>JASJOG010000018.1:1200000-1800000 GCA_030142905.1 Heliopora coerulea
AAAAGACGATGAGCGATTTCGGAACTGTTCGGCACAAAAACTTGGAGTTTCCTTAACAAATACGTCTGGCAAGACTTGCAGCCCTGGCGCCGGTTCTTCGAAGTACCATTAGTGCCAACTCAGAATTAGCAGGTAATCCGTTGCTTTGGTTTTGTCTGTTTTAGTTCAAACATCCAGCTTAAACCTCACAACTTAAAACATCTGAAATCTGTGATAAAAAATTCCAAATTTTCATAGCAGCATGATCGGAAAATTGTCCTAAAAAATTTCGCTAACCTGGATTAAGCTTATCGCCTTTCGAATAAGCTGGTCCTGATTTTATCATCACAATATCCTGTCAAACATTTTTACCCTAGTGGATGTACGTTTGTTGCTGCAAACGTACGAAGGAGATTTCATCCCTATTCTTTAAACAGCGTGATCAGTGACAATGCTAAGACAACCAACAAGCACCCCTTTCGTGAAATTCTCAAGCACTTTCGGCTGTGTCCTTCCATGATCACGACATAACCAAACCCGCTGAGTGAACACTTAATGGGGAGTTTAGTAAAATAATCTGACGTCATAGTGAGTAGTTTAGGCAGCTTATTCGAAAATCTTGTATAACCAAGATTAGTGAAACCACTTGATACTTGTGGTGGGAGTAAATGCCTTGAACTAAACATCACACCAGCAAATAGACCATTGCCATGACAACATGTATCATTTCCCAGTTTCTCTCACAGAAGTAGAATTATCCCATTTATTCCACGCTGCAGGAAAGTATTTCATTTTTATTGGATACAAAAGTTGCGTGTAGTGTTTTAAAAACCTTAAAATGTCCCTGAACAAGCAGAAAACGGATATCAAATTTGCTAGCAGTCTAGAATCCAGTAATTATGATGGCAACATAATTTCGATGCACTGATGCTAAGCGTAATAAAATGCGTTCAAAAGTTTCCCAAAAGTTGCTAGGCTATGTTCTCACCATGATGTCGTAGATTATCTCAAATATTAAACAAATCTGAACATTTCAAAAACCAAATATTTTGTGGAAGAGCTGTATACGCGATTCCATAATCACTTCAGGCGTTCTATTATAATACAGCAGATTGTCGAAGCACTTTAGTTGAAAGCTGTTACGTTTAATACACCGGACGTATTCCATAGCTATGCTACATTTGCTAAAAACTGCATATTCTCTCAGGTAGGGATTACAGATTCAAGGTATAAGCAAGACATTAAATTAGTAGTCGCAACCTTGTCACGATGATTCTGTTGGTGGAAAAATGATTATCAAGAAAAGTATTTGCATTGATAATCGACATAGTTGAACGTCTGAACTGTAAAGTTGTCTTCCAACATGCTCGCTTTGACGTTACGTCAGAACATAGAATATGTGGAATATATGCGCAAAGTAGATAGATGATTCTGAAATAGAGTCGAAACATTGCAGGTCCTCAGGGGTATCAAGTGTCAAGTTGTCGCGAGAATCTCTCGTGCCCTTAAATTGGATAAAACGAGCATGCTGTACCCAGTTGACTCGATAGCTCATTTGGTAGAGCAGCGGTCTGGTTATCCGAAGATGCGAGTTCGAATCCCGCTCCAATTAACCTTTCTAGTTTACTTTAACAGTGTAGGTCAATTTATGAAATATTTTGTTCATATTAACCTAAGGATGATCCTGAAATTAACATGTTAGTATTTTGCTATATTTACCGAAGTCTTGCGAACCAGAGCTACTTCCTATAGAGAAATTTGCATGTAGTTATCTCATGTACCTTTGGAACATTCTTAAAATCCGTGCGGAATTTTTGCGGGAAAACGATCGAGATACTAAATACCTTTTAATTAATAAAGAAATTTAACAATATACGAAAATTATTGGATTTTCGATGACGTCAAAAGAGCACATCAATAAACAAGGGAACGTTATGCACACATTTCATATATAGATTTTGTGGTTAATGATTCTCAAATTTCCATTAAATACGTCCCAACCACTGACCTGTATGACTGCGTGGACCCCCATTACCTTTTTGAGTTGCCAAAAATGTCCTTGCCTTGTGTTTGGAGCAGAGTTGTGGGCGATTTCTGACTGGACAGGACCGGAAAGGTTAAGTTTTCCTTTCGTTATACGACTGGTCATCGCTAATTAGCTCTTTCCCGACGGGAGCCCTCCGTTTGACAAGTAAATGGTCTGGCGTTTACCGGAGAAAATTATAGAGAAGTCTTATTGTCGGAATAGAGTATTTTAGAACCAGAGGTTTAAGAAGCATACGCTAAAAAGAATCAGTTGAAAGTAAACGAGTCTTTAATTTAGGTGGTGTTAGTCGAGAAACAAAGTTCTGTGATGTGTTTGTAGTAGCTTGGTAATTATATTCTTAATACGCACGCTCTCAAGCTGTTCTCACAGAAAAATCTATACGAACCATCTATACGAACCAGTACACAAATTTAACCTCCGCTCACCGTCTGAGTCTTTGTAGCTCAATGGTTAGAGCGTCTCACCGGCGATCAGAAGGTTACGGGTTCGATTCCCGGCAGGGACTCAGAAAGTTTTTCTGAGAGAACAGCTTGAGAGCGTGCGTATTAAGAAATAAAGTTCTGTTTAGTTTTTTATCAGTATTTGCATAAAAGCTTTTATGAGGAAATACACTTCACGCAGCACTGTTCAGAAGATCATGAGGAAAACAGGTTTTACAACTAAGTATTTTTTTCCTCAATTCTGCGTCTCCGATTCGTCAGCACAAACTGCTATCTAGAACTAACAGCAAACAATGGATGAATGTAAATGTCTTTATGTTACCAAGACTGTCACTCCTTTGGGTCTTGAGCACTGTCTTCCTTCTTCACAGCGTAGTTCTGAAGTTCGGGTGGGTGATCTTTCAACACATTAAACGGTTATCTAACATACCTAGCTCCAAAACATTCTGAAATGTCAAACACTCGTTCGTTTTTTAAGGGATTACTCAAATTAGACATAATGCAGACTGCTACTCTGGTTAGAGATATACTCCAAACAAGTTACCTATTTTAAGTAGGATCACCACGTAGAGTGGGTACCTCCCCGAAAACATAATAGTGCAGAGTGAAATGGGGACACGGTCGGTAGGTCCCTTGTCTAGACTGGGGTTTATTATGGTACGATTCAATCGTGAACCATTTGATGCTTGAGTGTTTTTTCGAAAGAAAAACAAACTTCAACGTTATTTTCCACTTTTTTTTCCCCTTGCCATTCTCTCAAATCTCGAGACTTTTAATGGCACCAATTGGTAACCCAAGTTATCACCTGGTTTGTAATTATTCGACTCACAAACATGTGAATAGATCTCTAAAGAAGTTGCGCGTTAAGCAACAAAATGTTAGATCTTTTTTTAACTTACCTACTTCGACTTTTCATTGGGTTATGGCTTAACTACGCGCTGTATACCTACCTACAGTACGTCATACAACGTGAATGCTGCATACTAAACCTGGGATTGACAAGGGTTTCATGGTTAACCCACACCGCGCAGTCGAAACGAAAAAGTGAGTTGACCTGAGGGACATTTTGGGTTTCCAGACCGCTGCGCTATCAAATGAGCCATCAAGTCAACTTGCGACGGTGTGCTTGTTTAATACAACTTAAGTCTTTGTGAGCAGACGTGGTAATTTAAGTTACTTTAGGTAATTGTTCGCCATTTTTGATAATTAAAAATTCCTGGTAATTACTTTGGTAATATTTTTGAAATTTTGGTATATGTGTTAATTAATTTGCAAATATTTTATCTATTCCTAAAACTTCACTTTTTAAATTTGCTATCTCTGACATTTAATCATTATAGAATTGTTGAAACTTATAAGAGTTAGGAACTGCAGTTGTGCGTTTGTAATGAAGTTATTCTCACAATTGACAAAGAAGTCTCATGGCTAGCCAAATCAGGGGGGTGGTATGGCTTTTGGTTATGATCAAGCATTTTTTTGCCAGTTTTGGTAATTTTTTGCTACCTGATTTGGTAATGGCCTCTAATAATCTGGTCACAGACTTAAGTGCACAAGAGATTCTCAGGACAACTTAACACTTACTCGTGAGATACAGTGTGCCTCGTGTGTTCTTTTCATATCACCCTGACTCCCTGAGGATAATTCTGAAATAAAACTTGGGATGTTGCTGGTGTTCTTGACACTTTTTTCAAGTCCCGCGTGTTCGGATTACAGTATCCCAGGGTTGCCAAGAGAAATTTTGGGTCCCTGGTCAAGACCAAATGTGTGGGCCCTTCCTACCAAAGATTTGTCATATTTTATCAAGCACAGACTTCACAGTTCTGCAACAACTACAAACTCTCCAAAGTTTTGAAATCTAATTTTGGCATTAACCTGACAACATATTTACATAACATCAAGTATCCCAAAGAATTAATGCGCCCGCGAGCCGAATCTCGAAGTCCCTCAGGCTCAGAATTCTACCGAACTTATCGATAACGCATAAAATATTCTTTTGCTTCTTAAAACATGGGCCCCCCTTTGGTCATGGGCCCTTGGCCAACCACCAGGCTGACCTCCCCTCTCGTCAGGCCTGCAGTATCCGAACACAGGTGCCCACTTTGTGTTCGTTAAACAAATGATGCCGTCTCCTATTTTTACGACGCGCGACAACTTTTTTAAAAGTAGACACATAATTTAAAGTCTGAAACTACACTGACAAGCTACGATTTGTCAGTCCGATCGCTTGTCAATTCCTCTGGGTTCAAAACAAAGCAAGAAAGGTAGCGGAATAGAAAATCATAGCTGATCTGACGGAACGTTTTGTAAAATTTTGGATGAAAATTAAACATCGGATTTTAATCATTGAATGAAATCATTACAGTTATAAAACTCATCTCTATTGTATGCGACTGTCTGGACCCACAGCAGCAGGATTTTTTGTTAATTTATACCACGATTGATTACATTTATCCTTCGTGTTCCTACGACATACATCACCCATCGACCAACAACTTGTTTCATGATGACGACAGTTTTCTTCGGTCTACAGTGTAGTAAAATTAATGCTGCTCCCGATTAATCGATTATTTTTTGGCAATCGATTATTCTTAAAAATAATCGGATCGTTGACAACAACCACGCACAGCATATTCACCCGAACTTTCTTTCTGGGATTAAAAAAAATGCGAAGAGATAGCATTCTAGCGCGCTCATTGCAGTCAATTGTGGTCAAAGAAGAAGCGTGCACCACTTAAGCCAGCCGTTGTTGATGCACTGTTATTTTTAAACAAAAACAATATGCAGACAGTCAAAGTGCATATTTCTTTATTTAGCCTAGTTCTGTGTGTTTATATAGTTATATCATATACGTTTTTTCTTGAGTTTTTCTACTGGAAAATTTTGAAACTTTAAAAACATTAAAACACATGCCTTTCTTTGAAGGGACAAACCACTGTGGACGTGTCATGATTTAATTTATTCAATGCAATTAATCGATATTAATCGATTGTTGACAGCGATTAACCGATTGCGGATATGAACCGATGGGAGCAGCACCAAGTAAAATTTGTGTACCAGGGCAAAATCGGCCAAAAAACAGTCTTTCTCCTGTTGTCTAGCTTTAAAGGTTGTTTTCAAATAAAGTCCGTTCTGAATGACTTTAAACGGCTTTTCATGCAACATTCCCTGCGTCGTAAACCGTCGCTAACAATAAAAGATACGCACGTAAAAAAGTAACACACTAATAGCTTTTTGTAACATCAGGTTTGACATATGACGAAATAACTGCATCATTCCGTTAGTTTCAGCAATCTGATGCAGCCTCTGAGTCCTACCAGCGTGGCAGGGATCTCGTCCTTTCCCAGAGCGGATTTCCTAGAATATCGCCCTCCCTTATATTATGAAATAATCACACGTGGCAACAGTGTGCAGGTATTTCCACGGTTTTAGTGAAAAACCAATCGTGAGGAGCGCATAAGTGGATGAGTGATCCCTTATTGCTTGTAATAATAGCCTTATCAATGGCGTTTCCACGGCTTTGGTGAAGATACAACCACGAGGAGTGGACCAGTGGATGGGTCGTCTCTTCACCGTTTGGAAAGCTGTCAAGAAAACTGCGTCTTTTATCGGTGCTATTGTTACTGCTCTTAAAAGCATCTGTGATCAGATTCCTTCTGTTGACTTTTTGCTTGTTATTTTTCAAGCATTCATGGAAAATGCGGTAGATGGTTCCATTATCTCGGCAAAATAAAATTTGTTATAATGTGCGACATTGGAAAGCTTTTCGACAACTGCTTATACTTCGATCAACAATTAAAGGTATTGTTAACCCATGCATGACTTTTTAAACCCACAGCCTTATAATCCTATAATCATCACAAATTAAATGCAATTACATTCCAATGATATTAATGGAAGGTCGACTTCCCAAAAGGTGGGGGAGGGGGACGAAAAGGAGGGCGATATCCCTAGGTATGTCGGCCTGCGGTGGGCGAAATCACAAGAGACTTCGCCCCGGGGGGGCGACATAACTGGGGACGAGACCCTTATGACACCGGTACCGGACCTTAGGCTCCTGAAGGCTATATCCACTTGATTTGCAATCAAGCTGTATCCCATGTTTGTGACGGACTAACGCTTATACTTACACTTGTCATACTTGGATCAGCCTTAGATATACGTGATTAGTGCTACCTTCGGTGTCCTTATGTTTGTTTTACTAGCGTTAGCCAGACTTTACAAACGACAACTTCCTGAAACTGATTTTTTTTATTCGCTGATTCACTATTTCCACATCTAACAGTAGTATTTTCAAACAATTCATTCAAACTATATTCTAAATAAATCACTCTAAAAGCAATACTTTGTTCAGGTTATTACAATTTCCACTGTTCCATATCAACCAATGTCAACTTGATCATACCTTAGAACGTTATTATAAACTGCTGCCAGATCGAATTAACTCCTAGTCCTCTTGGAGCACTTAAAACAATATCAAAGCATTGAGGTATATTGATTTAAATCGGTTATTTATAAGAGTAAATGACAGAAAAGGTCTTAAAGACGTAGGGCGGCCCGACGTAGTTTTTGCGGCACGAAGCATCCATAAAACATCAATATACTAAACGTGTCCTTTACATCATCCTTTTCTCTGTCAATAACAGGCTTAATTAACTTAATTGAAATAGTTCCTTCGTGAACCCGATAGCATAAACACAGCTTGCACATATCGGGTGTCTGTCACTACTAACTAAAACGCTAGTTATTCTTCGCTAAAAGTGACTTATTCGTCGCGGACCTATTTCAATGAAGAAACATTTTTACATTTCACATGAGTAATTTAAAACAAAATTCCTATCTAGAACTCCTACATTATCTTTCTGGTTTCTCATTCACACCATACCCTTCTTCTTGGGTAGAGTTCGTAAGCTTTTTGTGAACACCGGCCTCAGACTCACGCATAGCAGCCCGCCTTTTGAAGCTCGCCTGGATCAGGAGAACGAAGACTGGCAATAAACACAATCCACAAACTGCGGCCATGACGTATGCAACGGTTAATAGTGCTGCGTCGGAATTCTCGGATTCTATGTATTGACAATCGATTGGATCTAAGAACGACAAAATAACAAACGTGTTGATAAGATTGCAGTTTTCTATCCATGGCTTCAATTATGTCATCATGCCACAAACTATTACGTTGTAATTAAAAACTGTCTGTATCGTTCATTCACGAGCGAAATACTGTATATTCGTTAACTATGGTATATTCCAGTAACCTTAATTCGTATAGTAACTAGCGGGTTCTTCTATACAGTCGAACCTCTCTATGAGGACACCTCCCGTAACCGGACACCATGATTGGGTCCCAGTCAAACGTCTACTACTATGGTGTCCCATCCCCGCCAAAAATTCAAATGTCCATTTTACACAAAACTTTTGATACTCGATGCAACTTTTCGTTTGCAACACAACTTTTACTTACACAACTTTTGACATTTGATACAACTATTTTAATCCACAACTTTGGACATTTGATACAACGTTTCGTTTACAACACAACCTTTGTCAGAATTTGATCTTCAATACAACTTTTTTTATCCATCCGCAATCCTTTAAGTCTGTGGGTCAAACTGTTTTCTAAACTGTGGATATTTTATCCAAGTCGATATCAAATTATCAATGTCAGTCAGTTTGGAGAATATTAAAACTCGCTAGCACAGCAATAGAGTGACATTCCATTGATGTTGAAATTAATTGTGAATATTACTTGTACACAAGTGGAAGTCTTCTCAGCAGGTCTGGACAGTTTGTAAACATTCAAACGACCAAAAACGTTTTCCGTGTTGAATGCCCATGTAGTTGTAAAACCAAGTAAATTCCCTCGACGGCGTACTGTACAGAACTAGGCCGACGTTCAAAATACTCTTAGGACTACAAATTATACATTCCTTTTATTTTGAATGAAAATTTCTATTGTAAGAATACACTGCAATAGACGTTGAATGAATGAATGAATACCTTTATTTTAACACGCTGGCCTCGTCAACCGAAGTTGATTTCCACGAGAGGCGTTGCAGTAGTGTTTACTTAAACTTTCTCATATCTGTGTTACGGACAAGCATCTCTAGCTATTTACAGGACACTTAAAAAGTTAAAGTTCAAATTTGACTTTTTCGTGAACAACTTTCTCTTTTCCAAAATGATTTCGACTTTTTCTTCGTTCCACAAACAGTAACTATGATACCGATAGCAAAATGGAGGGTGATAACATACAGTTCCTCTTTAATGCCGTCCATTGAAGGTGTTATAAGCGTCCATGACACAGTTACTTCAACTTGTTTCGTGCACACTTAATGCTGTTTGATCTGGATCCGAAGAACCGAGGGAATCTCGAATTTACACCAACAATCCCTGTGGCAAATTGCGGAAAACCATGCGGAAGAAGAGCAACTAACGCTTCCACTCGAAGTTTTAAAGTTGCAGATATTAGCAAAGTGGCCGGGTGAACCATAATTTCCCTGACATTCTTACGTGGGAATATGGCGAGAATATGCCCGGCAAGTTCATTTGAGCGCGCGATCGATAGAACCAGTGGATTGTGGTTGGATCAAAAAAGTTGTACTGCAAACGAAAAGTTGTATCGAATATCAAAAGTTGTGTACAAAATAGAAAATGGATTTTTGGCAGGGATGGGACACCATACGCAAAGGACAACTCCCGTAAGCGGACGCGTATACGAAAACAAAAATTCCAAAAAGCATTGTAAGCTCTTGTAAGCAGAAAATTTACACTTTACTTCAGTTAAAGTAGTCTTTATCGAATGCAGTTTTGAAATAACTTGCGTGGCTTGGTAAAACATCTGTTTTTATGCAGATTACACAAAATAATAAGATTGTGTAGCAAGGAGATTACGCAGTGGTAAGATTATAATCATTGTGTTTACGGAAAGTGAACCAAAATATATTGCATTCTGGCAACAAATTCAAATAATGCTAATGATAACACGGTGACGACCCATTTGAAGGTGAGGAGATAATGAAATTGTAGAATTGTGCTTAACAGTTTCCAGTCAGTGCTCTGCGATTCAAGACTTTGATGTAAACGAACATGTACTATACTGCGTTGAGTTTATTGATTCGGGCAATCCAAAATGGAGCGAGGAGATCCGTAAAAAGCTTTTGAATGAGCCAAATGTGACTGTTGACCCAAGTGAGAAGTCACCAAAGCTCAATGAAGCGTGTGTGCTGGTTGACCTAAGCAAAGACACCGACGAAAAAGACAACGATTTCAATTTTTCTTTGAAACAATCAAAATTTGAAGCGGCTGCTAAGACTCTGTAAAAGTGGCGGAAGATCTGCTGGAGGGATTATTCATATTTTGTGGGCAACGAGGAAATTTCTCAAGTTGTATTGCTTGTTAATTACACTTTAACAGATATGCGCCTGGCAGGACAGAAGCAAATGTACATAATACATTTTCCAAGTCGTCTTAATTTAGTCGTTTGTAGTCTTTCAAACGTAGCGTGAACTTCTCATTGAAGGTAAAGGTAAAATGTCTTTATTTATACTGGATAACCCAATCGGCTACCTAAGCTGTTCTCCCGAGAGGCGCAGTAAGAGCCGCCCCTCATGGGTCCAATGTTACTACAGGAGGAAACCAGAGGACCCGGAGAAAACTAGCGATGCTTGGTAGAGTCAAACTGGACAAGACTTTTCTCACATGTGACCAAGGTAACTTTATTCAGAACAACAACATGGAGCCGGACTCGAGCGTAAGTCACAATGGTGAGTCTTGTGCGATATCACTGTACCACCAGCACTCAATAGGAATCATATTACAATGATTAACTACCTGTATGAACCTAATAATAATGAACCTCTCACAAGCGGGTACCTCTCGTAAGCGGACACCATTGCTTGGTCCCAAGGGTGTCCAACTACGGGAGGTTGGACTGTATTTCGTCATATTTTGATCACGGTAAAAATACCACCCGTTGGACGACTGCTTCGCTTTATAAGTAATCAATTTGTAGAACGGAAATGCAGTAAAACTGGTGCATTATCAAAAAGGGATAATTAGATGACCAAGAGTTACCAATATTCCCACTGGAAAAACATTAACCGTGGTACAGTATTCCCAACCAGATATCGTATACTACTTACAGCTCAAATTGAGATGTGAACACTAACACTTTTTATTGTCCTCAATTTTTTCCAGTCAGCAAAACAGTAGGTTTGAATATTTTTTTAAGTTTTTGAAGAAACAAAAAATTTACAGTAACCATAAACCAAATTTTCTAGTTTGAGACATTTTAATGAAGTTGTACAAGCGATAAACTTGATGGGCGGACTAACTGGTCGCACAGCGTTAAGTTTTCTACATTAAAACGGTGGGTAAAATCATTAATTACTTACCTCTTGTAAAGGGACCTAATACTTGTGACTGCGGATTTGGCCTTCCCTCCGCTATATAACAAGGAATAATGCTCAAGCAACATACAACGAATGTCAAAACTGTATTATGTACTTGATATATACAAAACAAACACCGATCTGCAGTGCATTAAGAAAGCCGACCGTTGTAAAGCGTACGCAATTAGGTACGCGAACATATATCACTACAGACTTCATCTACAGTAAGCAACCATGCCTAACCATGAAAGGTCGTCCTGTACTCCCTTTCGTCTTCATTTTGAATAATTGATGTCGCTCGAGGCTATTAGCAGTAGATGTAAGTCATTTTAACATTTTACTGTTGAATATGGTCTTGTGGAGGTTTCTCAACAACCACTTTACCTGCTTGCGCTAGTGTCGTCTATTTATGCCTGCTGTTGTGATTACTCGAGGCAACGAATTGAGCCCGGATTGGCTGGCCTGTGAGTTAAGCCTGATTCCCTCATAATCGCTACAATCCAAGCGTTCACAACGCTCATAGTGAGCACGGTCGCTGATATAGAATATTTTCTAAGGCGCGGGGGTCCAGTGTAGATAGCTTCGATAAAACAGCGGCGTTCTTGAGGTTATACACTATCTAAAAGATAGAAAAAAAGCTTCTCGACGTTTTGAGCGAAGGCCCTTTGTCAGGAGATTAGTGAGTCCTGACGAAGGGCCTTCGCTCGAAAAGTCGAGAAGCTTTTTTTCTATCTTTTAGATAGTGTATAACCTCAAGAACGCCAGAATATTTTCTATCTCGGCGAACGTGATCGCTAAGGTCGCTGAGAGCACGGTTTCTGTATTATCGATGCGATTGAAGCGATTATATGGAAACCATACTGTAGTTTTGTGCGTCAGTTTTATTCGCCTGCACAACCTTGCCGTTGGATAAACAATGCTGAGACCGCTTCTGGGGCCTAAAACTCAGGTGCAAATCACTGAAGTCTAAAACGAGTTATACGGTAACTCTGTAAGGCCGGCCGTATGATCCATTGAAGCCAAAGTTCCGGTGTCACAGGAAATCTGTCCCCCTAAAAGAAGTCCCCGAGGGAAATATCCCGGGAAATTTGCCCCACTTTGGAAATTTGTTTCCCTTCTCAGAATCTCAGAACATTCATGTTCACGTCACAGACGTTTACATAGGTAGGTATATGGTTTTTTAAACTCAACCTTGGCAGAAACATTACGCAACAATCCATACATGTAGCAAAACAACTCAAGGGTAACGCCAAATGTATTTATCAAAAATAAATTGTGGTGGTCAAATAAATATTTATTAATTACTTCTGAAATTATTTTTTTTGCAAATTTTTTATGGCGGTGCACAGGCATTGCTTAGTCATTCCTGATCAATCTCAGGAGACGAACTTAATTGAATACAAGGAAGATGGTGCTAGCTGTCGCGAAGATCGCACTGACCCATGTCACCACGTTCTGGCAACAAACGAATACAAAATGTCTGTATATCGGTATAATAGAAAAAAATTAGGGTTTTTTTGAAGTTCGATTTCAAGGTTTTACTTGGATTGGAAAACTGTAAAAACCAGGACAAAAAAAGAATCGCTTTGGATAACAAGAACCACGATTCAAAATTTAGTTCATCGTTGTCTAATCATCTCAATGATCTCAGAACAGAGCGAATCAAATCAATTCGAAATATGATTGGCTAAATCGTGGGCGGACCTTTGCTACGACAGGCGGGTTTACCAAAATAGCTTACAGAGCGTATGACTAATCGCCAGACTATCCACCCATAACGGCAACAGTCATTAAGATCTATTTTGGTAAAGCATTATTTAAATTTTGCTGCATCACATGTCAAACATCGTTCTAAAAAATTTAAACTTACTTCTCGATTCTCACTTATTGGTCTACGTCGTAGTTAATTGAAATGTCGGGAAGTACCAGCTCAGTTTGGAAGTTTTAATTCAAACTCTGTCCGAAGATTCTATTGTTACAAACATTACGGACTTACACATTCCATTACTTGATGTCTACTGCAGTAGACTCAAAGAGAATCTATCGCCTTTAATATAAGAGTAAAAAGCTGAGTAGGTAGTATTGAACGACACGTAAAAAAGCCAAAAGGTTGGAAAACTGCGGAAAACTTGGATTATCAAAGGCCCTTCGTATTAAAAAATATTATGAACCACACCTCCCATTCAATCTCAGCTTCAAAAGAAAGCTTCAGGAGCTTGGTTTCGGAAATGGCTTCTCGGTGTATGAACGTACTGCGCATGTAGAAAGGGGGCCAAATCTCCGGGGAGGGAAAAATTTCCTAGGAAATATGTCCCGGGGGGACAAATTTCTTGGGGACATTTACTGAGGCACTGGCCGGTAAGGGTAGCCAAACGCGACTAAAGCGTACAAAGCGTTCATGACTAAAGCGTACACGGTAAGGAGGTCGATCATGAAATCAATTTTTGGAAGCTAAACTGTTTAAAAACACATGACTTAGCCATATGTGTTAAGTCAGCTGGTGTTACCTTAAGAATTTCTAGCAAAGGAAATAGATCGGGGGAGGGATTATTTGCTACATTAAAACAAAATTTGTTCCGAAACTTATAATCACAGGCAGGTTTTTTATCATTTTCTACTGAAAGTCATAGATGACTTTACAAATAAAGTCGAAATATCACAACTGTTCAATAATTTCATCTTGTCGTTAACTCAGATTTTGAGTTTCAAGACGTCATTTTTTTCCCAAATATGTTTTGTTCAAAGATTTTATGACGCGAAGAATAAGTTCACACTTGCAACAACTCCCAGTATTTTCGCTCATCGTTAACGTCGAGAGTAGACAAAAGTCATTTCGATTTGATCTCATGACTAATCTATTGATCTTTTAATCGTGAAACACTGATGCATTTTCTTTACAGTTATGAAACAGGTATAGGTCCTGGTGTGGTATTGTTTACTTTAATATCAGGCCTCTTTTTTTTAACTATATGTCTGCATTTCTTGTTTTAATTAGTCATGTATATGTTTAACGTACTCAACAGTTCGTGCTAATTGGTGCAGTTACACGATCTCCAACATGGCCGCTGTCGTTTCATGTTAACAGACTGAGTTCAACCGCCTACTGTTGCTGTATAAGATTTTCGCTGAGATTAAAGTGGCCCTATGCAGCTTTTCGAGAATGAAAAATTTCAAACTTTGACCCTCGAAACTACAAATGCATAAATATATAAGGGAACAATGTTTCTGGTTTCAAATAGCAAAGGACCTTTAAATTTCCTTTCTTTTAGATTTTATTAAAAAAATGAAAAGTACGATAGCCTGCAAATCATTATTTCACTAAGAAATTCCCACAGGTACGGAACATCGATATGAAGACTTTAAAAATCCTGTAATGTCATTCTTTTTTCAAAAGAAAATCACAAGTTATCTTAGGTCAGTAAAAGTCACAAAAACTAAAATCGTCCTCTTTGGACAATCACTTTAATGACAGTAAAATTGAAAATTTTTATAGAAATACATACCTCCACAGGTGGTCGCCGCAAAACCAACTTGACTATTTTCCCGGTCGAAGACTACATAAAATCCTTCCATGATTACAGCACCAATCACGGTACCTGAATTATAACGGAAGTATTAAACTAAACATATATTTCAAAAAAAGTACTAAACGTATATTTTAAGAAGAAGAAAACGCATCGCATATGCCCCTATACAAAATAGGTAACGAAACATGCATGTGATAAGTTGAAAGAAACCGACAGAAGTGTGTAAAACACAAACCATTAGTTGTGTGACCATTTAAAGAACACGCGAGAAGTATGGTGTTAGTTCAGTGATTAATTAGCTTCTCAAATGTTCTTTTTAACATCAAAATTGCCTCCATTTAGTTATCAGAAAACGTTTTCCGTGTTCATTCCGTTTGCCACTGATCGTATAGCTGTTGAAGTATAGCATATTGAACTGTCCTTAAATCATTTACAAAAACCAATCGGTCATTGTCCTATGAGGCATTAAAAAAGCACACGAAAAAGGGACGTAAAGCTACGTTTACAAACTGCGATTAATAGGGACCAATAAATTTCCTGATGTATGCGATTCACTCACAAATATGGAGGACGTCCAGGAACACTGGTGGTAAATGCAGGTGATTCACTCAAAAATATGCAAGAACTACAGGAGCACTGGTGGCAAATGCATGCGATTCCTTCACAAATACACAAGAACTGCAGAAGCATTAATAGTAAATGCATGCGATTCACTCACAAATATACGAGAAATACGGAGCGGTGGTGGGAAAACAGGCGATTCACACACCAATACTCAGGAAGGAAAAGGTGCACTGGTGGTAAACACACGAAATCAACTCACAAATATACAGCATGTACAGGAGCATTGATTTCAAACGCTCTTAAACATTCTATTTAGTGAATCACATATATCAGTCTGATCAATCGTGACTGAAGTTTCTCTATTATTAAACCAAGTTTATTTCATTGGCGCAATATTTCGGAAGTTGCTATTTCCATCTTCTCCACTGATCGAGATGTGTAACTTCACCTTTAGCCAACTTGGGGTGCAATGGCCCTCTGCCTCCATGGAGTCACAAAACATGGATCGTAACCAGTCTTTGCGGTGTCAAATGTATTTTTAAAGGAATTTCAATTGAAGGAATTGTCCTTACCTTTATCAGCTTTGGTTATCGCAAACTTGTAGCAATGTTGAGACTCAAACGGACCTCTCTCAATCGTTTCCCGTAAGTAAAGCTAAACAAAATTAAAGGAATAGTAGCTGTGTAGCATAAATGTCGATTACATTCCCGTCTGCCTCAGATTTGAGCTCCCAAGTGTGTGTCATTATGTGCAGCATTTGTACTTATAAGTCGCATGCTCAAAGTGTGGGGAATTTTTTTTTTTAACATAAATATTGCTCGAAGGTCCAAACACCATTGAGTGACATGCTGAATAATATACCTGAGTCCCACGGGGAATATTTCAAAACGGTAAAATTCGAGAGAAGTCAACCTCGTTTCGAGGGCATCAATATCATTATTATTATCATTATTATTATCATTATCAATATTATTATTATTATTATTATTATCATTATTATTATCATTATTAAAATCATTTTATTATTGTTATTGTTGTGTTAGTTGTCTTCATTGTGATAACTGTAGTTTATTGTTAAAAGATAGAATCATTGTGCTAGCCGAAGCGATGCACGAAACTACATCCGGGTAACCAGTTGACCGCCACTATCTACCATTATAAGTTGGGCAAATATTTGAAGAATGTTAAAGCTTAAGGAGTTTGGCTGCATTTTTCCTAAAACTTGGCAGTAGTTAATGACGTCATATTTACACATATTGTTTCAACCTGGATGCCCCTAAAATACCAAGAATAACGAAGGAAAAGGGTCTGGGATTGATTGGTATTAAAAACCAACTGAGCATTCCTCAAAGGTTATTGAAATGCTATTTGTTTCACATACGACCCGAGATTGATCAAGATACGACCTCTTGACAATACAACAGCTGGCACGGTAGGGCGACGTGGTCTGGACTTTTAAATAAGAATGCCGAGGAAGAATTACGAACGCCAGAATTTGGAAAGCTAGTCCGTACCTGAGGTGGAACTTTCAATGTGAAGTACTTGGAACTACTTATGGAAGATAACAGTGAAATATATAAACTAGGAAACTTGTCCCAAGGTGTTTTGTCGTAAGTCCAGCACATCATCTGTTTCCCATTCCAAAAGTCATCTGGTGCATGAAGCTAAAACATCACAAAGTGTTGGAATAACTAACAGTATTAACGAAAAATCATTTCGACAATTCCTTCCTTCTTCTTTCTTTATTCCTCTCTTCCTTCCTTCCTTTTTCCTCATTCGTCATTCCACCATTCCACTCCTTCCTATCCATCTTTCCTTCCAGCTCTTCCTTTTTCATTTTTGCTAGCCATTGGTTCTTCCCTTCTTCCCTTTCTCCCTCATACTTTACACTTCCCTTCTTGTATTCTTTCACTCCTTCCTTGCCATCTTTTCCTTTGCCAATCTTCCTACACCTTTCCTTTCCTTTTCCCTCATTCTCTCCCTCCCACGTAAAATCCACTACCAATGAGTTGCTGTGCTTTCAATGAGAGCTTACTTTCACGAGGAAAGAAAGCGCTTTCTATCCACTGAACTGAAACGTGCGGTGCGCTGGAGTTGTAGCCGGAGGGCGCGGGTCACGCCCCTAAAATCCAGCATAGAAATTTTGGAAAACAAAGAAAATAGAATTTTTCGCCATTGTCTGAACTCTCAAGAATCTGAAGCAGTAGGACAGATTAAAATAATTGAGGGAAGAGTGAAATTCTTGCATTCGACCACCATTAATTGTGGAGAAGTGGAGTCAATGGAAAACCTTCGATAGTGTAAAATTTTATAAATTTTCAAGACTAGTGTATGAGAAGAGGGTTTTATTTTGCTTATATTTTTTATTCATCAAAGAACAACATACAACGGAAAAGTTATAAATCTTGTGGAAAAACCGTTCAAAATAACTGCTTATATTATCCCTTCCCCCTAAATAATTGGAGTCATAGTGCCCCTAGGCTTGCCACTACCTCCCACTTACAGAACGCAAGAACTGCATAAGGAGGTGTAATTATCAGTCAGCAAATCACCTTGTCATATTTCTTGAGCTTCACAAGGATCCCATTATAGACGTCTTCTGAAACTCGCAAATGAGTAGTCCCACTATCAACAATAGTCTTGTCATAATTGTACTACAAAGAAGTATGCAAGAAAAACATTACCAAGCTGTAATAAAAATAAGAGAATCACAAAGATTGACAGTTTCAAGTGACGACCTCTTGTTATTCCCTGGTAAAGCTCATCTGGTGTAGTTTTGTGCCTGACTCATGCGGCCACGACAAATAAATGTGAAAACAAGGTATGTAACTCAGATGTACTGTTAGTATAGGTAACAGCATGGTTTCGAGTGCAATTTGGAAAAAACATGCACCAGCGAGTTTTTCCAAGACTATCAAAATAACACGAGTCCGAACGACGAGTGTTATATGAGGTCTTTGAAAAACTCACAAGTGCATGTTTACCAAATTGTATCAGAAATCATACTACAGTATTACCAACTAATAATATACATGGAAAAAAGCCGTATAATACCAAAAAAGGTAATTCAGTGCATATTGCTGTGTTACCTTTTCTCGGCACTGAATTACCTTGAAATTGCAGCCAATTAGAGTCGAAATTGGCTCTTAGCCAATTAGAGTCGAAAAATTTCTTCATATATATTATTAACCCGGAAATATGTATTGCGCACTCCTTCCGACCAAACCATCGCATACTGTTTTCAGTTATTTGCGACGGACTTACGGGTTACAGTAGAGTTTTTACACGGCGTTACATGAAGCAGTTATTCTGCCTTCCAGGAATCGCACCACTGACCCTGCGAATCTAGTGCAGCGCTCTACAACGGCCTTCGTAGCTCATTTGTCAGAGCACTGCACCAGATTTCAAGGATTGTGGGTTCGATTTCCAGCCAGAGGGGTGTATTTAGTTTCATCTGGTTCCAACTGGGACTTAAAATGTAAGATTCTGGCACTCAAAAATTCCCTTCATCAGATATACTAGAAATACGTGCACGCAACAACCCCTCGCCCACCCTTCCAATATATCTCTCGAGAATCCAAGTAACAATGATAATTTTTCAAAATTCTCAAAATGACAAATCCTCCTGACTATAACTGAAAGAGGACATGCAACAAAAAAATCCACACAGAATTTGGCCACAAATAAACAACAATTCAAACTGGAACTTATTTTATATTTAGACTGCTTATAGTCATATTTACGTTTAAAATTTCAATTCTGCTTTATTAAAACAAAAAGTTCGGTGAGAATAACGTTCAACGGCTTAACAAATGGTAAGATGTCCATCCTTACAATTAAATTATTAAACAACGAATGATAGGATCAATACCCTGAATTATTAGCGGGTTTATGGTAATTCGTGTCATTTTCCAATTAGACTTCTCACTCATTTTGCCTTAAAGAAAGATTGTTTTATTAGATGACAAGACTTTCCGTCTTAAAACTGGAGTATTCTCACAGGTTATCAAACGGATACCGGCATTACGGACAGCTCATGATTGAATATTTTTCTGACATTTTTTTGACTTAAAAAATTAATAAATGATGCGTTACCTCAAAGTTGGTTACAAATGTCTTTAAGATCTGCTGTGATAAGGGTTTATGCTAAGTATTCATCCGGAAGTACAAGACTTTGGTGACAAAGATGAAACGAATTACGAAATCGACGAAGTAAGCAAAGAAAACATGAACGAATTCTGCAGTTTTATCGCTGACCAAAAATCGGAAAATACAAAACATAAAACAAAATACGACAAGCAAACCTTGTGCAAGTTTTGTCGAAAGAAGAACGAGAAAAGGGAAGTAAAAGACGTACTTTTTCCAAGGCAAAACATCAATAAAAAAGAAAAATGGCGTAAAAATCTGCAACTCTTGCGTATTTTCAACTAAGCATTCAGTGGCACCTCAACACAAAGGGTTCAACGGTAAATTTACACACAGACGACTTTAAACTTTCTTGAGAGGATTTAAAATCCTGACGAAATCATTACCGATCGAATATGGCAAAGGTCATCATGCACAAATCACTCTTGAAGTGAGAAAGACTAAAGCGGACAACTGTTTTGCCGAAGGATAATTTGGTGACCAAAAACAAGTAGCTTTGCAGCGAGTTATCTGGTGGCTGTTTACCTTGTATTTTTGTTTTGAGCCAAAAATACATCCTAACGTCTTCAATGGGGTGACATTTCATAGCGAAAAAAATCCTGATTGAGGTAATGAAATCTTTGTGTGGAAAGCGGAGAAAGCATCCAAAGACTGTCATGGCCTTGACAACTCTTCTGGATGACGAGTGTTCTATCCCACTTCTCAAACAATTGACCATGAACGCTGTCCGCTTAAATACTGCAAAATGTTCAAAAATAATCGTCGTACAGAGATGAATGAACCAGAATCTTCATTCAACTTTACCAATAAACACCAGCAAAATCCAGGCGGTAATATTTCGTACAAGAAGTCTCCCTTAGGGAAGAATGAAGTCGGGAAGCTTCTTTTGAAAGCTGCTCAAAACAATTCCGTTCGCAGAACTTGTACTTCAAAGCTACTCGATTCAGACGTACCTGTGATTGTGCAGCTCAGGTAAGTGGTTACCAGAACGTGAAAAGTCTCAAGATTTATACTAATCGACATCTATTCAACTTCAGCGAAGAATGTCGTTTTAATACACTTAGTCGCTTAGCAAATGTCCTGACAGCAAGCGAGTTCCCTTACGTCTTTTGTTCACATAAATCAGAAAGAACCAAGACAAAGCGTTGCTGCAAAAAGTGAACAGTTGGCAAATGCATATTCCAAGGAGCTAACTTTGAGAACTGCTCTGTCAAGTCATAAATTGTCCAGTTACTGAGGTGGCGAAACCAGCCGCAGGCACCAAGAAAGCCATTTCCTTTGCCGGTCTTAAATCATTTACTGGCTTCAGTGCTGAAATAATGTAAACAACTTGCGAGAGATCCATACAAGGGAAAAAAGGACGAGACCAAATCGATTTGCTTCAATACGGTAGCTAAGTACGGTTTGTTCAACAACATACCAGTCCCCGAGCTTGCACACGGCATTTTTGAGTGACGGAAACCCATGGATATATATATATATATATATATATATATATATATATAGAAAGATACATACACAAAACGAAACTTTTTCTCCCTGTAAAGGGACTCCAGGAACGTCGAGATTCGTACCCTTGCACCCCGCTTCGCACGGTGGGCGAGGGGATAATATTGGAATACTTAGTTCTTTTAGTATACCTGTCTCAACTTTTTATTACGAGGTCATTCTGTCTTTTTCCCCTCATATTTGTCGAACTCCAACCTTTTACCGTACACCCTCGATATCTACTCTTGACTTCTAGCTATATTCCTTCCAAATAAAAGTTGTAGCTTCGTTATTTTTCTTTGTTAGTCGTTTTGAAGTTAGCCGAATTTTCTCAGTACGCTTCGATTTACTGTGTCCACAGTCACTAGTTGCAATTGATTTTTGTCATCTTACATGTGATTTATGCCTTCTCTACAGTCATATGCTGCAATACGCGTGTTCGGACATTGCCAGTATGGCATCCCTGCACTCATAGTCTGCGATTGACTCGTAGGGTCTTCCGACACTTGATGTATGCAAACTTGTACTCACATGAATGTTTTGCACCAATGTCGTGTATACGCGGGCTTAGAGTACTGATACTGACATCTCATTTCTTCCGCTGTTTGTCGATCCCACCTATAACCTAAAATTTGTTCAGTAGCAACTCACGTCTTTCGATGTTTGATGTGTACAATTTATGTATTCACGTGTTTTGCATTATAATATGCTTATCTATGTGCGAGTTTGGAGTATTGTTTATGACACGTCTTCAGTCATTTGACCTAAGCCATCTGTACACTCATATGTCACTATCGTTGCCTCATGTCGTCTATAATTCGCTGTATACCTTTTCAGCATTATATTTTGCCAATGAAACCTCGTCTCTGGCGATATTCACAATATTAAACTTCTGCATTCATACCTCGTGCCTTCCTTACATTTGCAATGTATGCTATTAATAGATTTTAGATTTAAAAAACGACATGTAACCCTGCACAAAATTTCACTTATTGCGAATATATGTTATTTCCACAGTACAAAATATAACATACACAAATCCACATACAAAATATAACAGTTATCGTGAGTATAAAGTTTATTTACCGCGATTATACCATGAGTATTTATCAAACAGAACAATGCATACGTAGTCATATCAACAATAAATAAACTCGGTCTAATATCGTCAAGCAAAATGTCAAAACTATGTGAATTCATATGTATACTAACCTTCTTACAGTCCAAATTTAAACTTTCTTGCATCGTGTTAACTGCTATGTCTGTAATCACAACTTCGTAGTACCATTTTTTCACTATGGGGGTATATAACATTTCACCATCATATAATCCAGCATCAATCCCACCAAATACCATGGTACCAGCCACGGTTGGGTCTGCTAAAGGATCTAGTTCACTACTTCCACATAATTGCATGGAAAAAGTATCACGAACAATACCATTCTCAACAAACTGATCAAAAACTGGAACAACACTTGAGTCAGGCTGCAAAAGGAAATGAAAAACAAAGTAAGGAAACTGTACTATTCAATCAGTGTTGATTCGTTTAAGTAGCGCCAGTGGGGTTGTGAGACTTTCGATATCGTAATTATTTAGGGAACATAACAGTTTTCTTGTCATTTCCTCACACTTTTTTCTTCTTATCATTTCCTTATACGATAAGCTCCGCGGCATTAAGATTACTCAGTGAAACACAGCGCTGCCTACATTTACTCCAAAATCGGCCTTTCAGACGATCCTCCAAGACGTTTACCAGGCCTTTCATTTTGGAAGGCTGGTCTTTACACATTGACCTAATTCAACGCCAGCACAATAAATCCTTTTAGCTTGATTGCGTAGGTACAGAAATAGAAATTGTTTTACCGAAGGTGTATTTGTACCGAAGGTACAAATTGCTTTACCGAAGGTGTATTTGATAAAATCCAGCCATTTGATCTTTTCAAAAGAAACACATGTTGAACTGTTGTATGGGTTTGGGGAAATTTCAGAAATTTTGTGGATAACTTGTCTCAAATTACAAAAGAAAAATTGCTACCTGACAACAATAAATCTAATTTAATTAAAGTAGCAATAACTGTAGTGTGACCTAGCGACCTATTTATTTATGTACGATCGTTGGACGTTCGTCAAGCCCAAACCTTAGAAAAACCATTCCTGACGGTCAGACGGGGATCAAACTGACGACCGGTGAGACGGTCTAACCACTGCGCTACCAAGGCTCAGATGGCGAGATCAGGTACAAGTTTGATATATGTGTTGTCTATGCGGCAGCCACAATATGGCGGTAATGCAGTTCATTAAGACTTACGTTTTGAATGTGGAAGCTTGGTGATATTAATGGATGATCATCGGACGTTCAACGTCCGATGATCATTCATTAATATTCCCAAGCTCCCACAACCAAAATATTAGTTTTAATACTCCCGATTTATTTTTAAAAAAAACTGTTGTCTGTCCACGTGTAGATGCTCGCGTTTAGCTTGTTCACTGGTGCAATAATTTTATGAACTCAGGTATTAAACTACAGTTAGTAAATCTTCGTTATTCACACCTTTGACAATCTTGAATACGCCAAGCCCAGAATTCCTTCCCACATTGACCCATTGATGAAAAATTGTTCTGAGCTAAGTATACCAGCAACTTCAACGCGAACTGTAGCATTAGGTCCATCAACAAAACGTAACATATCAGAACCTAAACGTCCAACCCAGCAGCCTTGGGTGTACACAACAGAAACATCCCTCATTTCACTTCTGTATGTCAGGGATCTAGACAAATAAAGATGTATCTACATCAATAATGTAATGAATAAAATCACCACAATCAGCAGGTATGATCTTTATAGCTCTGAATAGTAGGGTAGCGTCCGATGTACACTTCAAAACTGTCTATATTCAATAAAATAATTATAAGACTGATCATCATCATCATCATCATCATCATCATCATTATCATTGTCAAGACAAATAACCACAAACTTTACTCGTACTCTGTGGCGAGGCTCTGGCGCGAATGGAAGTCTGGACCCGCATTTCAGAAATATTATATAATAGACTCTCTAATTTGGAGAGAACAAGTCCAGGCAGGGGTTACATTGTCTGCAATTAAAATCCTTCGGCGTCTGACTGCAAAACGGTCTCGCACAAGCGAGAGTTAATCCGCCCACCACCATTTAAAAGGGGTAAAAAAATCTCTCTAAAGATCTTCAGAAGCAAATTAAAGAAAGGAAAATTAATAATTTTTCCAGACTTCGCATTGTTCATACCCTTTTGACCAACATGAATCCACGTTCCACCTACTCATTTGACCTGTATCCTAAAGACTGACGGTAGCAAGTCAAGCTTAGATTTTCATTTGTGATAAACTTGTTTAGCACAGCGACGCATCAAACACATTAACAATTCACAAGGAAAACACAAAGGAAGTAACTACTGAGATGACGTCTACCTTTTTGAGTGGACGACCTGTCGGTCACTATTTGAGAACTAGCCATATTTTGCGCCTCATTTTCCGATGTTTCCGCTAAAAATTGGGGCTGATATTATTTATTTATTTATGTATTTATTTATTTATTTAATTTATTTATCTATTCATCTATTCATTTGTTTCTTTGTTTATTTATTCGTTTATTTAATTACATTAACAAATCTAAACGCGGTAGCCTTCCTTTCCAAGTTTTTCGAGATTTAATAAAGTTAAGTCTACAAAGTTTCAACCTGATTACCGTATAATGACAAAATTACGGACAAAAAGTTTAAAAAGGCCTATTCCTCTCCGTATTAACTGTAACGAGAGTTTGCTTGTTTGTTTGTTCTCCAGTATGAGGGCTGTCCCCCAAGTCTAACCTTAATCAATGAAGTTAGAACTATCCTACGGTGCTAATTTCAGAACAACTCTCTGCTATATAAATGTCGTATTGTTAATGGCAGGCATGCGCAAGCCAAAGTGGGTTTGGAACAAAATACTAATTGGGAACGAACGCTAAAGAACAAACAAAAGGATAAAATGTGGGCAGACGACCTGACAAAACAATTTATAGTAGGACAAAACGCACAAATTAAACAAAGAATTGAAAATCCAAGTTAATTATAACATGCACAAAAATTAAGTAAGGTTGTTGATTGAAAATAACTTCATACGTGAAAAGAATAAGAGGAAAAGGTTATTTGTTCTTTCTTGTCTTATTTGTACAATAATCGCAAAGTTAGAAAAATCTACAGCAGATCAAAACTAGGGAAACGGCGGTTTGGTGCCCCGTTTTGAGTCCAAGCGAAAACTTTTCAGCATGTGCTTCAATGGAGTTCCTTTAGAATTTTAAATAATTTTTAGTGTTTCAACCTTTTGTGCTAGTTTACGCAGAAGAATGCACTGAAAATCATGTTTTTGTTAATGGGGTGCAGGTGGCTCCGTGGTAGCGTATGTGTCTCTCACCACTGTGACAAGGGTTTGATTCCGGCTTCGTTCAGTTATCTGATTAATGTTACCTAGGCCACATGTGAGAAGAGTGTTATCCAGTTTGACTGTAACAAGCATCGCAGGTTTTCTCCGGGTACTCCGGTTTCCTCCTGTAGTAACGCTGGACCCATGAAGAATGGCCCTTACTGGACCTCTAGAGAGAACAGCTTAGGTAGCAGACAGGATTATCCAGTGTAAATAGACACTTTACATTTTACACATAAGTAGATACTTTACACTCTTAAATGTGACGCTGATTTATACCATCCATAATCCATTGTTTTTATCTTGATTACTTAGACTGTTTAAGAAGCGGGAAAACAACTCTTTTCATGAGGCCGTGTGCGTTAAAACAGACAACACTGGGCGCACCGCCCACTAGAAGGCCCTAGCGACATGCCTTCAACAGCTGCTCGAAAAATCGCAAACGATCCGACTTGCGCGAATGGTTGTCGTGAATGTCAAAAATGTGACTTGAAATGTAACTAGCAACTATTCAGCTATGAGGAAACATTTTGCATACCACAAATCTTCTTAAGTTTTAAGATCAAACAGTGTTTGAGCGACGTAGGGACTGAAAACTTTGAGAATTTCAGAAACAGGTCGTGGGACCGTCTACAAAACCTAATTAACAAGGACAAGCCTATCAAAAATGCAAGTTGCCAAAACACTCTAAACGCTCAGTGAGCCACGTTTGAGTTACCCGTAGCTACCTTCCGTACGTCACACAGCCCAATTAATCAGTTTTCAATCAACTGTCGACATATGGCAGATCCATAATGACGAAAGACCAGTAGAACATTTTGAAGTAACTTTACTGACGTTTCATTGCATCATCATCATCATCATCATCATAGCCCTTTATTAATGTGTCTGGTCGTTCTAGCGCCATCGGCACTAATTGGGGACACGAATTAAAATAAACTGAAATACAAAGATAAACTAAAATGCAAGATTATTTACAAAACATTTCTTAAAATTACCTAAAATATGTACCTTCAGAGTGAATATTTAGAAAGTATAACAGAACCATATATCTATTTACATGCAAAGTTATTAAGTAACGGAGCAAAAGAACCAACCAAAGTAACGTGACAAATTAAAAGGCGACAAAGACAGACGGAAAAAAGGAATGTCAAGAAGTGCTGTGTGTCCACAGTAAAGAAAGTGGTTTGGAAGAGATGTTTTCGTTCAGAGATGGTTTAAATTTGGAGATAAGTAAACACTCTCGAAGAAGTTGCTAGAGATTGGAATAAATAAGACAAGAAGAGATGATGTTATGCAGAATTTGCCAAAAGTGAGCCAGGTCGCTGGAAATGAGAAGTGGTTTCCAGTTTTCTTTCCGTGAAAGGCGAAACTCCCACGTATTGAAACAATCCCACAAAAAAATGTCGGCGCATTTGGCAAAAATATAATGCTCTACAGCATAAACACCATTGGACAAGATAAAGATAAATATCAGTGCCCAGCAAAAAATATTATATACCATTATGATGTAATATTATAATCTCTGAAGATGTTGTTAAGTTGACAACAAAACGTCAGATTACACTTTATTATTCTTCATGGCCCTACTTCGTGTTTTTTGCTGGGCACTGATATTTATGACAAGATTACGTTTTACGCCTGAGAAATCTCTTGCGAATGTTCTAAAGATAAAGATAGATCATTTGTGCCAGGGTGGCCTCCTCAGTGACCCAAAGACACCGACATCAACGGGTGCCTTGGCAATAAATAAATACATATCTAAATTGAGATATATATTTTGAATTGTGGGAGCTTGGAGATATTTTGAATGAGAGATGAACGTTCGTCAAGCTCTATCCTCAGAAAAACCATTTCTGAGCCCCAGACGAGGATCAAACGCGCAACCTCCTGAAGATCAGAAATCGTTTTTCTGAGGATAGAGCCTGACGAACGTTCATCTCTCATTCAACATATCTAAATTATTGTACAAATACAGGTTAGAATAAAACTCAGCAATCGATAGTACATAAATACGCAATCTCACTAACTTGGGAATTCGTTCTTTGAAGGATAAGAAACTAGACAAACGTCTCCCTGACTTACAAGTGACACGCAGGGTGACGAGCGGGAACGGAAAAGAACATATTTCATTGTTTGGGTCCGGACCACGTGAATAGAAGACAAAAGTTGACGACAGTTTGACAGGGTTTATTAGAGTTACACAATTTGGGAGACAGCAGTTTATCAAGACAAACTCTAACGTACCAATGAAGAAAAGCGTCAAGATAGCCATTATGAAGAAAAAGTTTCTTAAGTTTGAGTAATCCAGTATCAAATATATTGTATGAAGAGCAAACTTTAAAGTACCAGTTTGGTTGGTTGTAGATGTCACGTTTAAAAGATAACTATAAAAGTTCGTACATAAACCGGTGAACGTGGGCTTCCAGCAGATAGAGTGGAATTACTCTCTGACTAGAAAAAGTAATATTTCAATGTTGTGATTTACGGCAGTCGCGAAAAGGGCGAACGTAGTCAGGAGAGCAAAGCAGTCATCGACAAAGTGGTGAAAGAAATGAGGTTGGATAAGATATGAAAGTACTAGCAAATAAAGAACCAAGGAGAGAAACCATGGCTATCCCGTCTACCTGTTCATAAGGAAGGTTATCAAATAAAAAGTGAGAATTCTTAACTGATAAACATAATGTTTTCGAAGATATAAAGTGTTGAATTATCAAAGGCGTCACTAACTATAATATCTATGATTTCATTAAGTGACACGGTGGTAAAAAGCAAATTAATATCAAATGTGTCTTGTCGCTATAGTTCCGCATTCGAAAATTTGAGTTGAGCTCTTATGCTGCGCCTATGTTTTCCACCTGGAACGTTTATAGCTACGATTATTGACAATTAATCAAATTCAAATCCTACTCAAGTCAAATGAACTTTTCGAGTTGACTTTGAGTATGTTGACCGCAAAATGTTCTCGTCATATTATCATGAGGCGGACGTTGGAATAGAATCAAAGCATTGTACATCCTCACGACCAAACGTTAAGTTGCCGCGAGAATCTCTCATTCAACTGGATTCTAGGGGCACACTGTTCCAAAATAACTCGATAGCTCAACTGGTAGAGTAGCTGTCCAAATTGCCGTCCAGAAACCCGAAGATGTGAGTTCCAGTCCCACTGAAGTCACCTCGATTTTCTTGTTCACTTTGGCCGGATAGGTTAATCATAAAATTTCTCTTATAAAGGAAATATTTTGTTGTCAGAATGACAGAGATGGACATTGAGAGGATTTACAATCCAAATCACCACTATAGAGTCGCCAAGACCAATAGCACTTATGGGCCAAAGCAAAACTGCTATTTCGTGAATGTTTCAGGCGTCACAGCACATTTTGACCTCTGGTCTATTTCCGCTGGCGGGATTTCGAACTCTATATTGTTGGCAATAATTGGGAGTCTAAATTTGCAAGAGGGAACCATATCTGCTAGTTGCTTTTAATCCTTCGCCGGTCCAAATGGGCGAGTAAATTAGGACGCATGGTCAATGTCCACAAGAGGATATGAACCAGGTTCAAATGTTCAAATGCAAAGGGAGTGCGAATTGGCAGTGACACAGGCTTACTGGTACATTACAGCTCCCCAATACACTCAATAAGCCTGGTTTACGGGCAAATTTTATATTCTGAAGAAATGGATAACAAAAGCTGTATAATTATTGTAATAGAGCTTAATAATATCAAACAGTATAATAATCCCTCACTGGCTGCGTTACTCAGCTGGATAGTTTATCCTATGCCCTCTAAATCCTTGACACTGAGATAATGAAAAACTGAGGTAAACAGTTTTTCACCATTTATACACCTTACGCATAAATGGCGCCTTATTTAATATTCTTTTATGAGTATATGAATTAGCCCTTATAGCGTCATTGTTGTGTAAGAAATTCAAAAGAATTTTTGCTCTCAAATGAGGTTATAAGGGTTAATTGAAATGCATATGAAAGAATATCAAATAAGGTGCCATTTATGGATAAGGTCCATGCTGTACTTTATTATCAATTGCTTTAATATCTTCAAAAACATCATCATTTTATACTCACTTGTCCTTTTGAAAATATCGTGGAAGGTACTGATGTTTAGATGCACCAACAGCAAAGTTACTGCTACCAGTATCAACAAGAACATTGAGCTGAAACATAAAAGTACCGCAACATTACCTCATGTAGACGACTTCTTTATATTTAAATTTAATTCAAATCTGCAAACGCCATAAAATTGGAACTGGAAACCAACATGTCGAGGAGTTACACTACATTTAGACACCTATTAAGACACTAAGCAGAACACGCAAAGAAAATAGTTTAAACAATTGCTAAACTTCAAAGCAGAAAAATCCATTCAAGCATGCTGTACAAAGGTTCTTTGTTAGAGAGTGAAATGTCAAAACCACATTTTACACTTCAATAACGGGTCTTGGCTGAAAAAGTTAGAATTTTTTGGTTTTTCACAAGTTGTTTACACTACCAACCCCATGAGTTGTTCTGTTTATCATTGTTTGGATGTAATACAAAGCGCTGCCACCGCCTTGAGGTCAAGGCAGGTAAGGTAACTGTCCTCTTTCCAAAAAAGTAGTTTGGTGAACCTTCAGGATTCCGCAGCCCATTCTCCAAATAGTGAGGAGAAGAAGTGTTGTTTCTTCAGTCATGGAAGATGTTTTATTTTGTGGGTGTACAGTATTTCTTAAAAAAGCAGGACAAGGGATGAATTTTGCTTAACGCCCATAAAAATTTCAGGGAGTTAAATAAAAAGATATATAATACATTTCAACATTTCCATGGTTGAATTTTATCAGTACAGTAAACATTCAAGAAAGTATAAAATCGTTTCATATCGTTAGTTAATAAAACAAAAAAGTTTTTAATGCTGGACCTGAAAATATTGGAGGCTTGGCCTCCCTCATCATATAACTAACAAGCAAATGATCATGGCGGACACACGTGCGTTTGTGGTCTCAATATTTTTTGGTTGTTTGCTTCTTTGCTTGTTATGTCGCTAGACAACTACTAATCAAATCTTGGGGCACTGAAAGCACCCCTGGTGCTTTCAGTGCCCCAAGGACCAAATAATTGAGCGTGTAAAAAAGGTCAAACTCCTGGCAGTGCATTTTACTGAATTTTTGGATTAGGGTGAACACATTCAACATTTGTTATCTTCATGCTATGCAACACTGTCCACTTTACGTAAGATCAAGAATTTTACGCTTTATAACCTACGGAAACAGCTTGTTGAGATGCTCGTGATCTCAAAAATGGATTATTGGGTTATTGTCTACGATCCTTTGCCGGATTACCAATTAAAACGACTCCAACGTGTTCAAAATGCTTATGCTTCATTTGTAACTGGAAAATTCTCAAAAATTGATGATGTCATTAATCTTGGATGGCTACCAATGCAACAACGTCCTGATTGGCATCTTCTTCGGACCGTCCATAAGGCACTTTATCAGGATGCGTGGCCTGTTTATTTAAGACTTGAGAAGGTCAGCAATACTCGGATCACTCGTTCAAGTAACGGAGTTCGGTCATATACACCGATGAAGAAAAACACTTTCCAAGACGGGGCTTCAAAACTGTTTAATTCACTTCTTCTTAATATTCGAAACAAGACAAACTTTTTCCATTTTATTAACGAGTTTTTCTAGTTCTCAGCGATAGTTTGTAATAATCATGTAGCATTATTTTATATTCTACAGTAGTATTAATTCTACTTTAATATGCATGTATTCCAAATGTAGAGCTACTCTGTAGAGATGTTGGAATAAAGTCATTATTATTATTATTATTATTATTATTATTATTATTATTATTATTATTATTGAGGAAAATCAGCTCATACGAGCCAATGAGGTCGTTTAGCCCAAATTGCCATATTATGTCAAAGTGGGCACATTTCCCATAAATTATAAATTATTATTATTATTATTATTATTATTATTATTATAACAACTCACACACCACCCAACTAAGGACAGTGGAAGGGGTCTAAGCCTGCTACGGGCTCCCAGCATCCCGCCAGGTAAGGCCGCAACAGACATTGCACATTTCAGGGAACTTGTGGGGAAAGGAAATTTTACCATTAAAATGGATTTTAGGAAACACCCACGGGGCCAGCCGTTACTCGCCCAACTTATCCAGTCAAGAAGGAGCAAGGGATATACAGCCCTCTAAAGTCCCTGAAAGTACTCCCCGATGCGTATATCCAGTTTGACCTTAACAGTACCCTGTTGCACTTCCAACCAATTAAGGTCAGTTTAGGCGCGCCACTGCAAGGGTTAAAACTGAATATTGTTTTATTCTTAGACTAGTGCAGATCTGTTTCAGCACTTAAGGCTGGTTTATCCTCAACCAACTAAGGTCAGGGGCATCAGCCTGCTGTACAGATTTTCTTCTAGTCCTTGGGCTGACAGGGCAGGTTTGCCAACACCTGAAGGTAGTGTACTTGCAGCTGCCAGCCAATTAAGGCAAGCTGAGGCTTTCGGCTACCTGTCTACCCAGCTGGCAAGGCAGGGGCGCCACTCCCTAGGTCATCTCATCAAAGCCTGCTCCTTTTATGGAGGTCACTGGCTCCGAGTCAATGCCCTGCCTACCTATTTCTGGTTTTATCTCGGAGTTTCCTTCTCCTAGATAAGTTGCCATCCAAGGCTAAAGAGTCTTATCTACCCTTGGCTAAGGGGTTGCTGGCACTTGCCAAAGGTGCCACCCCGGACTCTGGTAGGCGGGAGCGTCCACATTTCCGTAGTAGGCTGAAGCTGTGCTTGTCCTACTCCAGTGCCTAATTATTATTATTATTATTATTATTATTATTATTATTATTATAGTTACTTTATTTTAAAGGCTATTTTCTACAATCATATTGCCGGGTTTCACCCAGAGACCTGGGGCAATAAGAAGGATAATACTATTAACTTTCTGATGTTAATTTTGATGAATAAAGAAATGAAGACAAGTTGTTAAACGAAGCAAGTAAATCATATCGAGAGAGCCTTTCTCAAGAGGTGCACAGCGCTGTTGAGGACTATCTTCTGTAACTCCTGCAGGTTGGGTTTTCCAGGTAACTTCTTGATGTGACTGCACACATCTTTTTTATTAACAAGTCCGAGGACTCCAATAACTACTGGCACTATAGATGTTTTGAGGTGCCACATTCTTTCAATCTCGATTTGCAAATCTTTATATTTAGATAGTTTGTCGAATTCTTTGGCAGACACGTTCCTATCTGTAGGTACTGTCATATCGATCATGAGGCAGGTCTTCTCCTCATGGTTTTTAATGACTATTTCAGGTCTATTCGCTTGGATAGTCAGCGTTGATAGTGAAGTCCCAAAGGATTGTAACTTTGTCGTTCTCTACTTCCTGCGGCGGTTCGTGTTCATACCATTTCGCTGCACAGGGTAGATCGAAATGCTGATAGGCTTTCCAGTGAATATATTGGCCAATTCTATCGTGTCTGTTTTTATATTCTGACGGTGTTAAGACGGGGCAACCAGAGACAAGGTGGTCTATAGCCTCTTTTTGCTTATCACAGAAACGGCAGTTTGGATTTACTCCATTACGAAGGATTTCAGCGTGGAAATTTCGTGTGAACAGGCTTTGATCTTGGGCAGCGATTATAAACCCCTCCGTTTCGGCTTTGAGCCCAGCACCACGTAAACACTGATGGGTGTTCAATAGATCTACAATAGATCTGTTGGTACGGGTGCGGTACTGGCCGTGGAGGAGCTTTTTCTCCCAGTTTTCCTTGATCTGTTTAAGGCCTTCCTTCTTAGCTGTTTTTTTCACAATTTTAGCCTGCTTGGTACAATTTAGGTCTTCATCAATATTGATTTCAACTCCTAGATCACGTTTGTACTTCTCACTCTCTTTTATGACTGAGTGGGCTGTTTTAGAATTTTCATGTTGTTTGACTAATTGAAGCATCCAGTCATTAGAAGAGTCTACGTATTTTTCGAGCCCGATGATGGTGGTTTTATAAGTGAGCTCTAGCTGAATTAGGCCTCTGCCTCTCTCTTTACGTGGAATGTAGAGTTTATCGACACCGGATTTAGGATGGTGCATTCTATTAGTTGTTAACAGCTTACGAACCTTGGTGTCTAGTTCTTTAATATCAGTTACCGTCCAGTTGATAATATTGAAACTGTACGTAACAAGTGGTATGGCAAGGGTGTTAATTACCTCAATTCTGTTTGCGGAGTTAAGTTCAGTTTTAAGCACTGCCCTTGCTCGTCGATAAAATTCCTTCCTGATTTTTTCCTTCATACTTGAGTGCTGGATGCCATTACCTTCATTGATGCCAAGGTACTTATACACTTCCTCTTGGTCTAAATCCCGAATAACGTTGTTTACATCTAGACACACATTAGCACTATGCACAGGTTTTCCTCTTTTAAACGTTTTTGCACACTTGTCAAGGCCAAATGACATACCAATATCATCACTGAACTGCCTTACTGTTTACAGCAACCCTTCTAGATGTTTGTCATTTTTTGCAAACAACTTAAGGTCATCCATAAAGAATAGATGGTCGATGCTTCTATTTCCGATCTTATATCCGTAACCTGTGTTATTCAGTTCAAGTGAGAGTGGAAACAGAGCGAGACAAAAGAGTAGTGGGGAGAGAGAGTCTCCTTGGAAAATACCACAGGTAACATCGATAGGGTTAGATTTTAGAGTTCCCTGCTGGTGGTACAAGAAGAGATTTGTCTTCCAGAGTTACATATCTGACCTCAAAAAGTTGACAATAACCGGGGATACCTTGTAGATCTCCAGAGATTTCAGGATCCAATCATGGGGCACATTATTGAAGGCCTTACGGTAGTCAATCCAGGACATACTCAGATTGCGGTGTTTCGACTTGCAATTTTCAAGGATCATCTTATTCATCAACAGCTGGTCTTTACAACCATACGCACCTTTTCTACACCCATTCTGTTCAATGGGGAATAACTCATTGTTATCGAGGAAGTTATAAATGCGCTCAGCTAAAATCAAGGTCAACAATTTATATGTTGTGCTGAGACATGTAATCGGCCGGTAATTTTTGGGGTTTTTGGTGTCAGAGGTTTTAGGCAATAGGTATGTTACACATTCTGTCATCCACTGTGGGGATTTCAAAGGGTTTCTTAGCATTTCAGAGAGTTGTTCAGCAAGAAGGGAGTGGAATTCATTAAGAGCTTGCAACCAGAAGTTGCTGACTTTATCTTTCCCAGGCGATTTCTATTTGTGTGCTTTAGTAAGGGCACAATTTACATCTTCAGATGTAATGTCCTCCCAAGCTTGTTCTGGGTCATTAACATGCTTAACTTCTGAGTTCTTTATCCATTTAGCATCTATATTATATTCTTTGTCCCTAGTCCAGATGTTTCTCCAAAATTTCTTGACCTCTTCAATATCTGGGGTATCCCTAACAGTAATCATTTCTCTACCCACTTCCCAATAAAACTTTTTGGCATCCAACTTAAATATCTGGTTTTGCCTGTAGAATTTTGATCACTTCTCAAATCAGCGAACTCTTGGAGCTTTTAATTGTACCTTATTATTATTATTATTATTATTATTATTATTATTAAGTATTGGGAGTTATATAGCTCCCCATACCCCTATTCAACCACGCTTTACAATATGGCACCATAATCACTACATAGTGAGATGTCTTTTGAATAACTGTTAAGCTTTGAATGATGCAACAGTACATCAACTTGTTACATTTAATTACCAGGCCTTGGGATGAAAGGTGTTTGATAGAGTGCCTCTTCAAAGCAAATCATCTAAGTGCTGTCTATCAAGAGTCAAACTAAAGGATCAAACCATAGTGTATGATTGTTCTGTGCTTGAGTTAAGCACTTAGCTAACCTCATGAGCTCAATTCATCAATTCCCTTGTTTTCTGACATAGCAAAGAAGTGCTATGTAGGTTATGCTACAGGCATTGTCAGATGCTATGTTGGTCTGTCATACATTAGGTGACATTGTGAGACATTATGGCATGTTAAGAACTGCTGTCTATGCTATTTGTATAAGTAATAGCATGGTTTCAAGTGTAGTTTGGGGAAAAAAATGCATGAGACCATTTTTTAAAGTCCATCAAAATAATAAGAGTCCAAAGGATGAGTGTTATTGGATCAGGTAAAATATAAGCCATCTCAGTCATTCTTCATTCTTTAAAAGCCCTGAAGACATATTATATAAACCCTAACCTAATGCTAACACTCACTCTAACCCTATTCCTAAACCTTCAGTTTATTCAAGGTTTTGGGTTTTATGGGGTGGTGTAAACTTAACCTGATCTGTGCAATTTGAGGTTTTTGAGAATACCCACATGTGCATGTTTTTCCAACTTGCATGGTAAATCATGTTATTACTAATTAATAATATAAAAGAAAAAAGTAATACAGTGCCAAAAAAGGTAATTCAGTGCAAATTATTGTATGGCATATAATTTACCTTTTTTCAATATTGTGTCACCTTGAAATTGTACTGCTCTTTGCCAATCAGAATTGAAAAATTTTTTCATTCACATTATCATTAATAAGAGATATTACATTATCTTGTGAGATGTTATAAATAAATAAACATGTTACCCAAACATCCACCTTAAGTTTAAAAATTAATAATCAGATGAATCCTAACTAATGAAAACATTTACAACTAAAATCAATGAAATATCAATTCTACAATAAGAGGCATTATATAATTATACAGTGGAGCCTCGCTATAACGTGGTATATGGGGTCCATCATAAATGACTGCATCATAGCTGAAGCAAGTTATATTGAAACATATTGAATTCTCGTACGATTCGGCCCATTTCAATGTTGCTTCGATGCATAGCACCACAGCTTTCATTGATGGCATCGGTTCTGGTTCCTCATCGTCATCATCATCATCATCGTCACGTTCTAGTTCTGATTGTGGTTCTTGTTGAGCACTGAAAGTGATCTCGTCCTCTGTCATTTTGGATGACACCAGTTCATTCTTGTCAACGTTGATCCAGGCATTCACCTCTTCAAACAAGGTTTGTAAATCAGTTTAGTGATTGAAAAATTTGGAGTCCAAAGATATACCGCGTTATATCAAGTCACGCACTATACCGATGCACATTATAGCGAGGCTCTACTGTATAATGCTTCCTAATATTAGCATCCAATTGAATTTGCTGTATTGTATAATTTTGTGGGTCACACATCAGTGATAATAAGGCAAATTATAAGACATGAAGCAATGAATATACTGAAATGTTGCATTGTGTAATATTAGATGCACTTTTAGATGTTACATTACACTTATACATTGTAAAACATTATGTAACATAGTGGTTTGCATCATAAATACAGTAATAAATCTTAGGGGTTAATTTGGTCATTTTGCACAATCAGTCTATCACAGCCCTGTGTATCTCACCTAAGCACAATCATCTATCACAATCTAATATGTAGCCTGCTATGGGATAATGTATAAGTAACAATGATCCACTCACACTACAAACTCCCAAAGCCTCTGGATGGCAATGTCAGCTTAAAAAAGTTCAGGTGGGATTTTTTTTTTCCACTTATGAAGCTGAATCACTAAGTGGAAGTATAGTACATGGCTAAATTATACAGCTAAAGTGCTGATGACCTGCATTAAAACCATGGGATTTCATACCAGACCATTTAAATTTGTTTGGTTCACATATCATTATCAAATAAACAAAAACCTGCTGCTTGTTCCTATTGGTAGCATCACTAGTGACAAAGGTTTTGCAGTCAAGCAATAAGTCAGTTGTAGTCTGTATTAATTATATTACTTTCCACCCAGCTGACTACTGAAGGGCTATTATACATGTGATTTTTCTAAAACCTTAACCTTTGACTAATAAGCTGATCATACCACTATGTTAAAGCAAGCTGATCTTGGATTAGTTCAAGCAAAATATATGGCCAGTGTGAATACTTTTATCCAACTTGATTGATCTGATACTGATCTTCCATTCATATAGTAATGTAAATTCATCAAGAGGAAGTGGTCTAGCATGGATTCAAGTCTAAGTCTGATTCTAAAGTTGCTTCATGATTCAACTGCAAGTGGCTTGTATACATAGTAAATATTTTGACTTCTACAGTACATCTAGTTGAACAACAGAAGCTCTAAGTTTTTGGGTTTTTTCTCAGAATCATTCTCAGGATAACATGATCAGAATATTTCATTATTGTTTATAATGAAATATTCTGTTCAGAAGCTTTAAGTTCGTTCTAACTCTGTATCTACAACAGATACATGCAAAACAGCTCAGCAAAGAAACATTAGGTAACTAGCTAGGTAACTGGATTGTTAATTTCTGCAGTTTTAATGTGAATTGAGATCCCAGTTAGAGTCATCAATTTAGAGTTTAACTTGTGCCTGATTTTTGATCATTTACATTTGGGGATCATGACCAAGGTTACAGTATAATGGGGAAAAGGTGTAGATAACTGAAAAAAAACTTTAAAACCATTGATTCACATTGTGAGATAATACTTTATGTTTGCTGTGAATGTTAATCTGTGTAAGTTTAACCTCTATAACAAGTACATGTATACATGGTAAAAGAGGACATTACTGTAAGGGTAGGTAATTGCCTGCCTCCCACCCTATTGACAGGGGAAAATTTTTTGTCCCAACATAGTGCATTTTTTTTTTCTTTTTCAGGAAATTGTTATTTTGCAAAATTACAGTAACTATTGCAACTGTATTTCAAGGGCTCTCACTGCAATTGAACAACCTATAATTGTGTTCCAAAAGGTAGCTCTACTACCTCCCACTCAGGGATGCAAAATTCCTTATAATTTGATTTTCCTTTTACCTCCTGGTTTCATTCCAGAGATCAGAAAAAAGGCGAAATTTTTTTGTTTTTATTCATCCTAGATATTCCCATGACAGATTCAGTGATAAAGAAGTCCCTACCAAGTAATGACTTCTGTCTTATCAGCCTCGAGTATGTTCCATAATAAAACATTCCTGAATTCGTATTCTTCTTACCCTTAGACCACTGATTAAATTGTTTTGTTTGCGGTCTCAATGCGCCAAACTTCAAGACGTAGTCAATCAACACGCTGTTCTTTCGTCATACAGGAAAACTATACCCGAAGTAACCGACCGAGATTTAGTTAATGCGAAAAAGTAATTACTTTAGAGGCGTTGTAGAATGTTTCTAAGGACTTAAATCTAGACAAGTGTACGATCCATTAACTCCAAGTGCGTATAAGGCGACCCGGGTTTAGTGAACTTTTAAAAATTCATGACCGCAACTGCCACCAGAAAAGTTACGTCGTGACTGAAATTCTGGACTTTATTACCTTTTTTGATTTAGGTTCTTTGTTTCTGACAAGAAAGTGACAGTTTTAGTTAAACCATTTCCCATTAATTTATAACTGAAGCTAAGAAATAAGGTAAAAAAACTGCGTCATATACCGAGAACCAAAGAAAATTGTCTATCTCGGTTGTCAATACCACGCCTTGAATACCAGCAGGAAATACTCAAAAAGCGCAATCCTTCAGAAATTAAAAGATCCACCGTATTATCGTTAATCTTCATTCTCACTGTGTTAGCTTATATCAACATTTAACACTTACCAGCTGTGGTGGAGTTCCCAGCTGAACGGCGAGGTAATAACCTTGTCCAGGTCGACCCTGTAAGTTATCGTGAAAACTTGGTACAGACGGCAGTTCACGTTTCCCGATCGTTTTATTTGATCGTTTCACCCCTCTCAGTGGAACTTTTATCGTAGTCCTGGAATCAGTGTGAACATCTGTCGCCGAGAAAAGAGCAAAAAAGCAAACCAGAACTAAAAGGACTACAGATCCCTCGCGAATGAGTTTATGGCTCATATCGATATTGATAGTTCAGTTGCTGAAATGCCTTTCTTCAGAGCGTTTGGATCAAGAGGTTTGTTGGTATACTATGTCGTGAAATGTCACCAGATTAACATTACCGTTACTCTCCTTCACATAATTACATCCTTGGACACGTACTGAACTCCTCACTTTATTACGAATCCTTTCAGCATCCCTTGTTTACACGCACTTTTCCTGTTTCCACTGAGGGATGTAAACGTATAAGTGGGGTAAACGGGGTAAGTGGGGACGGCTCTTACGTTTACAAGATGGAGACCAAATTTATTTCACTAGAAATACGTGCACGCAGCAACCCCTCGCCCACCTTTCCAATATATTTCTCGAGAATCCAAGTAACAATGATAATTTTTCAAAATTCTCAAAATGACAAATCCTCCTGACTATAACTGAAAGAGGACATGCAATAAAAAAAAATCCACACAGAATTTGGCCACAAATAAACAACAATCCAAACTGGAAACTATTTTATATTTAAACTGCTTATAGTCATATTTACGTTTAAAATTTCAATTCTGCTTTATTAAAACAAAAAGTTCGGTGAGAATAACGTTCAACGGCTTAACAAATGGTAAGATGTCCATCCTTACAATTAAATTATTAAACAACGAATGATAGGATCAATACCCTGAATTATTTGCGGGTTTATGGTAATTCGTGTCGTTTTCTAATTAGACTTCTCACTCATTTTGCCTTAAAGAAAGATTGTTTTATTAGATGACAAGACTTTCCGTCTTAAAACTGGAGCATTCTCATAGGTTATCAAACGGATACCACCATTACGGACAGCTCATGATTGAATATTTTTCTGACATTTTTTTGACTTAAAAAATTGATAAATTATGCGTTACCTCAAAGTTGGTTACAAAAGTCTTTAAGATTTGCTATGATAAGGGTTTATGCTAAGTATTCATCCGGAAGTACAAGACTTTGGTGACAAAGATGAAACAAATTACGAAATCGACGAAGTAAACATAGAAAACATGACCGAATTCTGCAGTTTTATCGCTGACCAAAAATCGGAAAATACAAAACATAAAACAAAATACGACAAGCAAACCTTGTGCAAGTTTTGTCGAAAGAAGAACGAGAAAAGGGAAGTAAAAGACGTACTTTTTCCAAGGCAAAACATCAATAAAAAAGAAAAATGGCGTATAAACCTGCAACTCTTGCGTGTTTTCAACTAAGCATTCAGTGGCACCTCAACACAAAGGGTTCAACGGTATATTTATACATAGACGACTTTAAACTTTCCTGAGAGGTTTTAAAATCCTGATGAAAGCATTACCGGTCAAATACGGTAAAGGTCATCATGCACGAATCACTCTTGAAGTGAGAAAGACTGGACGGACAACTGTTTTGCGGAAGGATAATTTGGTGACCAAAAACAAGTAGCTTTGTAGTGAGTTACCTGGTGGCTGTTTACCTTGTATTTTTGTTTCGAGCCAAAAAGAAATCCTAGCGTTTTCAGTGGGGGACATTTCATTGCGAAAAATTCCTGACTGAGGCGATAAAATCTTTGTGTGGAAAGCGGAGAAAGCATCCAAAGACTGTCATGGCCTGGACAACTTTTCTGGACGATGAGTGTGCTATCCCACTTCTGAAGCAATTGACCATGATTGATGAACGCTGTCCAGTTAAATACTGCAAAATGTTCAAAAATAATCGTCCTACAGAAATGAATCAACCAGAATCTTCATTCTACTTTACCAATAAACACCAGCAAAGTCCAGGCGGTAATACAGGGTGTCCCAAAAAAAACGAAAACTATTGAAATCACTTATTGTTAAAATTTGAATGCCCTACGAAAAAGCTGAACGTAATGATGCGTAAAATATTGACAAGGTGCATGTATTAAAATTTAGGTAAGAAAATCGCCTTGTAAAGTGCGCGATTTTTTGCCCGTGGAAATTTAAAGCAAATTATAAAATTCTAACAGAGAAAAACTTTGTGAAAATGATAAAATTCAAATTAGTCCTGTCATCGCTTCGAAAGAAAATGGTACAACTGACCACAGAACAAAGAGTTTTTATTGTGATAAATTATACGCGTACCCAAAGTGTAACGGAAGTGCGAAACGCTTTTCGACAAAGGTTTCCAGATCGAAATCCACCTGCGCCAAGCACAATTTTGAGCAACGTCAGAAAGTATTTAAACGCAGGTACGAGTTTAAACATTAATAAAGAGCATTCTGGCAGAAGAAGAACTATTCGAACTGCGCAAAATATTGATGCTATAAGAGATCTGTTCCAGCAAAATCCTCACGTGAGTGCTCGTCGCAACCTCATTCCGATTTCCAGAACAAGCTTAAACCGGATAACAAAGATTGAAATTAAATGGCACCCATACCGAATGCATGTGCGGCATGAGTTGTTGGCAGGCGACTTTGCACGTCGATTGCACTTCTCCAGATGGTTCAACGAACGCTGTCGTCGGGCAAACTTTTTGGATAGCTTGGTGATTGGAGACGAAGCATCGTTTGTGATGAACGGCGAAGTCAATACGCAAAAAGTACGGCAATATGCACCTAAAGGACACCCGCCTGCATTTAATTTTGAAAGGAGCGATTCTCACGTACATTTGACGGTTTGGGTAGCACTTTGCGGTAATGGTTTAATGCTTGGTCCTTACTTTTTCGTGGGGAATGTTAACGGAATCGCCTATCTTCGAATGCTCAACGAATTTGTCTTTCTACAACTCGCTGAACATTTTAATAACCAATATTGGGAGAGAAGGTTTCGGGGTCTTTGGTGGGCTCAAGATAGCGCTCCTGCACATTGCCTTATCGCAGTTAGAGATCGCCTCAACGATGTGTTTGGAAATCACCGCATCATAGGTGTAGGTCATGATGTTGAATGGCCACCGCGCTCACCTGACTTGAAACCATGCGACTTTTTTGGGGGGATATGTTAAAGGTAAAGTATTTGCAACTCCACTGCAAAATATTAACGAGTTACGCCAGAGGATCGTCAGAGAGTTCGATGCCTTACGAGAGCAGCCTGCCTTCATTCGACGGGCAGTGAGTGATATGCACAGGCGAACAATGCTTTGTGTTGCAAGAGAAGGAGGACATGTCGAAGGTCACGGTGCTTGATTGTATCCATAGTTGTAAATTGTAAATATTGTAAATAAAAACTGTTTTGTTTTAATGCACATACTTTTCCTTCCTAAAAGCCTGAAACAGCACAATAAGCACATGTTGATCATGAATACAATCTGATTCCATTGTGTTTACGCACCACAAAACTCACATAAATGAACCCTGCGTACTAACAACATTTTACAGTTTCAGACAGCTTCATTATGTATAAAATTACTTATATCAATCATTTATGCACTCGTGGGGACCAACAGAGTGCTAAGGCATTCAAATTCTAACAATTAAATTGTTATTGGTGATTTCAATAGTTTTCGGTTTTTTTGGGACACCCTGTATTTCGTACAAGAAGTGTCCCTTAGGGAAGAATGAAGTCGGGAAGCTTCTTTTGAAAGCTGCTCAAAACAATTCCGTTCGCAGAACTTGTATTTCAAAGCTACTCGATTCAGACGTACCTGTGATTGTGCAGCTCAGGTAAGTGGTTACCAGAACGTGAAAAGTCCCAAGATTTATACTAATCGACATCTATTCAACTTCAGCGAAGAATGTCGTTTCAGGGACGGCGGAGCGGAATTACGAGTGGGGGGGCTTGAGATAAAAATACAACATTTTGTATGCTTCTCTGGGAAATTGCACGACAAGTGTTTTAAAGCATAGTTGTTTCAACATTACATTTGGAAAAAAGTGGGGGGCTACAGCCCCTGCAGCCTCCCCGGCTCCGCCGTCCCTGCGTTTTAATACAGTTAGTCGCTTAGCAAATGTCCTGACAGCAAGCGAGTTCCCTTACGTCTTTTGTTCATATAAATCAGAAAGAACCAAGACAAAGCGTTGCTGCAAAAAGTGAACAGTTGGCAAATGCATATTCCAAGGAGCTAACTTTGAGAACTGCTCTGTCAAGTCATAAATTGTCCAGTTACTGAGGTGGCGAAACCAGCCGCAGGCACCAAGAAAGCCATTTCCTTTGCCGGTCTTAAATCATTTACTGGCTTCAGTGTTGAAATAATGTAAACAACTTGCGAGAGATCCATACAAGGGAAAAAAGAACGAGACCAAATCGATTTCCTTCAATACGATATCTAAGTACGGTTTGTTCAACAACATACCAGTCCCCGAGCTTGCACACGGCATTTTTGAGTGACCGGAATCCATGCATATATATATATATATATATATATATATATATATATATAGAAAGATATATACACAGAGCGAAAATTTTTCTCCCTAGTCACCACGCGTGTAACAGGACTCCACGCACGTCGAGATTAGTACCCTCGCACCGCGCTTCGCGCGGTGGGCGAGGGGATAAGTTACCTTTTGGATTTCACTTCCAGATAATCCATTACTTCATTTTTAGCTTCGGCTTTACCTACGCTGGTACGATGTTGATTTATTTTGACACATGTATGTAGCTTTTCAGCTTATCCAGATCAGAGTTGGATGAATCGTTTACTTTGCAAGCTGCCTGGAAATGGCCAAATGGCGTTTAAATCAAGTGGGAACTTATTTCCTTCCAAGATTAACTATCTTACGATCAACGTCAGGTAGGTTTGTAGTACAAAAACATTTAGTAATTTAAAGCTAAAAGGAAGTAACTCTAAAATTTATTCCCATTACTTTTTGACCTTTGATAAAAATGTGTTTATACTGTACTCTGGAAAACAGTTGTCTTAACCCACTTATTGATTGATTGGCTAGTGTTTCGATAAGGGGCGTCAGCAAATTCTAAGAAAAAATCTGGCTGGCACATCCCTGGTTGATTCCCTCTGATTTACCATGCAGCTCCCTCCCTCTTGTTTATTTCTCAATAACACAATGAGACCAATGCAATACATATGGATTACAGTAGTTTATACAATGTGGGTTTGGAATTTTGAACGTCAGTATAAATATGATATAATTGCTCTAATAGGGTATTCTATTGACCAAAGTGAAATAATCAGAAAGGTTTGAGTACTGCCGAAATGTGAGAGTAGTTATCTAACAATTCAAGCCAAGGCCCTTTGTCAGAGAGAAAAAAACATGGGAGGATCAAAAAACACGGAATATATATATAAATATAGGTGTGTGTGTGTGTGTGTGTGTGTGTGTGAAAATGGTCATGTGACAACAACATATATATATATATTCCGTGTTTTTCGATCCTCCCATGTTTTTGTCTCTCTGACAAAGGGCCTTCACTCGAAACGTTAGATAACTACTCTCACATTTTGGCAGTACGCAAACCTTTCTGATTATTTCACTTCGATTTCCACATTGCCTCTGCAGCACTTCATTTTTATTCTATTGACCACTCCGATTCCTCCTTGTAATGATATTGAATCCACCCCTTAATAAACAACTCTTTCTTGTTGGACAGTGATATAAATGGGATGCTGCATAGACAGTATAAAACAGCACAAAAAGTTAAAAGGTTGGTAGACTGCCAAATTTATGATAAAGAATTCTAATGTTTTGAGCTATGGCCCTTCAAAATGCTAGAATTCTTTATCATAAATTTGGCAGTCTACCAACCTTTTAACTTTTTGTGTTCTTTCTTGTTGGACAGTCTTGTGGCCAAGGAAATTGAAGTTGATATACAATAGGAACTAATGATCAGTAAATTTGGTGAAGGAGTCTGTTACCTTAACTAATGATTTTTGGAAGAATATCACAAAGTAATAAATACTGATCATGTAATGCAGTCATGGCTTGAGGTATGTGCCTTCAGTATCTATTGGGGTCTTACGAGGGTTTTTAGCACCTCTTCAGCCACTTTGCCCATAAAATGTATCAAGAGAGCATTGTGTCCACAGGTAATGTACCTCTCATAGGCAAAATTCTTCAGGTAACCAGCTATCTCCTTTAATAAATGCTATTCTAAATTATAACTCCTCATAACACCTACTAACTTCTGATTTCACGAGGTCGTCAATTCCAACACCTCTTGGGGGAAACAGAGCTGCATCAAGAACATGTTGGCTGTCAATTTTCTGGACAGAAGACATTGTTGTAAAATAAAGATTAATGCCCAGCTGAGGAATTATAAATGCAAACCCATGATTGATCATGAGTTTGCATTTAAAAATTCTCAGCTGGACATTAATCTTTATTTTATGATCAAGAACATGTATATCTAAGCCTGTTCTATGTTATAATACTATTATGCCTTTTTTATAAACATAATATGCCACTGGAAGATTCTGGTGCTGTTTCATCACTTCTTCAAATATTCACTTTATTCATGCAGCTTTAGTTAAAGTGACAGCAGTAACTTTATAACCTGTCTCAATTGTGAAGGGCAGAAGTTTCTTGAACTTTCATGCTACAATTGATCGACGATGCAAACCTCCAAGTCAACACAGCATCATCCAAAATCTTCTACTAGTCAAGTATAAGAACATGCAAGAAGATCTTAAATGTCAACTCACTGTTACTAGGTATTGTACTCTTACAAGTGACCCGTGGACTTCTTGAACAGCTCAGGATTACCTTGCTGTTACATGTCACTTCCTGACAAAGGACTGGAGACTGATATCTACCATTCGTAATACCATTCACATTGACAATGTCCACACTGCTGTAACCCTTTCTGCAAAGCTCAAGAACATCACAGACGAAGAGGTATTACGAAGAAGATCATATGCGTGGTTCCAGACAACGCGGGCAATATAGTTGCCGCCATCAGATTAAATGGTTGGAAGTGCAAGCCGTGTTTTGCCCATACGCTTAACCTCGTCCTTCACGACTCAGCGAAACTGATCCGCGTTTAGCTGAAATCCCCCCAAAAAATGTCGCGATATGGTATCACACATCCGTCGCAGAAGCAGATCTACAACCAAGCTGGAATTTGTACCGGCTCATTTGAAGTTAGAAATCCAAAAACTTGTACAGGAGGATGTCGACACACACTGGAATTGCGTGATTTACATCATCTAAGGGCTTCCAGAACAGCACCAGGCAGTTACAACGACCTTAGGCCTGGACGGCAAGAGTAGTGCCTGCGTTGGTACTGAGGACGTAGCATTCACGAAGCACGCGGTAGCCCATCCTCAAGCCCTTTAAAGTAGCTACGCGGGAAATGTCAGCTGGAGAATACCTCACGGTCTTTAAGGGAATATCCATTGCAAGGTCTATTCAGGAAATCACCAGCGCTACTTCTGCTATCGGTACCGAAAAATACTTGCCGACTTGGTGAAGAGTTGTGTAGTCTGATGCGACGACGTTTTTAGAAAGTGGAGGCAAATCACTTGCTAGCTAGGAACTACTAGTATTGTAAATGCTCGCGTTAAGAAATCGGCTTTTACCGATTCTAGAGCTGCGGAATTAAGCTCTCAGTGACTTACATGTGAACTTGTAGGAAAAATATAAGCCAGCGACAGCACCGACACCGCTTCAAGTTTAAGCTCTTTGAATGCTGGAGGCAGTTCGGATGCCACAGGTTTTTGGGATCTATTGGATGCACAAGTGGCAGAAACATCTTCCAGGCAAAAACCTACGTCTGACGCGGTGATTAAGATTCGACAGAATATGCAAGTCAAGAACATTCGCCGAAAAGAAGACCCAATCTTGTGGAGGGAAAAAAATTTCTAGCAGTACCCAAGCTAAATATATGGCGCAACAGTATCTGTAATGTCAGCTCCTTCAGAAAGGCTGTTTTCCAAAGCTGGTAAACTAGTCTCAGCGAGAATAAATTGGGTGAAGCCTCAGGCATGTTGACACCTATCTATTTGAAAACGCTTCTCATTGTCTCCATGGTAGTTAATTTTTTTAAAACGTGCAAACGCTATCTTTCGCATTTTCAAAATAATTGTCGCGTTGCCTTAAGTATGAATATCGTAATACCATGATGACCTTCGTTTCTATTGTTCTTAAGGGGAGATTTAATCCCTAAATTCCCTCATGAGCATGCATACTTTTACTAATTTTCCTTCTCATTAGGGAAAATTTCTAATTTTCCCTAATGAACATACATGAGTGAACATCAAATAACGGTTTTAAATTTAAGCATTGAACAACTCATTTAATACAAGTGCTGGTACCCACCATGAACAATACTAACATCCCAAAAAGAACTTCAAACAATACCAAGTAAATTTCGTCGGTCATCATGGTATTAGTTATAATTAATTGCACGTCAATTTTAATACACAGTATAATTTGTTTCAATTAAAATGCTTTTAAATAATTTTTGCCTTGACCTTGTGTCAACACGTACGGATCTGACTGGAGAGTGTCCTATCGATTTAATATCGATGCTTCCTATACTTGAAGTCAGTGTATACTCGGCATCGTATCGTTTTAAAATTTTCGGTGAACGCCTGAGCCATGACAAGATACCAGTAATCTCGCGTTTTTCGCGGATTCGGGCGAATAACGATGCGATCGTCCCACAGCAAAAACTATAGGAGTTCTGAATCAAGCGAGCCGGGTCAACGAGTTCCCCCCATTGCGATGGAAGAGACAAGTTTTGCCCGAATGGATGAAAAACCAGGACCGACGACAAAAGTTGGGTAGGGAGGGTGAGCGAAAAAGGGGCAAGGGCAAGTCGGACGATGAAATGATCGCATAGTTTACGGTGTGTTACACGAGAAAAGGAGACGAATAGTTCGTACCTGAGCCGAGTTATACCATCGAGGACGATGGACTCCAAGGTGAAGATCCTGACCGAGGCGTCTTGGTCACCGGTGGGCTACGGACCGTTGGAGACGGTCTCTTAGGCGCGAAAAAGTCTAAGCGAGAAAACAACATGGCAGTATGTACAAATAATATAATATTAAATAATATAAAACAATAGTGCTGTATAAATGTGGTATGTGTAAAAATAGGAAATATATAAATAATGTTTTCTAATTCATTAGGCCCAACCGAACAAGGTAGAAGGACAACTCATTTCCTTCAGTTTGAGAGTTTATTGATGGTACTTAACTGTTGATGATGATGGACAAATTAAGTGATACACTTTAATTAGATAAACAAGTAACCAAATAATAAATGAGTAAAAAAATTAAACATGTTTATGGCAGTACCCATATCGTCAATATTGGAGCTCTTACCTCGCTTAACTGCAGTATTTTGACGGGAACAACGCCCAGCCCCCTCTAGGTCATTCACGCGCCGTAGTTGCGATAAACGTCTTTGTTTAAATTCCAGCTCCGGAAAACATTACGTTTAAAGTATGGGTTAGCATTAAAGAAAATATTGTCAGGACACGTTAATAGCTTCACCTGTCTTGAAATATTTTTTTGGTGAATTCTGTTCATCCCTTCCTGCAATATTCTGTGCTGTGTTGTACCAGCTTTTTTGATGTCGCAAGATACTACTACGGGGTTGGATCTTTCTTGGACTTGCACGCCCCACAACTTGTTTCAGAGGGCTGGCCAAATGTGTCAGGAATTTTTTAAAACGGTTCAGAAACTACATTCACTCGAGCGGAGACATCGTAGACTTTTTTATTCTTGTGGTTCCTGCAAAGTTTCGAATGACGTTGCAGTGAGGTATATGTAAGATTTACTTCGCAATGAGTTTGTTGGTGCATTCTCGATGACTCCTTGTTACAGCTTCTTCTGCATAACTGCGTGGTACAGTACAGTAAGCCTTTCTTTTGAAGCCTTTGTTCAGGTTTTGAACTCGTTAAAGTCTGCCTTCCACCTTGTTTAGCAGTTCTAGGCGGTTAACTTTTCATAAACAACCCTTCATACCTACCCGTCTGAGGAACGCAACAGCTGCTCCTCGAATTTGTCAAAAACTGACCAGTCGTTCTATAGTAGATCTCGTGGTCTAAGGACGCCAAGCCAGCATAATTCTTAATAACCGACACGAGTCTTTTTGGTCAGCATATCATCACGTTGCTGTTAGTTTCATTTCCAGGAGACATTAGGAACCATCCAATTTTCGCGAGTTCAGCGATGAGCACGGTCTCTTTTCCCTACCTGTTTGGTTTTACTCTATCTTCAATCCGGCGTATACCTTCTTCCTGGCCCACGTGAATCAGAGGTGTTGGTTTGGTTGAAATGGGAATGTTTCTGGTCTTATCATATGTGATACATGTGTAACTTTTACTACAAACCATTCGTACGTAAGAGTCCTTTTTTAATCACTTTGTTGTTCTACAGGGGGAACAATTGGAATTGGCAACGTCAGAATAGCACTGAAGAAACCAAAACACCCTGAAAAGGTTCCTGTAAAATATTGTAAGTTTTTTTTACTTCTCGATATATAAAATAAACTATTTACGTAATGGATTAAGTGGTTCTTTGATGATAAATTTATTTCCCGTTTCATAAAATAATGTGAACAACATTATTATCGCAGTCGTGCAAGGTGGCACCTCAAGGTTCATTTAACTGAAGGTTGTGATTTGGATAGTTTTTATTTTGGTGTCTGTAATTTATGTTGTCAAATTTGGGACAAATGTCTCTAGTACAGCTTTTGAAGTCATTAGCTCAAGAGTTAGGCTTTTCTCATGCTTGTAATTAATGAAATCTTTGTTCTTGGCTCTGCCTTACTAAATTTCTCATTTTTATGGCTGTGTCCAAATTGAATACAAACCCAGTATTCGCTTGGACCGATTAACTAAACGTCAAATGATTACTAAATTGTAAAGCCTGCTTTCACTTCAGCATAGATCCAAAAAAATTGTATCCACATAGCGGTACACTCGAATCTCCAACAAACGGATTGATCCATGGTAGAATTTTTCTATTGCTTTACCTCTCTTGTGCTGAACTAAAAAGAAATCTATTCTACTTTTGCAGTAGGATAGTCAACCAAACTTTTTTATTCGCCAAGTGGAGTGACTCGGCTTAGAGTCGGCGGTGGTATGTCCGTGTCGTAGGGATGAGTTTCCTCAGTGTTCAGTGAACCTTCGATCACTGATCCGTAGTTATCAGTAATTTCCTTGTTTATAAGGGTTGGAGTTTTCAGTCTATGTTTTTTTAGGATTGGTATTAGGGTTTGGTTTTGGATTAGTCTCTGGAGTGTTCATAATGTTGGGCCAATTAGATTTAAGTGATCGCACATAACTAGGGGTGGTTTTCCCTGGGGATATAAATGACCTGGGGTAATTCATCCCAGTGGTGGTGACTGAGACATTGTCTTTGTTAGCGATGGTAAAACCAAAGTTGATGATGACTTGTTTTCCCGGCATTTGTTGTACCGCCGGTACATGTACACAATGTCATGAGTTCAAATTCATTTTCTTGATATCCGGAACCTCAATGACTTTTCCAGCAATGTATCTAACTGGAAATACTTGCTGTGTGAAGAGTCATTTATTTACTGCGAGCCATTAGTTGAGCGGCAACACTGACCTTGCGGTCGATGTTGGGCGTCCCGTGTGTTCGAATACCAGCAAACTTCTCGGTTTGAGGATTTCGATATGTCGGGATAATTTTGAGCCCTCGCAGCGGTATGGTCAGGGGCTGACAGTACTTCTTGTCGTCTCCAAACTCGTACTTGCACGAGTTCACACATTCTTTTAAAAACTACGAAAATTTGCGTAAACCTACTTGTTACGTTTAGGGTTAAGATTAGGGTTAGGAATTATACATATTTTGGTGGTTTTTAAAGAACGAAGAAACAGTGGGGAGGACTGTACTTAACATGATATGGTGGATTATCCGCCTCCAAGAAGCTAGTTTCCACAATAAGTCACGAATAGAAGGATATCTTACTTGTTTACTCACTTTGATCAGCTTTTTCAATTTACTCACACCCTCCTCAGTCGAAATCGAGCACACACTCCTCAAGGGTCCCTATATTTTACAGCTCATATCCGTTTCATGTCACACTTCCTGTTGATTAATATTATGACAACCTTATTTACAACTTATAGTGCGCTCTCAACCCCGAATTCTCGATAATGATCCCGAACGTTTTGCTGACATTTCATACGTTGCAAACATGGCTATGCCTACCTCGCAGCATCTCACTTTCGGGAGTTTATGGAGTTTATATTTGATTGCTTGCTGGATTACGTGAAATGGCGTTTATATTTGATGAAGGACATTTTTCATTGTCAGACTCTTACATTTTAAGACCCAACCGGGATCCGTCGTGAAATATGCAACTTTAGGGCCTCCGGCTGGGAATCGAACCCGCGACCCTGCGAATGTACTGCAAGTGCTTTGCTAACTGAGCCGCCAAGGCCCTTGCTATGAACTTGGCCGCGAGTTTTATTATTTATAGTGGTGGTAAATCCGGTGAGGTAATGGGAATATGGATATAATCCTTTACATGAGGCGAGGCCAGTGAACTCTATTTCCATATCTGGAATGCTAACTGGCCAATGAAATGCGAAGCTAAGATGGCCGCCCATGGAGGGCAATTTTGTACCAGTGAACTCGATTTCCATGTCTGGAATGCTAACTGGACAATGAAAAGTGAAGCCAAGATTGCTGCCCATGAAGGCCAATTTTGTACGTCACTTTTAGTCCCCTACGCGGGCTTGTACGTCAGTCTCCCATGCGACTTTTTACTTCTGAAAATTTTTCCTTATTGAAAATACACACAAAACATGTCTTCGAAAGACAGAAATGAGTTTAAGACTTTCAAATGTATTTTGACAAAGTCAAACTGAGTTATAGGTTATATATTTTCACGCAAATAAATTACCAAACTGACGAGAAACCTGATAGAACGGTCCCGACAAGTTACTTGAAGAAACTACTAAGTGCACGTTCTTTTTTTACCATCAGTTTACCATCTTTAGACAATTTAGGACAGTTCTTAGGCCATACGGCAATAACGAATCATTTTAAGCACTCGAATATGTAAAACTTGTCCAGTAATATTTCATCTGTGCACTTTTTCCATGGTTATAAATGATTTCGAAGTCGAACCAAACAAAAACTGAAAATTAAAGTTGTGTAAAAGACTAGAACTGACGTACAAGACCGCGAAGAGGACTAAAACTGACGTACAAAATTTCCCTCCATGGGCGGCCATCTTGGCTTCACTTTTTGCCCGGCAAATGACTGGGAGTTAGCATTCCAATTACCATAAATGGAGTTTACTGGACTTACCCACAAAACATTTCAATTACTCACGGCTGAAAGCAAACGGGAAATCGACGTTATCTATTTTTCCTAGACGTCATTCTAGACCTCTCAAATGTTACGGTACCACAGCCATGGCTGCATCAAGCCTCCATCAGCGCTACTTTTGGCATAGCGCGGGCTTGAAGAGCTTTCGGAAGCAAGACTTCAGCAAACGCATTAGTCCATAACAAAGGGCAGTATTTCAAGCATGAGCCAATGCCAGGACAAAAGTCGCACCAAAGACGATCGTTCCACTTTCGTCTTGAATTTTACCCAATGAAAATGTTAAGTATCCTAGATAAAGTTATACTTCGTTTTCTTCGCGATATTATATTTGAGTTTATTTTGCCACTTAAAACCGGTCTTACTTGCCGTAAAGGCAATTTACTGCAAAGGTTATTTAACAAAACAAGGCTTGTTGGCGGACAGTTTTTTCTTTTGTTTTCACATTTCGAAATATATGGTTATATTTCTGAAAAGTTTTCTGTCAATACCCACGATAACAAGCAAAAAATAAATTTCGTAGTGCAAAACAAATGTTTTGTTGAAACAAGCCATGTTTCCACTAACGGAAAGGAGTCGACTGCGCCCGTATGCCCCCTTGATTACGTTTCTATAGGATTACTAATTTGTAATACCATGATAACCTCCGTTTCTATTGTTCTCAAGAGGAGATTTAATCTCTACATTCCCTCATCAGCATGCATACTTTTATTAATTTTCCCTCATTAACTTGCATAAGCGAACATCAAAGTGGCACCGTTTTGTGTGACAACCATTGCCTTCCCAAACGTCGAATGATAATACTTTTAAATTTAAGCATTGAACAACTCATTTTATACATGGGCTGGTACCCACCATGGACAGTACTAATATCCCCAAAAAAATTTCAGACAATACCAAATTAAATTTCGTTGGTAATCATGGTATTACAAACTAAAAACCTCCCCAAACCTCCCCAGCTTTCGGGGAAATTTAATCACTAATTTCCCTCATGCCAGGGTATTACTTATAAGGTATCGCACGAGGGCTTTTATACTGTATGATATTTATGTAAAGGAATTTTAAATAATCGGCATTTATCAGTAAGGTATATCATTTTATTATGGTTAAAGTTCCAGGCCCGCAAAACGTTCCTGAGTCAGTTCTTCAGCACCTAAAATGGATTATGCAAAAGGTACGATAAAGGTTAAATTGTGACTAAGAACGGAAGGTCGACAAGATCGTATTTTCACTATGTTAATATACACATTTGCTTATGCGGAAAAAAAGACTTACGAAAAGAAACACTGTAACGGTTTCAAATTTAGTTCATGGACCCTGATCTGTTAATTGAGACTCCAGAGTCTGTATTAGAGATTCCAAGGCGCGGAGGTCCAGTGTAGATAGCTTCGATAAAACAGCGGCGTTCTTGAGGTTATACACTATCTAAAATATAGAAAACAAGCTTCTCGACGTTTCGAGCGAAGGCCCTTCGTCCGGAAACGTCGAGAAGCTTGTTTTCTATATCTTAGATAGTGTATAACCTCAAGAACGCCTCAGTATTAGAGATTGTTAACTTAACGATTTCGTGAGGATCAATCCTATGCGAAGTAAAATTCGTACCCTTTTACATTATAGCGAAACAATTTATTCACAGCTGCCGATGAAGACCGCTACAAAGAACTACGAAATGAGCGGGGCGAGATTTACCTTCTTTATATATACCCACATGTACCCATCGATTTTTGTTGATTTTTGTCGATTTTCTATTCAATGTCGTTAGGGGGAGTCCTTCATTACGCGAAATAATGCGGTCCTCGTTCAAACTCATTGGTCAACGATCTCAATATGACTGCTGTTTCATGATTTTGAACTTTGTTTTCCAATTTATTTACATCCAGATTATAAAGAAGTTCTTGGACCTTAAGTATGCATGTGGAGCTGGAACATTTTCATTCATGAAATTTTCATTTCACATATGAAATCAGACTGTTCTCACTTATGAAATACCTTATTCACTTGTGAAATAACTTGGTTAAAACTTTCACAAATGAAATTTTTGAGTGTGCAACATGTATTTCACATATGAAATTTAAGATTCACGTATGAAAGTAAATTTTACACATGAAATTTTCATTTCACATATGGAATTGAAACATTTCAGTTTACGAAATACTGTTTTCATAAATTTTTAATTAATAAAAAAATAAAATTGATTCTATAAACCAGTTCTATATCACGGTTACAGACTGTTGCATTCAAAATCTCATATGCGAGATTGGATTTATTTTTACGAGTGATATAAAGTGCCGACCATATATCTTCTCTTTAAAACTACTGTGTTGGCGAGCAATTTCAATTAGACAAGATGACCTTCACTATGTTGACGTGGGAGAATTTTCGAACTGTATCCTCATTATCATGCTCTTAGTTTTTACCATTGTTTTGGATTTATTGGCTTTATCAGGATCAGCTGGGTCAAGATATATTTCTAATTGGACCACCGGGATCAATCCGCCGGACTCTCGTCATGCAATATTTAGTAAGTATTTCATTGGCAAAGCTTCGACATAATAGATCAGTAGCACTTACTTGATCTGAAATGCGGTATATCAATGTCGTGAGAAATATATATATATATATATATATATATATGTATGTATATATATTCACTTCCAAGCATCCACGTTTTCTTTCGCAAATCCCGTGCTTGACTTGTTAAGAAACTCATTAAGAATTCATGAGGAAAATACAAAGGGAAATCATAACCGTGTCGTGTCTTTATATGTGATAAAAATACGCTTACTTTTCTCCTCCAATTTTCTCAGCTTAGAAAACATTAATTTTCAAACTTTTTTTGCAAATTAACGTATTAAGAGGTTTGTTTTTTCAAGCCGTTCAAAAAACTCGCAGTGCGTGCTTTATCGGACCTAAAACACTCGGCAGCACTCCTCGTTTTTTAAACATTACATAAATGATTTCATGGGTTGCCTTGAGATGTGTTTCGTGGATAGCAACCATTCTCCTATGCAACTTAATTCGACTGAGGGGTGTACTAAAAAAGTGTGCTACGTTTTAGCTGCTTTGTACGACGTTGAACTTTTCTCATTTTAAAGTCCAGATTAAGATCTACTACCAAGCTACTCACTTATTAAGCATTTGACACAATTTCGTAAGTTTTTTTCAAAAATCACAACAAACTTGAAGTTTTTCTCCTGTTTTTTTTCACTTTCTCTCATACCTAGATATGGACACCTCTCGATCCATCGTTTACCCAGAATGTTTTATTTCGTTGAATGAATAGCCAGACTTGTTCCTTGTCACAAACATCTTGTTTTTGTAACCTCTTTTCGACACGGAAACATTTATATCGACTCTCCTTATCGAACGGGAAAAGTCAACATCAAGATCGAAGTCAAGCACGGAAAAACAATAATAAATAACGAACGAGATTTTTCAATTTTATTTAAACTAACCGCCAACTGGCTTCCAAACAAGTTCTTTTGTGGGCAGTTATGAAAAAAATGCAACTGTAAGCTTAAAATGAGAGAAATTCAGCTTTACGAATAGTGGCCCGGTCTAAACAAACTTTCAAAAACGACCGTCATGTCCACCTATACAGTAAGATCCCTGATTTCTCTGAGATCAGTGATATCTAACACGAGAAAGAGGACCTATGCTGACGCCATTTTTCCCGACGCTCGCCGACATCGCTTACAAGCCCCGCAGTCCAGTTATATTGCACAGTTCAGTGACAGCAACCAAACTTGTATCAGTTACAGGAACATGTGTACTTATATATACGAAAGTATAAACATTAAAATGTGTAACAATTCAGGAGCGATTTGGATAACGTTTATTTGTCCATATGCAACTATAGACCATATAACCATATATATGCATATATGCAAACATATACTTATGCAACCTGGAACACTCTCTTTCTTGATGTTTGCGATGAAATTCCCTGCGTTGGATCATGGGTATGTTAAAAGAAGACGCTGAACTTGACGATAACACCGAAGAAATTATACTGAAATATTTTAGTAATACTGACGACAAACGTTTTGGAATTCGTCAAAGAACACTGCTTACAAATGCCGGGATCAGTGATGGGATCTCTTTTGTCCCCTACCTAAGCAAACATACTCATGGCTGTCCTAGAAAAACAAACCCTTCTAAATTCTCCTGGGGACTAACCCCAATTGACGATTTCCCCCCTACATGCTGTCAAATAACACATGATTCCAGGTCCCACTACAATCCTCTTGATAAAGGTGTTCATGAAGGGGCACTACCCCGAAGCATCGGACAAATAAAGTTGTTTCGGTTTTAATTGTGGTTCTTTATAAATGTTTTTAAAATCACTGGATTGGGGATTTGTTATTTCAAGTATGTCTATTTGTGAGTTTCAATATGTGGATATATATTTGTCCGTTCGTTTCTGCGTCGCTAGTTTTCTTTTTTTTATGTATTAGTCCAGCCTATCCTTCTCAAAATGAAACGGTCTTTTCTTTAATGCTGTTATTGGTGCAAAAAAAGATAGTAACGATTCCTATCATGTTCCTGCCAAAAAGTCTACTTGCTTTCTCAATTAGGTTTTACGAAGACACGTTTGAAACCAGGAACGGTTTGTCTATGCCTGAAGCATATACGTTACATAGTCGTTATATTTGAGACGAAATTTATTTACATTAATATGCGCTATATGTGGGAAATATTGGAACTTGGAGATATCTTGAACAATAGACGAACGTTCACACATACATACATACATACATACATACATACATACATACATACATACATACATACATACATACATACATACATACATACACACATACATACATGTATGCATGCATGCATGCATACAGACGAACGTGTTTACACGTCTGTCGCAAACACTTTAATCATGGGATTTGTAAGAACGTCAGGAAGTAGATGCAGGTGAAGAACCTCATATCATTTCATTTTTCTTGAACAATTATCAAGAAAAAAAAATCAGTTTACTGTCAATGATGTTTGAGTAGCTTCTTATGAACTATTTAAAATCATTTTCGAGGAATTGACTCAGCGTGAGGCTGAATACGTTGCTTTGAGTCGAGATACAACTGAATCAGACTTGAAACAAAGAAGGGAGATTATCTCTGGAACTTCGTATTACTTTAACCAGGTAGGATTTTGTTTGCTTTACATCTTTTTTATCACTTTTTCAATTGTAGTATGTGTACAGCTGCACGTAGATACAGGCCCGTAGCGAAGGGTCAATTGCAGGGGGGGCCAAAACTTAGGGTGAGGAGAGCGAGCGCCGAAGGCGCGAGAAACCTCTAGGCGGGTCCGAGGGCATGCTCCGTCGGAAAATTTTGAAATTTAGAGTCCCTGAAATGCCACTTTCTGCAGTTTGGGCGTGAGATTTTAGAGAATTCTGCAGGTTAAAAAACGTCATATAAAATTCACAACAGACAAAACATTTCCGAACTTTGAATAAATATATGGATAGAAAAATATTTCAAATTCCTAAGACACTACATAACAGACTACGTCGGAGCTTTATCACTTGCCTTCATTCTTACCACTGATTCAAAAAGGATTCAACGTGCTTTTTGAATTTTTGATTCAAAATTGATTCAATGTGTTTTTCCCCCATCTTTTGTCGTACTATTTCTTAGCAAATTTATGGGGGCCATGGCCCCCCCTGCCCCATCTCAGATACGGGCCTGCGATATGCTAGTTATTAATGCGAGATTGAGAAACATGTCAGTTGCGTTTGTCACCATTGAATGTAACCATGGTTGATTCCGTAACGATTCCGCAATAGAAATACTTCAGTTGTCTAATATTTTTTAAGTATTTGCGTATGTTAAGACTGAGAAAACAAACGATGTAAGACGGTCGCGTTTTGAAGAGAAACCTTTGTTTCCTCGTACAGACTGCACGTTGTAATAGGATGTTTTTTCACTGAGTAATACGTTTTACGAAACACGTGTCGAGTGACTCGTGATTGATGTCGTTGTTTCACCTAATCAACGTTTGAGATGGTGCCCACATGTGATAAGTAGGACGCACCTACTTCTCTGGCTTGATTGACCTAAAACATTTTTGAGTTCCTGATAGAGATGCAAGAAATCGATCCCTCGTTGGACCCATTACATCTCAACTTAATTATATTGGGTTGCCCCAACAAACAACAGTTTGTTATCTTAAAGGCCTTTTTTATTGTGTGAAAAGACTAGGTTAGTAGAGTTATGATTGTTTATATGTATTGATATCCTAGAGCTCTGTCCGTGCTGCGTTAGAAGGGCGCGTGTTGATCCTGGACGGAATAGAGAAAGCAGAAAGAAATGTTCTCCCGGTCCTAAACAATTTGCTAGAAAACAGGTAAACATGCACATCCATTACGTTGCTCCATGAGCTCCTCCAATAGATTTTCTTTCTCATTTTCTCCTTAATCTTAAAGTAAAATGAGCGATTTTAAACTGTGCATAATGCTACGCGGTCAATTTGGTTCTCAAACGTAGTTTTATACCTCATTTGAAATTTTACCAGGGAGATGCAGCTAGACGATGGCAGATTTTTGGTAGCAGCCAACAGATATGATTCACTCCTCAAGGTAAGACAGTAATGTGTTTTATCAAGTTGAGTGGTAATGTAATTACATTTCTGAGCCGCGTTTTATGAATAAGATGCAGTAAATACCCGATTCCGTGATTTGACTGGAACAGCCTGAATGAGAATAAAGTACTTTTCGTAGCTTTATGGCTTGACGTTTGATTTTTCTGTATTATTTAGGAGCACAGCAAAGAAGAACTTGATGAGTGGAAATTAATTCGCGTAAGCGAAGATTTTCGAGTGTTTGCACTTGGCGTGCCAGTACCTCGGTACCCTGGTAATCCTTTAGACCCACCATTACGATCTCGTTTTCAGTCCAGGGATGTTTCGAAGTTTTCTTACAAGGTATGAGTACGCGCGACTTCAAAAAACTTCATAAATAATCGGCATCTGGAGTATTAAGCCGTACATTTTATCTGTTTTATCTGTATCAATTACCCATAGTTTTAGTCTTTAGAAATAAAAGGAACCATCTACAAAAATGTATTATCTAAGACATGAAAAACTGACAATCTGGGACGATATTATTCTTCTATACTGGTTATATATTTCAAGTTACTACTTATGGACCACTCATTTAATAAGGATCAAGTAATATTAGTCAACAATTAAATCGAACATTTCTTAAATCTGTTCAAGGATCAACTGCAAAGTCTTGCCGAATTTTCGACTCCTAATCTTCCTAAAGAAAGGTAAGTCAGAGACAGAGCAATATTCAATACTTAAGATTTAGAATGTTCAAGAGCTTGGTGGCACAAGCTTTTAAACAAACGAATCGATTTTTGTCACTCCCGTCCACTAAACCTCGCATGGCGCCTTAAACGTCATATGCCACTGCTGAATACGTTTGATTCTTCTCATGCAAAAATGTGCTTCGATCAGCGTTTTTTCCCTTCCAGAAGTGTCTTTAACGTGACGAATTAAAAAGCTTGCTAGAGTTGTTGAAATATGAAACATTTCGAAACCCATATGAAAACCGAAAGAAGGGAAACTACTAGTGTAAATGATGAAGTGCTATACACCAGCAGTCATATTTTGAAATCCAGTTAATTCACGGTCTTGACACCTATTCGGCTTCCTACCCAGCAACGACGCCGTTATCTAAAGCCTTCATTTCTTCACTCGGAGAATACAACGCAAAAGAGTCAAAGAGGAACAACCTACAAAGAAAACTCGAACGGCAATTTTTAGCGTGGTTGATGAAATCGTGAATAAAATTGCTATGTGAACTGTAACTGCAGTGACGACAATCCTCGAAATGCCAATGAAATTACAGGTATTCTATACAAGCGATTTCAAGTCATGGTCTGGTTGGCGATAAAAATTGAAGAGAGCTGTTACTTATGTCCTACCATATATTGCTAAAGAAACTTAAAATTACCCTTACCTTTGCAGGTTAGCCAATCTTGTGAGTTTTGCTTACACCCTTCAGTCATCGGAGTTAATGTCCTTAGGAATGCCGGATTTTCCAGTTGAAAATTTAAAATATATTGTCACAATTATGGTGAGTTTAACGGTAAAATATACAATCTTAGGGCTGTACGCATGGGCGAATTTCATTGCGTTTTATAAGAGATTCATTCGTGACTCCGAACCGAAATTCTGTATGCAATCAGCCCTTTAGTAACCGGGAAAATAGTAAAATAGTGATGAAATGAAAGAAGGGAAAAGTATTTGTGAGGGTAAACTTAATAGTGTAGCTACGTAGACGTTTTTAAGTTATCTTCGTACGCCTTGATGTTAAAACAGTTTTTGTTTGGTAATAGAACCGACTACAGTTCAGTTCCTGCCAACATTTACTCAATAAAATATATCCTCAGCAACTTATACTTGGACTAGAAGGACAGGCAGCTGTGCAAGACATATTAAAGGTACATCGTAAACTCACTCTGCTTGTGAAATTTTATAAATACAATTTTGTCATGTAGCTACTCTAGTAAATTTAAATGTAAGTAAGAGGGTATGACTAGTTTTTCCAACAAAGAGACAAAAGTACTAGTTTTTGATGGAGAAACCAAGTTTTTATATAACAGTACCTGCCGGCGTTGTGCCGACTTCTCCCTCAGTCTTGGACAGAACTGCCGACTTTCATGAATCATTTTGGTGTTACCCTATAACAAACTGGCAGGCCAAAGACTTAAATAATTTCGATTCATTGGGATGACTATTCCATAAAAATGCTTCCATTCAGCTAAGAATACATTTCAAGATGTCAGTTCTAGTTTTGGGTGGGGCTGATTTGTATTCACAATCCCTTAAATCGTTGTACGTCTTTTAAGTCTGGCAAATACTCAAGAGCTACTATTACTTTCTTATCAAGTTGTCCCAGTTCAGCATTTTTAAGGTAGCGTAGGTTACGTATTAATCGAAAGAGACTAAAGTTACATAGACACATTCACTCATCAAAATAATGAGGAGGTAATGCAACATTCGATCACGAGCGAGTCCTTGTAAATTCTAACTATACTTGTTACTGATTGGCTTACATCATCATGATTAATCGCCAGATAAATTGTAGTGTAACTTTACCTTAAAATTCAAACTGTAAAAGAAGGAAAACGCATTCCAGCTGTATGAAAGGAATTGGACCAGTGATAGAGTTATTTTAACAAGACATAAAACAACGTTAATTCAACTAGTTTTTAATAATACGAAGTTTCAAAAAATTATATCCTGACGTAATACCATTTTTATCGTGATTTTATAGTTAGTGCTTGTTAACTTCATTTCTGTCGATTGTTATTGAAAAGCCGACGCAAGACTGGCTCTGGAAGCAACTGGATTCCTTTTGTAAAAATGATAATTTTGTGTTAAAACAATAACTTTAATTAGCGCAAGTTCTTGGTCCATTTCAAATTAAAAATAACAAGAAAAAGAATTATTTATAATATTAATAAGAGTTTTTTAAATATTTGTAAAGGAAGTTCTGCTCACTTTCTAGGAGATCCTGTCACACAACAGAAATACTAAGTAACTTTGTTATTAATACAAGGGCCTTTAGTTCAAACATCAAATCTATTATACGTCTCATCCAATGCAAAAAAACATGATTAATTATATGAATTATTATGTAAACATTATGAATGCATTAGTTAATTTTTTAGTTGATGTAGTTAATGATTAATTAATTAATCCACTGCAAGACAAAGCTTTCGTGTCGTCATGCTAGTATTTTAAGTGGATTTATTTTATCAAGGAGTTCTCCATAATTTTAATACAATTAAGGTCTAAATGAATGTGGCAATACTGCAGTGCTGAGGCTTGCTTCTCTGAATGTATATCATCAAGAAAAATTATCAGTTATCGTTCCGAGGTTTGAGAACTAATCTGTTGGGCTACTTCTTTTTTCATTTTGTCTTTGAGACGTTTTGCCTGGATGATGCTCCCATCAACCGCAATGGACCATATGTTATTAAAGATGTGATAAAGACTGAGCTTGAGCCCCCGACAGCATCTGTTACACTGGGGAGACTGGACCAAAATCATACCACCAAACTAGAAGTACCTTGTGGCAGAGAAGGATCGACTGGGTTGCAGTCTCTCCATGAAAAGGTATGAAACTTTGCATAAAAGACTAACAAAAATGACAACGATGGGCCAAACGTTATCCTTGCGATGAATAAGGCGAACTGTTTTTCAACACAATATTTAAAGAATCTTTGGTACGTACACTCGAATGAAAAATAGCTTGTACATGATGAAGGAAATTTTCAAGTGTCAGAATCTACAGTAATATTCGTAAGACCCAGCTAAAGCCGTACTAATGTGATAATTTACCCGAAGCAAATTCTATTAGAGGGGCCCCCTCGACCCTTTTTAACGAACGCCAAGCTCCTTATATTATGATAACTGTATACCAGTACTATCGGTGTACAACTAAACGAGATACTTCTGTAGAAACAAGTGTTTTTATACTTTTTGTTTTTTATTACTGGAAATGTAATCAAAAATTTACAACAAGCGCTTCCGAGCCTTGACAGCTGCACAGTCGTCTATTTTACGATAAGTCGAGGCAATGGTTTAACATTTTATTGAGATTTGTAAAATATTGTAGAATCTACAAAAAGAGACCCAAAGTCGAATTTTTGTTTCTAAAAATGTACCCCAATAAAATTTTGTGCCCCGGGACAAGTACTTCAATGTCCCCCCACTTAGTATGGCACTGGACCCAGCTGGGACCAGTTGCAAAAAGTGCAACTCTAGGCCCTCCAGCTAGTAATCGACCCTGCAAAAATTTCCTTCTTCATATACAGTCTTCATTTCATGTGATCGAGTTTTTATGCCAAATATTCGTTGAATATACCCATTGCTTCATCGAACTCGTGACCAAGCTCCTGGCAACCGCCTTTGTAGCTCAGTTGGAATAACACTGAACAAGATTGGCAAAGTCGCGGCTTTGATTCCCTACTGGAGGCCCTAGAGTTGCACTTTTTGCGACTGACGCAGGTTGGTTCTTAAAAATAATAAAATTCTCACACTCGCAAATTTCCGTAGTAATATATAAGCTACTTTTCAGTGCACTCGGTCACTAAGAATTCTTAATTAACTGTTGATTTCAAATTCTGCGCCACCTACATGATTAGGCTCACATGTTTTTTCTGCTATTCACTCGTCCATGGATAGCGAAACATTCAAGGTTTTCAGTTCAGATTTTGATTTTATCGGGTTTAGAATATAACACACCATTATTTTATATTTGATTGTGTGAAACTTTGGAAATGTTTACATAGTTCCGCAAGTTATCATTTTGTTCTAGTTTACACTTGTTTGTGGTGTAGGCGAAATATTCGAGAGTGAAGAGGGTAATTACATCTGGGCTCGGGAAGGGTAGAGGAGCTCTGGGGACACGGATGTCCAATGGTCCGAGAATCTGGTCACCGTTTATAAGTCTCTATTCAAAATGATGCACCTTTTTCAAGTAGTGTATGTACACATTAGTCTTCAAACAATGGCCGTATTGCCTTATTTGATATTCATTCAGTAAGTTTTAACAGAGAACATAAAGGAAGGAATTGTAGGGGAAAAAAAAAGTACTGAAGAGTTTTAGTGTGAACCAAAGAATATGCAATTTTTGGAAAATCATAAACTACAAAAGGATTTGACGTGTTTTTTGCCACCTGTAGACAGCACAAACATTTACTGCCAAACTTCAAAAACACTCCTACAATGAAATTACTTGGAACCCAAAAACATTTGTACTTGTAATAAACTGGTTCATCAGTAACCCATGGAAGTGGCATCTTGCACATGAAATCTTCCGTTTTCCATTTACAAATTTTTGTGCACATCGCAATTTCATGTATTAATACAACTTCTTAACTCTCCCTTCTAGGATTTCGTCATGACACCTTATCACTCCCGAGTATTAGCGGACATGTTCCAGTCACATCTTGTGAATGATTTTTGTTTAATTGGCCCAAAGGTTCGTAATGTGGTACAGTTAATTATGTTTTCTTCATCACCGTTTTGCTCCACTTCACTCCACTCCACTCCACTCCTCTCCATTTTAGTCCTTTCTGCTTCAGTCCACTCCACAACACTTCAGTCTACTCCACTCTACTTCCCTTCATTCACTGAGTTGCCGACAAGCGGATGCCTAAAAATAAACATTTCCAAATTTCTTCTATATTGTTGGGTTCTCAATCAAAGTAGGCAAAGGAAGCATGAGACCAAACTAGACGAATGCGAGCTCTGGCGGGTTTGGTGCTTTCTAAGGGTAAAGGAGCTTTTCGACCAACCAAACATTTACCTAAAGTAATTTAGCAGGAAAGGGAGAAAGCTCAGAGTTTGATACGAAATTGTGAATTTGAATCACAAGTCACAGAAAGAGTTACCTGTGCCTGAACATGTTCGACGTTTGTACTCTAAAATCTACTTAAATTTTTTTTTGAAAAAACGTGGAGCTTCGCTCTCTGAAGATGAATAGGGAGGTTCTAAGAAGATGACAGCCTCCCGTATCGGAACATTTCACGATAATACAAAAGTATCGAGACCTAGCAGCTCATTTATAGGTATAGGTCACTGAGCCTATTCCAGTTCTCTTTAAGAGCTGATCTCCGGAGACAATGTACGTAAACCTTCCTAAAAAGTTTAGTATGACCCCACTCACTCCTTTACGCTGATGCACTTGAACATAAAAAGGTTGAATATGGTTCAACGCACGTTTTTATCTCAGTATTACCTTCCTTTGCTTCTCAGGGCTGCGGAAAAAGTGTCCTTGTTCATCAGTTCTCCAGACTCCTTGGATATCAAATTGAACCAATAGTACTTTATCAGGTATTACAGTTATTTTTGTATGAGAAATTGTAACAGTATTCATTTTGCTGTTTTCATACATTTAGTAACGTTGCGCTGTTTAAGATGCCTTTGGTGGCGATACGGTGAATATTGAGTTCCAGGTGTTGGTGGGTGTGAGTTGTCCGTGATAACTCTGGGTTAGATTGAATAGTCTGCTTGCTGGTTGTGTACTGGCGTAGGTTGATATGTAGTGTCTGTCTTTGAGTTTGTCTGAAAATCATTGCTAGCCGACAATTTAAAGAAGCAAAGCAGAAAACATACTCCGAAGAACATCACATTGGAAACTCAAGATATGAGTTGAATCGGGCAAAAACGATCGCTGTAATATTTCAGCTTCATTCCAAATTCGTTATCAAACCTGATTTGATAACGACTTTGGAATAAATCAAAAATGTTACCCTGATCGTGTTTGTCTTCTTTTCACTCATGTCTTCAGTTTTCGAGGTGATGTTCTTTGAAGTATGTTTCTTACTTCATAAAGTTCGTGAATCCTTATCTTTTTGATAGTAATCTTGCAATTACTATAGTGATAAGATGAAGTTGGGTAGGTCGATTTTGTTAGTGAGCTTTACAGTCCAGACTGTCGTTTGATATTCAGTGTTTCATGGCCCTTTCCACTCCCTAACAATACAAGACAGCCTCCCACTTCAGTTTTATTTTGAAATCGTGTGAGTTTAGTTGTTGCATGTACAAAGATTTTCCCTCCCAAATCTCGTGGAAGCGAAGCCTGTTTGTAATAATTTCGTCTTTTTTTTAACTCAAGTTGACATCTTTTTGAGAATGGAGCTGTCGTAGACGCAACTCCCTGTATCAGAGTGAGGTGAATCATTTAATCCACCTGTATGTACACAGCACAACCGTTGTTTAGTTTAGACGTGTTGTTTGAATAATATATTTGAATATTGATTGCGTTTAGGACATGACCTCAAGAGATCTTTTACAGCAACGAACTACTTTACCGAGTGGAGATACCGTATGGCGCCCGTCACCATTGATAGTTGCTGCTCTTCAAGGTCATGTCGCTTTGCTTGATGGGATACATCGGATTAATCCTGGCACGTTGTCCGTATTACAAAGGTTTGTCAAAAAGTCGTTCTTGTAAAGATTATCAATAATCATAGCAAAGAACAATGTGTTAGTATCATGCAACTATTTTCAAAAATTTATGACTTGCAAATGCAGGAAATGGTGAGAAGTTAAGGAGCATTAGACGAGAAACGAAATGTTACGTACCCTACATTACGCACGGATTACATTACATTACGGATTACATTACGTTCACCAATACGATATAAAGAAATTCCAAAGTTCTATAGTTGATCTCTTTATAGTTCATTCCCAAATTGATCTAGACATTAGTACAACTAAACTCTAGCAGCGGGGGTCCAGTGTAGATAGCTTCGATAAAACAGCGGCGTTCTTGAGGTTATACACCATCTAAAAGATAGAAAAAAAGCTTCTCGACGTTTCGAGCGAAGGCCCTTCGTCCGGAGATTAGTAGCATGAAGGGCCTTCGCACGAAACGTCGAGAAGCTTTTTTTCTATCTTTTAGATAGTGTATAACCTCAAGAACGCCGCTGTTTTAAACTCTAGCAGTCACATCAGACACGTCTTAGAATTTTTTTATTAATAAAGCTACAGACTGGTAACCGAAAGCTCATAATAAAATTTATCATCAGGTCAGAGAGCGTTTAGATTTATTTACTTTATTAATAAAGTTTGAACACTTCTTGAAACTTTGTTCTATTTCATATAATCCAACTGGATAAATTAGGACAATTCAATTTCTTTAATTTTTGAGACTACTTTGGTTGCACTTAAATTTCGCAGGAAAGGATCCCTGTCCGAAAACAGAAATTTCGGCTTTCTTTAACATTGAAATCACATAAGCCGATACACTATTTTATTGCTGAGAAATTTTATCACGAGATCCGAAATGACAAATCTTTCATTCTTTATTTCTTTCATAGTTTGAGAACGTTACAATTTCATATTCAAGGATGACTTTTCTCCATCGGATGTTTATTAAAAAGATCAGTCTAAAACTGCTTTGGCCTCTTTTGAAGTCAAATCTGAAAAATGTACGCAATAGAAGCCATGGGTTTAATTCCAGAGTCAAAAGTCATTTGTTGCGCTATAAAACCAAAGCTAGAGAGACTAGTGATTCCTAATTAATATCTGAATTAAAATTTGTTTGAGAATGGTCTACCGGCCAGTAATTTCAATACTATAACCGTAATTAGTTCTATATATCAACACTAAGTTGAATTCTAACGTTTCGTTGCGACGTGCAACATCTTCAGAGTGTAAGGTTCTTTACCTAAAATTGTAATGGTTCTTTACCTAAAAATTTTGAGCTGGGCTCTCATTTTTATCCTGCGACTACGTTTTCCGCCCGGAAAGTCTATAGCCAAAATATCAACACTAAGTGTTTTAAACGGTGAAAGAAACACTTCCATGGAGTTTTAGGAATTGTACACTGACGAAAACTTTTCCCTTGTGATTGGTGAAGAACAGAGAAACTTTTTTAATATTGCATTCAAGATTGGACGTGCACCGTGCGAAAATATGAATCCAGTGTCTAACTGATCAACAAAACAATTACATGAATGAAAGATAGATTGAACGATCGTCAAGCATTTACCTCCGAAAAACCCAGACGGGGATCGAACCAGCAACCTTCTGATATCATATTCATACTTTAATATCCATCTTAAGATTGAAAAATACAATGGATTTACATTGATTGTGAAAAAACAAGGATAAATTATAAGTACAAGGATATAAACTACAGGATTTAAGAGTTTAATAAGTCATAGTTAAGATATTAAAAACAAAGATGATATATATGTACAGTAATAAAAACTATGATGGAAACGTCAGCGACACTGTTCTTGGTACAAAAGATTGTTTATGTCTGTCAGTGCGAGAGGCAATCAGAGGTCGGCCCATTTTAGACCTTAGACCGTATGGCAGCTGAACGGTCAATGGTGTGAATTTATTGCAAGGGTTTAGGGTATCATTTGTGATACGTTCATATTCTTTAATATTTAAGGTATCCCTCCTTTCTCGAAGAAATGGGAGTGAGTCTTTATGTAGGCCAAGTATCCGCATACCCCTGGCTTGAATATTTTCCAATTCATCCACCACATACTGTGGGATGCCACTTCAAATTGGGGCTCCATACTCCAATAATGGTCTGATTTTCGTTTTGTAGCATGTGATACCGACTTCGGTAGGGGGGTAAGCTCTACGGCATTCTCTAAAACTAAACAGCCGTTTTTAGCCTTTTTTGCAACTTCTTCGACATGTGTATTCCACTTCAAGTTGTTCTGGTGCCAAACACCCAGCAGCTTAAACGAGCTGACTCTTTCGATTGTATCACTGCCAATTTTAAGAGGAGGTGGCTCGGGAATGCAATCTCTAAAACAGATCCACATGTCCTTTGTCTTCGTCGAGTTTAGAATCATCTTGTTCCTGTCGGCCCAGTTGTTCATGGCGTTCAGCACCTCCTGCATGTGGCTTCCGAATCCCAGTTGAACAACTTCATCCAGTGTGCAGTCATCCACATATTTGCAAGTATCGACGGCTAGCGACGCTGGTATAGAGTCTTCAAGATCATTAATATGCACATTGAATAAAGTTTGTGATAAGACGGAACCCTGAGGGATCCCTGTAAGGCATAACATGACTGATGATAATGTACCTCCTAGCCTGATCTGCTGAGCGCTGCCCTCTAAAATGCTTCGAATCCACAACCAAAAATTTTTGTTGACATTAAGTTCGGCTAGTTTTCTTAATAGGATTCCATGGTCTACCAGATCAAAGCCTTTACGAAAGTCCAAAAAGAAGGCATGAACACTCATCCGGCCATTGGACGAGTTTTCGGCTGCATTAAACTATTTTTGTGAGATACATGCGAGCGCAGATATTGTCGAACGCCTTTTGATAAAAGCTAATTGATTTTGGCTAATATTAATATCCCGACTATTTAAACTAAACTGAATTTTTTCGAGAACTTTTACGAGCTGTGGAAGAATGGAAATTTGGTGGAAATCGTTGTCAATGTCGTTCGGGGGATATATTTTTGACACCGGGCTGATCAAAGCATGCTTATTCAATTCAGGATACTTGCATTATGCAATGCTAGCACACACAATGTTATGTACAACTGGGGCCAGTTCCTCACAGAACCGTTTTAGCAACCAGGTTGGTATTTTATCTGCACCAGTTACCTTCCGAGTATTGAGATGTCCAAGTATATTCTTGACCTACCTAACAGGCGGTGCGGACGGAGGGAGATCTTTCAGCACGAGTGCAACGGCATTAATATTCGGAACTTCGGTTGGGTCAGCATTTTCCCAGGGCTTAGTGAACACTCGCTGCAATCGCGCCGCTAAATCTGTGGTATCCTGTACTGATAGACATCTGCCTTAAGACTCATCGGCGCCTGCCAGTTTGTATATCGTCCGGAACCATTTTGCTGGTTTAGAACTACGAAGGCCTTCGGTCGTAGTCTGATAGTAACTGGCTTTTGCCCTCGTTATAAGTTTGGACACCTTGTCGCAAAGCTTCCTATACTTGACGTTATCCAAGGATTATCTGTTGGATGCATAAGAGTTGTTCGCTCGGGGAGTATTTCCTCAAAAAGACGTAGTAGTTTCGAAGTAAAAAGATTAACTTTTTCGTCTGCATCATGGGCACTAAAGATAGACGACCGGTGAGACACTCTAACCAGCTAGCCACCAAGACCCAGGCGGCAAGCTAAGATGCAAGTTCGACGTATGTGCAATCTAGGCAGCCATGATATAATTAACTATTTAATAAAAATAATTACAGTGTGGTCCCACAGCCAATTAATTTATTGTCTGTCGAATAATTGTCTGATGAGACCGCATAGCATAGTGCCTCGAATTCATGTTTTGCTTATTCGACATCATAAACATCAATAAAAAAGTAATGACTGCCCGTTTTATAATAAATCATATCATTTGTAGCGTAGTTTAATATTATTTTAAACACCTGCTTTTCATAGAGTAGACATAACCCTCGCCGTACGGACTAGTGGAACTTCAAAATTCTTTAAAACATTTTTTACTTCATCCTGAATGGCATGAGAAACCTTAGTATTTTCAATACTTGTTGTTGAATTTCTAGGCTCAACAATGATGTATTGGCTTTCACCCTCAAATTTTTGAACAACGAAAAACAGCTGTGAGCTTTAAGAGTACCCTTAAAACTTTACAAATTATTGCAAACATTGCAGATTAGTACAAGTAGTGCAAACCAATTCTTCTGTCACTCAACAATTATTAAGTTAGTCGAAAACTTGTCAAGGTATTGCTACCAACTAATCTAGATGTGTCTGCTTGACATAACACCGATGCTCATATGTAATTGAAATGTTACATTTCCGTAGACTTGTTGGAGATCGCGAGATATCCCTGTATGACAATACTCAGCTGGTACGTGCCGATCGTTATGAAATCCTAAAGGAGAAATCCGGTCTGTCAGACGAGGAAATGAAAGAAAGGTAAAGAATACCCGTGGCTGGGACACTGAAAACAAAACTGAATTCAACATAGTTTGACAATTATTATTATGATTATCATAATCGTCATTATTATTACTAGTATTATCGTTATTATTATTATTTTCGGTGTGCACATTTTGATGTTCGGTTGGTAATCATCAATGTCAGCCGTCAACAGCCAGCAGTCTAAGGTGACATTGGTCTACTCAGCTTTCTAAAGTCTTCCTTAATATACTCACATTTCCCAACATCGAAGTCTTCTTGAGATGTTTTAAATTCTTCCTTACAATCCTCATTGTTCCCAATATCAAAGTCCTCTAGAGATATTCTATCTCCAGTTTTATTCCCAACTTGTCAATCCACTGTTTCAGCTTGTTGCTCACAGCACCCAGTGCTCCAGTAACCTACCGGTACTACATCAACCTTCTTTACTGACCACAACTCTTTAATCTCTCGTTTTAAATCATTGTACTTCTGAATCTTATCTTTTTTTTTCAATCCAACATTATTATCAGGAATGGCAATGTCAATTATTAGGCATTTCTTTTCTTCTTTCTCTAATAAAATTATTTCAGTTTTTCGACATTCTATGTGATGATTCCATTGGATTATGAAATCCCAAAGCACCTTTAACAACTCCTTGAGAGGCATAATCATACGAATGAGCTGCTCGCTCCAAGTCGTATTCTCCACATAATGTCCGATGAATTATTCTTGAAACTTTGTTTTGTCGTCTTTTATACTCCCTTTGAGCAAGCTTTTTGCATCCGCTAATCAAGTGTCACACGATTTCTCCTTCACTACATACTCGGCACAAGGGTGATTCAGCAGTGTTATGTATGTTGAACTTGATGCAGTTAGTTCTTAATGCGTGTTCTTACGCTGCACAGATAAGAGCTGCTTCTTCCTCTTTTAAATCACTCTTTTTGAGCCACAACCTCCTCTTCTCCTTGTCAATGTGATCGCTTGTTTCTCGACGGTATTGGCCATACAGCTTCTTATCATTCCACTTCTGCTCTCTTTCCTCTGTCTTACTTCTCTTGTACTCTTCTTTTTTTATTATTACAACTCGCACACCACCCAACTAAGTATTATTATTATTATTATTATTATTATTATTATTATTATTATTATTATTATTATTATAGTTGCTTTATTTTAAAGGCTATTTTCTACAATCATATTGCCGGGTTTCACTCAGAGACCTGGGGCAATAAGAAGGATAATACTATTAACTTTCTGATGTTAATTTTGATGAATAAAGAAATGAAGACAAGTTGTTAGACGAAGCAAGTAAATCATATCGAGAGAGCCTTTCTCAAGAGGTGCACAGCGCTGTTGAGGACAATCTTCTGCAACTCCTGCAGGTTGGGTTTTCCAGGTAACTTCTTGATGTGACTGCACACATTTTTTTTATTAACAAGTCCGAGGACTCCAATAACTACTGGCACTATAGATGTTTTGAGATGCCACATTCTTTCGATCTCGATTTTCAAATCTTTATATTTAGATAGTTTGTCGAATTCTTTGGCAGACACGTTCCTATCTGTAGGTACTGTCATATCGATCATGAGGCAGGTCTTCTCCTCATGGTTTTTAATGACTATGTCAGGTCTATTCGCTTGGATAGTTCTGTCAGCGTTGATAGTGAAGTCCCAAAGGATTGTAACTTTGTCGTTCTCTACTACCTGCGGCGGTTTGTGTTCATACCATTTCGCTGCACAGGGTAGATCGAAATGCTGACAGGCTTTCCAGTGAATATATTGGCCAATTCTATCGTGTCTGTTTTTATATTCTGACGGTGTTAAGACGGGGCAACCAGAGACAAAGTGGTCTATAGCCTCTTTTTGCTTATCACAGAAACGGCAGTTTGGATTTACTCCATTACGAAGGATTTCAGCGTGGAAATTTCGTGTGAACAGGCTTTGATCTTGGGCAGCGATTATAAACCCCCCCCGTTTCGGCTTTGAGCCCAGCACCACGTAAACACTGATGGGTGTTCAATAGATCTGCAATAGATCTGTTGGTACGGGTGCGGTACTGGCCGTGGAGGAGCTTTTTCTCCCAGTTTTCCTTGATCTGTTTAAGGCCTTCCTTCTTAGCTGCTTTTTTCACAATTTTAGCCTGCTTGGTACAATTTAGGTCTTCATCAATATTGATTTCAACTCCTAGATCACGTTTGTACTTCTCACTCTCTTTTTTGACTGAGTGGGCTGTTTTAGAATTTTCATGTTGTTTGACTAATTGAAGCATCCAGTCATTAGAAGAGTCTACGTATTTTTCGAGCCCGATGGTGGTGGTTTTGTAAGTGAGCTCTAGCTGAATTAGGCCTCTGCCTCCCTCTTTACGTGGAATGTAGAGTTTATCGACACCGGATTTAGGATGGTGCATTCTATTAGTTGTTAATAGCTTACGAACCTTGGTGTCTAGTTCTTTAATATCAGTTACCGTCCAGTTGATAATATTGAAACTGTACGTAACAAGTGGTATGGCAAGGGTATTAATTGCCTCAATTCTGTTTGCGGAATTAAGTTCAGTTTTAAGCACTGCCTTTGCTCGTCGATAAAATTCCTTCCTGATTTTTTCCTTCATACTTGAGTGCTGGATGCCATTACCTTCATTGATGCCAAGGTATTTGTACTCTTCCTCTTGGTCTAAATCCCGAATAACGTTGTTTATTATTATTATTATTATTATTATTATTATTATTATTATTATTATTTTAATTTAAAATACTCAGCTTAGATAGTCGCTGGTCACATGTTAGTACGCTGAGGGCAAGCTGTATCTCACAGCCTTAGGCCTCAAGCACGTTTCGCAGAATCCTTGCAGACTCGAGTAGTGTTGCTTTCTGCAGGAGTTCGACCTTTGTTGGAATTCCAATCTTCCCGAGGTATTTGGCAAGGTCCTTGGTAACCATACCTTGTGAACCAACCACCACTGGAACTGCACACATTTTGATGTCCCATAGACGTGCAATTTCTCTTCTAAGGTCCTGATACTTTTGGATCTTCTCTTTTTCTTTTGCTGCAATATTAGCATCTGCAGGCACAGTAATGTCGATTACTATGCACTCATTCTCTTTCCTGTTTACCAGTACAATGTCCGGTCTCCGGACTTCAATTTCACGATCCGTCTGGATGGTAAAGTCCCACAGCATTTTTATGGTAGTATTTTCAATGACTGGTTCCGGCTTGTGTTCGTACCATTTCCCTTCGACGTCAAGTCCACGCTCTTTTGCGATTGCCCAGTGCACAATCCTGGCAACGTTGTCATGTCGATGTTTATATTGAATCTGTGCCATCTTACTACATTCACAAAATAAGTGGCCCACCGTCTCGTCTTTCACACCACACATTGTACATAAAGGAGATAGCTGCTGTTTCTCGATTTTTGCTTTGAACGCATTAGTTCTCAACGCTTGACCTTGGGCTGCTGTGATCAGGCCCTCGGTCTCCTTTTTCAAGTCTCCTCTCATCATCCAGTCCCACGATGCCCTATCCCTGACATCTTCCGTTTGACGTAAGATATGACCATGTAATGTCTTAGCCTTCCAGTCCTTTTGTCTTTTTCTCCTCTTCCTTTCTTTGAAATGCTCGGCAGTCTCATCTTCCTCCGAGTTTGAGAAACTCTCATTCCTCACCGCCCCAAGCAGTGCTTCCTCACTTTTCAGGACATAATTGGACAGGCCTATCTCTTCAGCACGTACGCAGTCCTCAACTCCAATCAGTCCACGACCACCACATCGTCTTGGAAGGTACAAGTGGTCAACATTCGCTCGAGGGTGTAGCATTCCATAGATTGTCATCCGTTTCCTTGTCTTCCTGTCCATGTTCTCCATTCAGCTTTAGACCAGTTCACTATCCCGGCTCCATAACGTAGCGCTGGCACGGCCCATGTGTTCAAGGCTAGTATGGTGTTCCTTCCATTTAACTTAGATTTTAAAACCTTCTTCACTCTCTGGAAGTACTCACTGGTCAGCGCTTCCTTCATTTTGTCGTGAAGCAGATCGTCGTACTCAAGGACCCCGAGATACTTGTATCCATCATCCTCTACCGTTTTCATCTGTCGCCCCTCTAGGAGGTCAATTCCTTCAGACTTCACAACCTTTCCTCTCTTTAAAACGAGTACACCACACTTCTTATGGCCGAACTCCATGCCGATATCACTGCTGACTATCCGGACAGTGTTCACTAGAGAGTCAATTTCACGCTCATCTTTTCCATACAGCTTTAGGTCGTCCATGTATAACAGATGGTTAATGGACCCAGCATTCTTTCCTATTATTATTATTATTATTATTATTATTATTATTATTTCACTTTCTCTCATCTTACTGTTCGATGGTATCCGGAAACACCTTGCCAGATATCAGGTTGCATCCCGCACCCTTAGGTATCTAGTACCTTGCGCAATATTCTTGCTGACTCTAGTAAGCAAGCTTTCTAAAGTGCGCAGAAGTTTAGATTCACGTTTAACTTCTTTATCCACTGTTCAAAGTTGGTGTGAACGGTCTCCAAGGCCCCAGTTATAACTGGTATGATAACTACTTCTTGGCACTTCCATATTCGTTTAATTTCTCGCTTTAGATCTTGACATTTTTCAACCTTCTCTTGTTCTTTCTAGAGTATTCTTGTGTCAAATGGGCAGGCGACATGAATTAAACCAATTAATTATTTATTATTATTATTATTATTATTGAGGAAAGTCAGCTCATACGAGCCAGTGAGGTTGTTTAGCCCAAATTGCCATATTATGCCAAAGTGGGCGCATTATTATTATTATTATTATTATTATTATTATTATTATTATTATTGAAAAAGGAGATGATACTTGCATTTGGCTGTAGTATTCTTCCTTAAGTTTAAACACTTTACCAACTTCCCGTAAAAGAAGGTTTTAGTAGTGTCCACCGAAATGTAGGTTGTAATGTTTTTGTATATCATCCGTAAATGACGACAATATGACCATTTTTGTCCAAATATGAGCTTGGCAACGACAGGCGTTGACCAACTTTTCCGCCCTTGACGTGAGTCCCATTAGTTTGATAATTTGAATTACAGCAGAAGAGCGAAATCCGAACACTTTGCCCTTGACGTAAACCTCGGGGGCCACGTGGACCTAAAGCACCATGCAGGTACCGCTGTTTCATAAAATGTTGTGCAATATCCCGGTGCTTGCAGTTCTTTAGCAAAGAGAAAACCACTTGCTGTAATTTGTTAGTAAAAACGTTCTACCAGCTGTTAATGGATGGACTTATTTTCTGAAGTTAATTTTACAAATGTACAGACAATGTTCTTTGAAAATTTAAGAGATTTAAGTGATAGCGTCATCGAATGTGCCTTGACATTGCCGGAAAGAAAGAGCAGTTTTAATTAAAAGTAGTATTAATATAGTAGTGGCACTAGTATGCCGTGATACGTCATACCTTTTTAAAACGTGGTAAGCACGTGTGCTTTGAAAAGGCTAATTTTCGAAAGTTAGCTATGTTTTGCCGTGGGTATTTTTTTCTTTTATTTTAGAAAAGTGTTTTGTATTCATCCGTCCTTCCGTATTATTGGTCTGGCCGAACCCCCCGTAATTAACAGCAGTCAGAACCAATGGCTTGGTTCAGAGCTGCTTCCCTTATTTCTCTACCACCATGTGGAGCCCTTGACAAAAGAAGAAGAAGCAGAAATTGTTTTCAACATGGTATACTGTTATTCTGGCTGTGTACTGTTTAGCAGCTCCTTCAACTTTGCAATACAGTAAATAGTTTCTAATTTGTTCTTATTTTCACCGCATGACCTAGGTGCCGAGTGTACCCAAAGATAAAATGGAGACTGTCTTAAAGGTGGCTGACACCTTGAGGAACTCAAACAATTCAATGGTGGGAATTCAGAAACTACCCTTTTGGTCCACTTATCTTTCGTTTGTTTTACTATAAGATGTGATTTCCTTCTTTCAGCTGTCTTCAGTTGCTTCTTCACTGTCAACTCGACAGTTGTTACGGATTGCCAAGCGAATTGCCCAGTACCCTTCCGAAGATTTGTACGAAACGTTAAGCCGAGCATGTCTGACTGAGTAAGTGCTACTGAGCCTCGTCTAAGTTAATATTGGGAAAAAAAGTACATTCCTAATAGAAACTATATGAGTGGTATTAACAACGTTTTTAACCGGAGAGAACTACGGACGGCATTAACGTTTCAGTCAATAAACTGTGTGGGTCATTGGCATTCTTCTGTATGGATGTATTCGAGGGCACAGTTTTACTTAACAATTTTACAGCAACATATATAAAACTATACATATATATATATATATATATATATATATATATATGTAATATTTAAATCCCGATATAGTTTTTTTGAGATAGATGAATCTATCTCAAAACGATTGGGATCGAACCCGCAACCTTCTGATGGCCGGTGAGACGCTCTAACCATTGAGCTACCAAGACTCAGATGGTGAGCTAAGGTGCAAATTCGATATATATGTGCGATATAAGCGGAAGCCACTATATATTAGTAATGATTGATGTAGTTTATGTTTTAGAAATGTGAGAGCTTGGATATATCTTGAGATAGATCGCTTAGGTCGCACATATTTGTCGAACTTGCACCTTAGCTCACCATCTGAGTCTTGGTAGCTCAATGGTTAGAGCATCTCACCGGTCATCAGAAGGTTGCGGGTTCGATCCCCGTCTGGCGGTCAGAAATCGTTTGTCTGAGTAAAGAGCTTGACGATCGTTCATCTATCTCAAGATATATCCAAGCTCTCACATTTCTAAAACATAAACTGTATATAGTTTTTAAAAAAATTTCAGACGTGGATTCGCTTTTGCATAAATGGTCAACAATTTCAACCAGTTGAGTGCCATCACACAGGTGGTAGATTTATTTTTGCCTTTAGATGGATATGCAAGGGTTGCACACGACTGAGCAAACTTATGTTGATTTTTTAGATTTCTTCCCTTACTTGCGAAGTCTGCTTTGGAAACCACGATGAATGAAGTCGGCATTAGCAAATCCTCAACCAGACAATACTCGGAAAAAGCAGTAAAACTTATTGGTATGTAACTCCTGTTTTTTAGCGTTCAAATTCTAGCTTTAAAAAGTCTTCTCAACTAAATTGTCAAAGATTTGATTATTTAGCTGATTATTATTAAACTTTTCACCACAGTCGTAGGCTATACTTTCTGTTTCTATTGTTTGTCGAGTTAAAAAGGAATGAAATCACCCAGAAGAAACATGAATCGTGTAGTGCAAGATAATTTAACTTGATTAAGTATTTCTCCCAGTTTTTTCTTTTCTTTTCTTATCTTTTGTTTTCTTTCCTTTCCTTTCCAATACTTCTCTTTCCTTTTCTTTTCGTTTCTTTTCTCTTTTCTTTTCTTTTCTTGTGTAACCTTCCATTTTCTTTTCTTTTCCTTCTCGTTCTTATTTATTTATCTGTTTGCCTATTTCTTTCTTTCTTTCTTTCGTTCTTTGTATATTTATTTTTTTAACGAGCTTTTACGTCGGGGAGCGGGATCAAATTTGTATAAAAAGGCAAATTTTAATCTACTGGGATTTGTTTCAAAGACTAATCTAACTGGGTATAAAAAAAGACAAAAACCTAGAATGAGAATTAACCAGCGGTTAAATCCATACTTTATAATCATTGTAACCAAATTGTTCAACATTGTCCCGCAAATTGCTAATGTTTCTAATCAACATACTTTTGTCCGGATTTCACAGTACGTTTGGCATCCAGAACGGGGAAAAATCTTTATATTTCGTTACGGACTACTAAGTGTCAAATGCTTCACTTTTCGTTTCATAACGTGACATGTAAGTCTTTAGAATTTTATTCTGACAAACATTAGGTCTTTTATTCATCAGAGGGAAATCTCTGGTAACTAAAGGGTTAAATATTTGAAGCTAATAGAAATAGATTTCACATCAAAATAGTTACTGAAATTATAGCAAATATCGACTTTCAAAATTTTAAACTTTGATAAACAACAGTTCTTGTTCTTCTTGGTAGTTTCTATCAATAGTGTTTTCAATTATTTGCTTAACACCTACTCTTACCTAAAATAATTTCTAAAGCCTTAGCATTTCCAAAGGTTTAACCTTTCCCTTTGAAAGTTGTTAACGCACGTGTGAAGTAAGAAACAAAGTAAGAGTTTTGCCCCCAATTTGCACCCATTAATCCTTAACAATCCTGACACTACATCCACTACTCATGCGCAGTATTTCATGAAACGTTTTCGAATGCAGTCTGGCTTTTTTATGGAAGCGAAATAATGAAGACAGATTATCGCAGTTTAGAAAATCTACCCGGGTCAATTCTTTGTTATCTATGTATATTTTATCTATTTTTAAGCTATAGACTAGCCTTCCTAGTCTCAAGTTTCTTCGTTGTAGATGAAAGTTTGAATGGATTTGTTCGGATTGGTAATACAAGCCATGAAGTTCACAATCCTGAAAACAGAACTAAAGTGCCGGATACTCTCTTTTACGATAATTTACAGGTAAACCTGTTGTCTTTCCTTAAGAATGCTGCCCCGGTGCAACCCTACCACGTGATTTAGAAGTCAGGGCAGTCTTTTTTTAAATGAGACGAAGGGGTTTTCCCTATTAAAAATTGCTTTGAAACATTGCCCTGTAAGGGTAAGAGTTAGGTCAAAGTCATGTGAAAATTTGTAGAATAGACGTGTGCCAAATCATAATGGCATACACGTACCCTCCCTTGTAGCAGTTTCTCCGCTCTCACAAATTCCAGCTATTCTCCATGTTAGTGAGCAGTTATTTTATTTTTACTAGACAACCCTATCACTAGTAATTTTATTTTTACTGGACAACCCTATCACTAGTAATTAACCTGCTCTCCCTATAAATGTGCAGTAGTGGCCACCACTCCTCGGTCCAGTGTTACTACAGCAGGAAACTGTTGTAACCGCGAGACAGCTAGGGTACTTGGTCGACTCGAGATGGACAGCACTCTGATCAAAGTATCTTCAACCGAACGACTGCACGCAGCCAGCATCAAACACTAGCCACATTTCCAACGTCTCCCCCATTCTTAGCCTGTCACGTGTTCGCACTTGTGAACGCAAACAATATTAACGGGTCATCCGTTTGTACAACAAAACTGCTCTCAATTTGGCCCTCTGAGTCAAGGTGTTGATCTTGGGATTCAGGGAAGCAGTCTTAGGCTAGAGCAGATTCAAGCAGCTTTAAATTCAGATAGTTTTATAATTTTTGTAGCACCTTGAGGTTATGGAGAAAATGTTAAAAGATTTTCGTCTTGGAGAACATTTACTTCTTGTTGGAAATCAGGTAACGTCGCACATATTAAAATTGATCAGTGAATGGTACATTTTTAGTACAATTTTTTGGTAATTTCGTACAATCGGATTATGGTTTCGCCAAAAGAACTTGTCTTCGGACCGAACAGAAGGACTAAAGTGATTGTTCGAATACGAAAATGTTCAACGTTCGAACAATATTACTTGTCGAATGCCTAAACACGGCCAGGATGTGAATAACTGGAACAGACAATCTGGAGTTGCATGGTCACTAAATATAACGTTTCATTAACAGTCCGTTCAACTTACATTTAATCAACTTTTTCCAACTAAAAACCTTTAAAACTAAACTTAAAGATTATTGCTATTCTGCTGTTCACTCTACTTACAACCCCGAGGACTCACGATCTTGGAAAACAGTTTGCATCGAGTGTAACTCTGTCCGAAGTCTATGCGTTTCCCCAACTAGTTGTTTTTAGTTATGTTCTAGTTTTTAGCTACGTTGTATTTATGAATCCGCAGTAATTGGTTTTAGCTGTTGCGGTATTAAGAAAATCGGAGACGGTTAAATTATTAAAACATAAAATTTGGGGACTCTTTTTTAATGAACAGTTAAACTTAAATAGTTTTAGTACATAGTTGTAATTGTTTTTACTTAGTATTCTATTGAATTTTAGTATTGTTTGTAATTTTTCCTCCTTTTTTTGTAATTTCATTTTTGTATTTTGAGGGCCACAAGTTTATTAGCTTTGACTATTATGCGCTACCCTCGTTAAATAAAGATTTAAATAAAAAAAAAATATATTCCAGACCTTGTAACTTAGTTATAAAAAAAATGGTTATTGTACGCAAGGCAAAGCTAAATAAAATAAAATAAAAACAAAAATCTAAGTTAAACATAAGGCGGTGGGAATGCACCAAAATGGGTGTTCTTTACAATTCATTTTTCGAACGAACATGCTACTATTTTTCCGTCACCAGCCAAACGCTATTTTGACGAGAATGTTCTCTAGTTGGCCAATCCAGTTGCCATGGCTAGATCGTGTTCGAGGGAAAGAGGTTTCCTGATGGTCACCAATAGAGCACTGCAGTGGAGATAATGAGTATAGGAAGACATTCGTGTAGATAATAGCATGGTTTCGAGTGCAATTGGGAAAAAACCCCGCACGAATGAGTTTTGTAGACTATCAAAGTAGCATGAGTGTGCGGGACGAGTGCTATTTGAGGTATCTGAAAAGCTCATGAGTGCTTGTTTTTCTAGATCGCACGAGAAACCATGCTGTTTTCAATTAACAATATACGTGAAAAATAATTCAGTTCCAAAGAAGTTAACTCAGGACAGTTTACTGTTACCTTTTCTCTGCAATGTGTTATCTTGAAATCACACTGTTCTCAGCCACTCAGAATCAATAGTTTTTTTATGTATATTATTAAAGAGGAAAAAATAAGTTTTCCATAATTGCATATAAATGTATCGATTGTGCACCAATTTGTCATTCTACATATATGTGTCTATATATATATATATATATAGATAGATAAGTGAGATTTTATTAAAGATCGTACGAAGAGAGTGCTCAATACCAAAGTAGAGCGAATACAATAGCAAGACAAGGTAAACTTGGGTTACTTCATAAAAATTTACTACAAATTTGTTTCGTATGGCAAGCTGGGCTTGCCACACTCGTCAGGTAGTGATCGCATGTGATGTAGTTGCCTAGGAGACTTGATAGTGCCTATTGAGATTACGTCATACAATAAAGAGGTGAATTAATAAATATTACAGAGCAAGTGCTTTTTCCTATGCCTACAAGTTGTGATTAGTTCGTTTCTGGAATTTAATGAGCTTAGCTCAGGATGGCAGATGATAAGAAATTTTTCATGCAAACATAAATTACATTTTTTTGTGCTGCTGGAATATGCTTTACACCGTCTGATAATTTGCCACTTCAACGAAAATTTAGAAACCCGACTCAGAGAAATAGCACGGCCCTGAGCAAATACATTTGGAAGTTAAGGGACAATAACATCAAATTTTCGTTGAAGTGGCAAATTATCAGACGGTGTAAAGCATATTCCAGCAGCACAAAAAAATGTAATTTATGTTTGCATGAAAAATTTCTTATCATCTGCCATCCTGAGCTAAGCTCATTAAATTCCAGAAACGAACTAATCACAACTTGTAGGCATAGGAAAAAGCACTTGCTCTGTAATATTTATTAATTCACCTCTTTATTGTATGACGTAATCTCAATAGGCACTATCAAGTCTCCTAGGCAACTACATCACATGCGATCACTACCTGACGAGTGTGGCAAGCCCAGCTTGCCATACGAAACAAATTTGTAGTAAATTTTTATGAAGTAACCCAAGTTTACCTTGTCTTGCTATTATATATATATATATATATATATATAGATAGATAAGTGAGATTTTATTAAAGATCGTACGAAGAGAGTGCTCAATACCAAAGTAGAGCGAATACAATAGCAAGACAAGGTAAACTTGGGTTACTTCATAAAAATTTACTACAAATTTGTTTCGTATGGCAAGCTGGGCTTGCCATACGAAACAAATTTGTAGTAAATTTTTATGAAGTAACCCAAGTTTACCTTGTCTTGCTATTATATATATATATATATATGTTAATTATAATTTATTCAATAATGGAAATTCCTCTTCAAAACTCGTGTGTTGGAACGACCATACTAACATAGACCAATTGCATAAATACCACAATGCACCCATCACTTAACATTCAACTTGATCATTCTTTTGAATTCTGTTTAAAAAAAGACTATAGCTAGGAACAATGAAGAAAACTGAATAAAATTCAGTAGAATGAATTGATACTGCATGTACAATGATGTATTAGAGTGTTGACGCTATTGGACTATTATGAGATTCGATAACGTCGTGTTTTGTTCTATATTATACTGTTATCCTGTATTATGTTCCATGTTTATTGTGGAAATTCATGAAATTTTATATCAACGTTGATAGTCAAATTTCCACATATGTCCACAAAACTCCCTTGGGTACTTCTCGCTTTAAGTTCATGGAACATGACATTTATCAAGGCATTCGACAGACGCTAGACGGCATCCATGTTCACCGAATATACAAATATTCACAAAAATTCGAATCAAGAATTTGGATTAGCTCAGTCGGTATAGTGCTATATTAGTTTTCTAGGGTTGTGGGTTCGATTCCGGGCGAAAGGCTTTGATATATAATTTAGCAATATATAAACTACACATGGTGTCACTCCATGTCTACTTTTAATAGAGAGAAAGGCTTGGATGTTTTCTTTTTCGCAGCATATTTTGGTTGGGTCTTAAAGAGGGCTTTCGCTATTAAATAGATGGACGGACGGGTCGATGCATGGGTGCGTGGATGAATGCATGCATGGGCGCATGGATGAATGCATGGGTGGTTCCATGAATGCATGGATGGAAGGAGGCATCGATGGATGCGTGGATGAATGCATACAAGGACGAATGGATGGATGCAAGGATGCATCGATGCATTGGTGCATCAATGGATGAGAGGTTTGGTGGTGGATTGGGTGAATGAATGGATGGGTAAGTGGGGCTGTAGGGGTGTAGGTGAGTGAAATGCAGAAATTGTTTTTATCTTGCGATTTCAATTTAAATGTATGAAACTATTGCAAGTATCTTTAAAAGATATTTCTTACTTGGACCTTAAGTTTGGTTTGTACTGATTCTGTGCAAGAATGGAATTAAGCAAATGTCTTGTCAGATTAAACAGATGCGTACCTTACATTAAATTATATTGGTATGTTTTATCGGTCAACCGTTATAACAAAACGCTTTATCAAACTTTTTAAGTCACTAAATCGTTATTTGTAAAAATAGAGGATAGAACAAACCCTGAAAAGTACAGACATCTTGACAACCCAAAATTTGAGTAAACAACAAGACACAGGAATGATTGCAATAATATTCCGACCCTATAACTTGGTCATTTTCAGATCAAATTAAATTACACAAGCAAGCTCTGTCATTTATATATGTTGTAGTCGGCATATTATTGCTTTCATTCCCACATCTTGTTGTTTACTCAAATCTTGGGTCTCAAAATGTCGATGTTTTTCGAAGTTTATTTCATCTTCTGTTATATGAAATTGTCAGCAGGCAATGAATTTCGGAATTTGTAATCCTTGCCCTTTTTCTTCGAAACACACGTTTGCCTTTAATGCCCTGCGCCCTTGTGGTCTAGGAAACCGAAGCACACCAAGTCCAAGGTTCATCATTAATTAGGTCATTATGTAAGAGTGTGTAAGATTAGTGCACCAGTTCTCAGCACGCTCCCCATCAAGACTTAGTGGCGATTACATCAATTTGTGAACTGATTGTAAACTACTATTCATGTTTACAGGTTTCATCAATATTTTTTTGAACTATTGATCGTAAGCCGTCATCTCTACTTTGGAAAGTAACCCGTAGAACCCCAGAAAAACCCACGATTCCCGGAAAAAAGTTCATCAAACATTGAACTCTAGACCTCCCAAGAGCAAGGCTGTCGCTTTGACGACTAAAGCTACGAAACCCACTAAATTAGCCGGTTCAGGGAGTTTGTTTCACATTCCTTCTAAATGTCTTAGATATCGAGACTTGTTGATGTCTTCATTAACGCATGTTTTTCTTTCCAGGGCGTGGGGAAGAACAAAATTGTCGACAGATTTCTACAGTTGTTAAACAGACCGAGGGAATACATTCAACTACACAGGTTAGAGTGTCTATAATCTTTCACGCTGATCGCATTTCTACGCTGATAGAGACTGTAATATTCTTAGTATCCCTTTTCTTGTTATCTTGCGCACTGTGATTGATTGTGTTATGTTTTGTTGTGCTGTGTTGAGCTGAGTTTAATATTAAAATCATGATTTAACTATTTAACCCCAGGACCAATCGAGACGTCTTTCCTCGTCGAATAAGATCGTTTGGCTTTAGACAGAGTAAAAGTGCAAGTGGCCGGAATTGTTGATATATAAGTTAATTGAAGTAGGTTTTAAATCATTAAAACTCCAAAGCTGGCCTAGACGTATCCCTTTGAGGGGTAAAATTGTCTAGTCTTGATTAGAGTAAAATTACAAAAGCCAATGCAGGTGATGATGAGTCAAGTTCATATTGCCAGGATATCTTTGGCTACTTCGAGTGTCATTCTTTTATGATGTAATCGTTCACAGGGACACCACGGTGCAGACTTTAACCCTCCAACCAACAGTCCGTAATGGTGTCATTGTGTACGAAGATTCGCCGTTGGTGAGCAACTTATATTTTATCGGTTATCGAGTTCTTGAATTCACATTGCTTTACGTGAAAAGTAACCAGAACAGTTATGAGTAATATTTAAAAAATGAGCAGGAGTGCTTTATCAAATTTAACTTTAACTTGATCGACCTACTGCGAGTATTTTGAATGGCTTAAAGAACTAACCCCTTAATGCATTGATTCGCGTAGACGATTTGAAAAATGATGTTTTCTAAGTCGCAAAAATTTAACGAGAAAAGGAAGCGTATTTTTATCACATTCAAAAACACGACACGGTAAAGTGTTAAGATAGCAACGTTAAATTTCCAGGGGTTTTTTGTTAACTTTCCAGTACAGAAAATTTCAAAAACTAAGACATTTCGTCTTTTTGCTCATTTAGGCTCATTTTTAACTAAGACATTTAGCCTAATTTTTATCTAAGATATTTACTTTTTTGACTAAGACATTTTAGTCGTGTTGGCTTGGGAGATGGACAAGTTTTGTATAAAGTAAGATGAGTTACGGACCCTTATTTCCAATGATGCGATATTTGATCTACTTCATTTACTCATAAAAATTTCGAGGTACTAACGTGTTTACCCTTTTCTGCACTTTTATTTAATTTTGCAAAAAGGCGGCAATTAATGTTTTGAGATAAAAAGCACTTATATACATTCGGTTCAGATTTTCTCTTTAGGAACGAATATCAAGGTGTATTTTTTTTAAGAAAAATCACGTGATTTTAGAAGAAGTTGAAGCTAATTTTTGCTGACACAAAACGATGTGACCAAGGCGGCTTTTCTGCTGATGTGCATGCGTCTTCGTCGCATCAGTGGGTCGCTTCCAGTTTAATCATAATATCCATGCAATTAGGCTACTGGAATCTTGTATTCCAGCCATAATTACTTCTAGCTGATTTCATAATGATAGATTGGCGATGTATAATTGACAGTATAATTGACAACGAATTATGAGCGAGTGAAACTTTTCTTTCTTCCCTGATAGGTACGTGCGTTAAAGTACGGCCATGTGTTGGTAATAGACGAGGCTGATAAAGCCTCAGTTGATGTAACCTGCGTCTTGAAAACTCTGGTAGAAAATGGTGAAATGATTTTGGGAGATGGAAGGCGTGTAGTTCCAGGTACTGATTGTAAAGTATTTTATATCAAAATTTGGAATACTTGCCTGCTATCGAACAAAGTCTTCGCAAAACGATGGTTTTAGCGATGTTGTCTTTGCTAAACAGTTCTGTTTTCGTTCACATTTATGCAGACATTGTTAAAACGTAAGTATTAGATCGCGCATTGTGTTTAATCCTCGACTTGTATATTATACATCCACATTGTTCTTCTTGAGTACATCAACTGGTTGTGTTTTGATCAATGTGTCGCCTTTTGCGCACCCTTGAGGCCTATGTCGTTCTAAGATCTATTTTGAAAATGACAAACCGTAAACTTGCTGTCTTGTTACATACAAGATATTGTTTTATTCCATTTCCCATTTCGTTTTTTTTTTTTCTTCTTTCAATCACGTTACTTAATTTTCACGTTTATGTGCAGCAAAGGTTAGCGAATACTGAATTACTAGAAATTTTGAATGACTTTAAATTTGAAATATTTTTAGCTGGTCTTCTTCGGCACCCTATTCCAGACGATGTTATTGAAACACATTCAGATTTCAGAGTTATTGTGTTGGCTAACAGACCAGGCTTTCCTTTTCTGGGAAATGACTTTTTTGGAGCAATGGGTAAATCATGTGCTTATATAATGGTTTAATTGTGATATCTGTGCTTCTTTACTCAGTTGAATAAAATCGTTTCGTTAAACGTTTTCATTTACCATCTTAAAATTAGGTGATATTTTTAGTTGCCATGCCATCAACAATCCAGACAGAGAGTCCGAGTTGGTATGAATTTTTGTTATTAAGAATTTCGTTCTCTCTTTCTATTAACTATACCGAGACTCTGCAACAAAGTTTCACATGGATTTTATCTCTGCTAATGTTGTTGCAATGTTGTTATTGATAGGCCATGTTAAAGAAATACGGCCCAGATGTACCCCAGCATGTCCTGTCTATGTTAGTGGATACTTTCTCTGAGTTGCGTCAAATGGCTGACCGAGGTCAAATAGCTTATCCGTATTCGACTAGGGAAGTGGTCAGCATAGTGAAACATTTGCAGGCAAGTGTAAGACACATCTACTTTAGCCTATGTGAAAATGTTTGGTAACGTCCCGTGATGTTGCGTATTCGTAATAATAATGATAGCAATAACCTGGTGTACCCCTATCAGACTGGTTGTCATAATGGGCTTATTGGGCTTCGTATATTTGTACCCCAGCGTCACTTTGATGGCGTGTTGTTCGTCTCACTCAATAATAGTAATAATAATAATGATGGAAACAAGTATGATTTTATTTCAAAAAAATCATACTTGTAGTAATAATAATAATAATAATAATAATAATAATAAATGGTGGGTGTTTCTCGAAATCCATATTAATGGTAAAATTTCCTTTCCCCACAAGTTCCCTGAAATGCGCAATGTCTGTTACGGCCTTACCTGGCGGGATGCTGGGAGCCCGTAGGAGGCTGAGATCCCTTCCACTGTCCTTAGTTGGGTGGTGTGCGAGTTGTAATAATATAATAATTTAGTCACTGGAGTAGGACAAGCACAGCTTCAGCCTACTAAGGGAATGTGGGCGCTTCCGCCTACCAGAGTCCGGGGTGGCACCTTTGGCAAGTGCCAGCAACCCCTTAGCCAAGGGTAGATAAGACTCTTTAGCTTTGGATGGCAACTTATCTAGGAGAAGGAAACTCGGAGATAAAACCAGAAATAGGTAGGCAGGACATTGACTCGGAGCCAGTGACCTCCATAAAACGAGTAGGCTTTGATGAAATGACCTAGGGAGTGGCGCCCCTGCCTTGCCAGCTGGGTAGACAGGTAGCCGAAAGCCTCAGCTTGCCTTAATTGGCTGGCAGCTGCAAGTACACTACCTTCAGGTGTTGGCAAACCTACCCTGTTAGCCCAAGGACTACAACCATTATTCCTTACAACTGGCTCAGGTACAGCTGACTTTAACTAGTTGGTGTGTTCCAGCCTCCTACAATGTTGCTAAGGATTAAATGTTAGTCTAAAAGCAAAAACAATATCCAGTCCTCAACCTTCGCAGCTGCGCAGTTGAACTGCCCTTAATTGGGTGGGAGTGCTTCACGTAAATGCTGTTTGCAGGCCAGGATGGATATTCGCTATCGGGGAGTACTTCTAGGAACTAGTCGTCAGTATGTCCTTGTCCTGTCGAGCTTTGTTGGCAGGCAGTCCATCGAGTGAGCGCATGGGTGTTAAAATCCTTAATGGTAAGATTTGAAATATCCCCATGAGTATCCTAGAAGGTACATTGTCTCTTCTGTCGGCTACAGTCTTGTTGACGGGCTGCCTTTGGAGGCCAAGACCCCTCGCCACTTCCTTTGGACAGTGTGCTGCGATATTGGATATAATAATAATAACAATAATAATTGAATGAGTTTCAATGAAACTCATTCAAAGTCTTTGAATGAGTTTCAAAGACTTTAACCTCTTAACCTCTTCCATACTCTAGCCTTTACCAATAGTTCTTACAATTTTATCACTGCAACTGTTTTTCAGATCCAAATTACATTCCAGCCGCTGATTGCATCTCTCGTCTTGCCTGTTATACACCTCGCTCTTCATTTCTTTTTTTTAAATTGTTCGACAAGTAATTTTTTACATTTCGTCTTCAGTTTTCTTTTAAACTTATTCCAAACCTCTCTCCATGGACCATCTAGTCGTTCTGTGTTCAACTTAATAGGTGAAGGAACCCCCCCCCCCAGTATTTACCACAGTCGTTCTTTTTTTCTTTATAATTTTACTTATGCTTTATGACCTTTATATTTTTTGTTAAACTGCTCTCAAAATGCAGAAAATAGCATCTTAAAGCCTTAGAATATTTTCCTGGGGGGAAACCCCTGCACCCCTTCTAGGGGTGGGTTATGGTCCTGAATAATTAATTCGTTCCCACGCCTCTGAACCTAATTCCAATTTTCTCCGAGGATAAGGGACTCACCAATTTCTGTCATTAATTTCTCTGTCTCCCTCGTAATTAAACGATATTCATTGGCTACTTCCCTCGTCTACTTCCACTCTCGTACATTTGCCGTCGGACATTGCCGTATTGCCTGTGGACAGGCTACCGTAACCATGGTCTCTTTACATACATCTCTCGAGCTCTTGAGCCCTCAGCCGCCGGCACTTCTGCTAAGATATAACCTTTCATCACTTGACTGTTTTCCATGCATCAGTTTCCTTCTCACTTCTCTCTTTATCACCACATCCATTTCCACTGGATCGTTTTTACTATATCGACAGACATTCATCACATATCCACATACTGCTATACATAAGGCTTTGACTAGATTCTTAACATACAGCTATGATTCAGCTAATCTTCTTATTCTCTTCTCCATCACTATTTATCAATTTTCTTTTTTTTTTCATCAACAATAGTGTTATTGTTATTGTTATTGTTATCTTTATCTTTATTTTTAAATATTTCAAGGTTTGGCCCCGTTGACATTATAGCAAACGCCAATAACCCTGATACAAAGCGCAGTAATCGATAAATCCACGTAAATTCTAGTGATACCTTGTCACATGAAACTTAAGTGTCAACCCTCGATTATTTCAACTGCAAAAGAATCATATTTTTAGAGTAAGTCTCATTTAACCCTGTCTCCCACTGCTGTGTTGGAATCTTCACCAAAGCATTAGGGTTGAAACTAATTCAGGTGCCGTAGTCATCCAGTCGGCTTAGCTTGCCATTTTAAGTCCCTCGATACCAGAGGATATGAACACTTCAAGCCTGAAGAAATGACGTATTTGATATTGACACCTTGAAATCAATTTTTGTCTTTTAGGCGTTTCCTAACGATGGTCTTGCCCAAGTTGTTCGCAACGTGTTTGATTTTGATTCCTACCACCCGGACGTTCAGGAGATTGTTGTCAAAACATTACGTAAGCATGGTATCCCAGCTGGATTAACGTTGAAAGATGTGAAACTGACGAAAGAGTAAGCAACTTGACACTAAACTTTAACCTTAAATCATTTCTCAAGATGTTCTTGGTTTAAGTTGTGTTGTAGTATTTGTTAATGTATATTACACTTGCAATAGGAATGAAATGATGAAAAATACTTCGAAGTCCAAATGTTAAAAAATTGAGATTAAAAATTGATAAGCTTGCCGTTTGAAATTTTTCTGCTACAGTTAACCACTAATTTCATTTTGTAACAATATTTTTGTCCACTCCTTACTTGACTTTATACACTTTCCGCGAAGTCGGGTTGCTGGAAGCACAGTGGTGGTGCATGTGTGTCTCACCACTGTGATTAGCGTCCGACTCCGGCACCATGCAGTTATCTCACCAAAGTTACTTTGGTCACGTGTGAGAAGAGTGTTGTTCAGTTTGACTTCATCAAACATCACAGGTTTTCTCCGGTTACTCCGGTTTCCTCCAGTAGTAACATTGGAGCCACGAGGGGTGGCCCTTACAGAACCTCTAGGAAGAACACCTTAAAGAGCTGATAGGGTTATCTTGTATAAATAAAGAAACTTTACTTCAGTTCACTCTCCTTTGCTTTGCTTTGCCTTCCTTTAAGAATTTCTTTAACTGCTATTGTATGGGGAACTAACATGGCCGCCACATAAATATCTTTCGGATCTCAATGGTCTGATTGCATACTGTCATGCAATTATTATAAAGTTAAGTCTGGTTGACGCTCATACGAATCGCCAACTGTCGACGAAAGTTTTATCTCCTGCTTTTAACGTTCCTTAAGGGCTGTTTACACGTGTGATTTGGCACGTTGCGATTGTCACCCTGGTGTATGTAATAGACTCAAGATAGTCTATGCAGCAAGATATCCGCTTATGATTGGCTACAGTTTGTCCTCGTTACCCTCGTCAGTCAAACACATACTCCAAGATGTCAATTGCAAGGCACAAAATCGCACGTGTAAACATCCCTTTACACGTGAGCACAAGCATAAGGACAAAACAAAAGTCGAAACAAAGGAATGCAGTCAAGCCTGCAATAGAAGGATCTTCGTATGCATAAGCATTAAGGGCTTTTTACACGTGCCATTTTGTGCTTTGCGATTGACATCTTGGAGTATGCATTTAACTGACGAGAGTGTCAAGGACAAACTACAGTAAACTATAAGCGGATATCTTGCTTCATAAACTGTCACGAGTTTATTACAGACACCAGGGTGAGAATTGCGACGTGCAAAATTGCACGTGTAAACGGTCCTTTAAGATTCATTCCTTTAAGTCATGTTCTCATTAGTTGTAAAAATCCTAAATGGACCGTTGGCGATTGTATTGAAATTTAAATATAGGTAAATAAATTTATCTTTGAAATAGAAACAATTCTAAATAATCAAATGGACGGTTTAAAAGAAATTAAAAAATGGCTTAAAAAAGTTCCTAACTCACTTCAGTGAAAACTTATATGGATTCAGGATATCGGAAGTAAAACTTATATTTGGAAATCGGATTTTGAAGCAAGGTAGAAACGAATACTAAGCAGTGTTTATAGGGGTACAAGGCTATGTAACTGAAGGGAAAGGGGACAGTCAATTAAAAGCGTTCAGAAATAGCGAACACATAGACCCTTCCTAAAGGCCCCACTGAATGGTTGTAAAATATATAATAAATGTACGGTTTGATGTTTGAATTCTTAATTTTTTTTGTTTTTATTTCGTTTTTCATTTATACAGGGTGGGCCAAAAGTTACTTTACCATCATATTATTTTATTAACACAGTTATATTTCAACTAAATAAAGTGTACACCAATTATATTTCAACTAAATGAAGTGTACATCAAGTAAATTAAAAATCAAGTTAAATCAAATGTTCAAAATGACCTCCTTCTTCCCCTTAAACAGAGTTGGCACCTCTTAGACACAGAGTGGCAAATTCTTCTTCTCAACTCATGATCATTTTTGAAGTTGTCAAATCCTGCTGTTATTCTTTCTTTCAATTGTTGAGGACATCTAGGCTTTGTCTTGTAAATTTTCTCTTTGATCATCGCCCAAACTGCAAAGTCACATGGCGTTAGGTCAGGTGACCTTGGAGGCCACTCAGTACTCCTTCTTCCAAACCATGTGTCGAAAGTGTTACCGAGAAATTCTCGCACACTCCTACTATAGTGAGGAGGTGCACCATCTTGCATCCAAATTATTTAATTGAAATTATTCAAACTTGCCAACTCAGGCATAACTTTGTCTTCTAGCATGTTTAAGTAATTTTCCTGGTGAACGGTTTCTTCAAAAAACACAGGAGCAAATGAGGAGATTCCTCCCCACACTGTAACACCAGGACTGTTTATTGGTACTTCTTCTACAAGGTTAGGATTTTCTGTACTGTAGTAAACATAATTGTGTTTATTCACACTTCCATTCAGTTTGAACTGAGCTTCATCAGTCCAGAGAATTCGATCTTGGAAATCATCACCTAGATCGCATTCATTAAGGTACCAATTCCAAAATTCATCTCGTCCATCCGGATCACCATCATTGAGTTTTTGTACCAAGTGAGACTTCCAGTTTCTCAAAGTTGTTCTTGCAATGTCCAGTTCACTTGATGCTCTCCTTTGTGATTTTCTTGGACTGTTGACAAACGATTCTCTCACTCTTTAAAGGTTTTCATCGCTTCTCTCAGTTGCTGGCCTTCGTGATCGTGGTGCGTCGTTTACCGATCCTGTTTTATGAAATTTTTGCCAGCTCGGACATTGTTTGGCGACTGGGTGGAATGGTTTCTGGAAATGAATCTTGAAATTTTGTTTTTACTTCGTCGCTCTTTTTTCCTGATGATAGCCAGTTTTCGATAACAAAAATTCTTTGTTCTAAAGTTAATCGACGTGCAGCAGCTGCCATAATGTCTTATCATGTGCAAAATAAACAAATAAATAAAAACTAAAGCTCAAATGCATATGCAACTGAAATAGAACTGTGTTTTAGTTGTAATATAACTGTGTTAATAAAATGATATTATGGTAAAGTAACTTCTAGCCCACCCTAGTTTCTTTACAGTTTTAGGAAGGCGTATATATTATATTCAGCATATTATTGTAATCCACATCAGGGTTCTTGTTGATAGAATTAGCATCTATTGTAACTGATATGGGGTTACTCTGATTAAATAAAGTCATCTGTTCGGTTGTGTTCTATATTTCTTTAGCTTCTATCTGGAGTCAGCGGATATTGACATATTTCATTAACATCTACCAGGTCTTAGTTGATATTCAAATATATCAGTATTTTGTACCGTACTTGGCCTCAGGGGATATTGAAATATTTCAGTTCCTTCTGCTAACTGGCCTCAGTGAATGTTGAAACATTTCATGAAAGTCTACTCACCTCAGCAAGCGATTGACCGGGTGAGAAGTGTAACAACGAAAACGAAGATCAAAGACAGCACATTTGAACATAAACTACTCTTGTAGTTTACAAATTGAAATGCTTTAGTAACTGTGACCCTGCCTGACTTCATACTTTTTGAATGAAACAAACATTGCCCCAACGCAGTGAACAAGAATTGGTTTTTTTTTGACCCACACTTTTCGGATTTTGTCTTATATTTGGCCGCCATTTTTTCGAATTGTCGTGAAGAAACTGCACTAGTAAGTTCCTAACTACTGGTTTCCTCGCGGTTGCAAAGTCTCTGTGATTACGGTTTAGTGCTCACTTATCGTCTGACCGACAATGATTATGAAAATATAGCGCACCTAATCTCGTTACCAAATTCCCACTGCCCAGGGATCTCAATTCTTCAAATGCCATTAGAGATGTAGGTGTTTCACTCTCTCATTCTCACTACACACATTCTTATTCCTGTCGAGGTGGGTGAGTAGAGTGTTTTCCCGGAGTCCGAGACAGAATATTGTACTACATTTTCCAAGGAAGAATATTGATAAAATCAAGTTGTGTAGGCCTCATTCTTTTATTCTCGTACATTATCACAAATCGAACTGGCCTTTTTCATGGCATGTTTGAGCATTAGCCTTATGTCGTTGCAAGTAATCATGGGAACCGCTATGATTTATCCAGTCCTGTGAAGAGTCAGAACTAATGTTTCCAGGATACGGTTTCAAACTGTAGAGTCATATGAAGATACAATATTATCTGTAGTTGTGAATATACACTTGTTCGAAAATATATCCTCAAGGACATCTGTTATACGCCTTTTTTCCGTTTCTAATCACTGAGACGCGCGTTTTGACGGCAACTGTACTGTCAGAGTTAGAGGAAAATTATGATACAACAGGGCCAATCCAATATCAGACAGGAATTTTACCTGGAGATTTTCTTCGTCACTATTTATCATCTTAAGCGTACATAAACCCTTTGTCTCATCTTGTCAGTCAACGAGATGGCTTTAACGTCCATCCGACTGACAACTGAAGTATAAAATATACCCGCCTTGTCTTGGTTGGCGATCGTAAAACATCTACAGGAGACCTTAAGACAACAGTTAAACAGCTCAAAAGATCCACAACTTTTGGTAATAATATCCGTTCGTAATTTAAAGAGGAAAAAAGTTCGTTTATAAATATAGAAAGAGGAGTTGCGTAATCATCACCGTAGATGTCCAAAAGTTACGAGAAATTAAAGATACATATGCTGTTGACCGGCAAGGAAGTTCATGTAGAAAAATATTTTGATATTCGAACAAATGAAGAACGGTAAATTACGTATTTATTGTTCATTCTGGGATGCCGTTGAACGCTTACAGCCTGGAGACATGAAATTCCTCCGTTATTTATAAGGGATTCAAGAAAGAGTAAAGGATTTTCATTCATTTTTCGTCATTTCTATGTAGGAATGTCATTGACAGCAGTGATCGGCAACAATATCTATAACAGATTTTTTTGAGCAAATGAAAAACAAAGATCTCTTATTTCGTGTAAAAGAAGAAAAAATTAGGACACGATCATCAGATAAGGAACGACTAACCATTGTAAGAGACATCAAGCACCAACATTTCAACACTGTAGAAGGTATTCAACTTATGATCTGCTGTTTTGACAGTTTGTCTTCAAGTCTTTACTTGCACCTGCTGCACCACCTTGCTGCAAAGGCAGGGCTGTTCCACAAAATTCAACCCAACCATCAATTTAAGTTTGCATCTCACTTGCCTTAAGAGATTTCCGGGTGAGAATTTATGGAAGTATTTTTCAAAGGAAAAGAAAAACAAATTCAACAAACCAGATGTGGTTATTTGGGAAACAAGAGGAAAGCTTCATTAGGTCGTGCATATCAGCATTCCAGATAGGCTATAAACGTCAGGGCAACCGAAAGGCAAAAGAAGGAAATGTACCAGGTGCTCGCACGTGGTGTAAATTTATTGTATCAAGGTAAACCTTCGATATTTGCCGGAAATCATTAGGGCACTTTGCGCGATAACAGAGACTATCATAAATTGCATGGAAATCTTAATCCTCAAGATTACAACTGGAGTTATAGAAAAGGCTCATAGAAAAGCAGTGTTAAGATCTTCAAAAGTTACGAAAATCTGAAATATGGATCCAGTACGTTCTATCGTACTGATCATAATGTTGTTATTACGATGAAACATATATATATATACTGCATGCACACATCCATACCTAAATACGTGCGTACCTACCAACGTCCTACCTGCATCAACTCATCAAGATATGCATAAGTAGATGCATTCTTGAAGGCGAGTCTACATCCATGTTTTGAGGTTCAGTTTAAACATTTGTTTTCACTATTTTGATCTGATTAAATTTCTTTTTATACCAGTTCAATTTATTTGAAATATTTATATTCTAAATACTGTCTTCGTAAACTAGGATTATATATCTACGCTGGCAGGATTAGGATTAGAGTTAGAATGAAAGTTAGAATTAGAGTTAGGGTTTGCATGAGTTTGAGCTTGAGTTAGGGTTAGGGTTAAAGTTAGATTCGACAAAACGTGACAAATGGTTTTAGTTTTTGATGTAACTATTACAGTATTAACTTGTGGTCCAGATTCGTAATATCTTTGTAATTGTTTGTAATTGTGACTGTAATAGGTCAAGATTCTTAGGTTAGTTTTTAATACGATAAACGTGCTGTCAAAGTCAGAAAATGCAATGTGGCACAGTAAATTAGAGAACTAGATGTTAAGATGTCTGAAGTTAAGCCGTGCTATACTCAAAGTGATTGGGTGAACGCGCAAAGATAGATGGTACAGAACGATATCAAGAAGAGGAGAAAGGAGTGGTGAGAAAGGCAAGAAATGTGGCATTGCAGAGAAGGTGAAAGAATTGGAAATTGGGAGAGAGAGTTTCAGTGAAACACGAATTTAAAATCTGCGGCACTGTAGGTTGTCGAAATTGTTCCAGAAAGTTTTAATGGTTTAAAATTATTGAGCATGACAGTTTTCGTAAAGATTAGTTCTCGTATATAACCGTTACGAGAACTCTCATGTCGTTTTACATATGACGACATTTGGCGACCAAAATTTCTTGAATTACGGGAGAAAATTAAAGGAAAAGATAAAGGCTTGATTGTCCTAGGTGATTTTAAACGTAAATGCCGTTCACAAACAAACATATGCTCCTCTCCATCAAATACGTGTGGAGAGTATCAGTTGAAAAAATCAGACCACTACTAGAGCAATAACAATTACGTTGTTAGACCACATTACATTACATTAGAATGCATTACAAATTTTACTGAGTCATCCCTAAGGTACTCTTCCGGCTCAAATGACAAAATTAAAACAATACAAAGTAACTAATATATACATATAGAATTTAAAGTTACTTGATAAAAGCTAAACGATTACTTAGAATAGCTTTTCTACATGATCCTTTAAAATCTATAATTAATTTACTAAGTTTTAGCTTAGAATCTAATTCGTTCCACAAGGAAACAACGCGATATTCAAAGCTACGATAACCACTGGCTGTATGGTAAAATGGAATATTTAACAGCTGAGAGTTTCTGGTCGACCTTAAACTTATTTCTGATCTTTTAACAAACTTAGAAGATAAATATTCAGGTGCGCAGCCATTCATGCACTTAAAAGCTAAAGTAGCAAAACGAAGATATAATTGTTGTCTTACTAATAACCATCCTAGTTTCTTCGACTGTGGAGTAATATGATCATACTTTCTGCTACCAGTTACAGTTCTACAAGCAAAATTTTGTTCAGATTGGAGCTTATCTAAATTAGCTTGAGAAGTATTGCTCCATACATTAGAACAATAGAATAGTTTACTAAATACTAAGGCGTTTATTATAATTATTAAAGTACGTTTATCAAAGGCATGTTTAATACGATTAATTTGCCCTAGTCTAGAAATAAAAGCAGAAACAGTTTGTACTACATGTTCATTAAATGTCAAGTTGGAGTCTAAAATTACTCCAAGGTCTTTTGCAGACGTGACAGGTTTCAGTTCTTTTCCAAGTAAAGACACAGAAAAGTCCTTAATTTTAGCTGTCATTTGTCGGCGACCAAACACTACAAGTTTTGTTTTTCTATAACTTTCAATGTGTTGGAATTTGAAGGATATCGAAAGTTATTGTCATCCACGTAGCACTGGGTAGAGCAATTTCTAAGAGTTGATGGAAGATCATTCATATAAATATTGAAAAGTAGAGGGCCCAGTATACTGCCCTGAGGTACACCGCAGCTTACTGGTAGTCTATCAGATAATGTTGTGTTAATTCTTACTGTTTGATATCTTGTACACAAGTAACTACGAAACCACTCTATTACTGTTGAAGAGAAACCAATATCTTGTAATTTGGCAAACAATACTCCATGGTTTATACTATCAAATCCTTTGCTCATGTCTAAAAAGACAACTGACGTCAAGCCTTTCTTGTCAATGGCATTGAAAATATTACCTGTTGTTTGTATAATTGATGTTTCTGTCGAGTGCCATTATTTTATTTCCACATTGTTCCGATGATAAACGACAATTTGATGACAAATATGACAAAAATTGATCATGAGCCACAGACTCACAAACATTTGAGAATACAGGCAGTAAAGAGATTGGTCTATTATTCTCGAGTTTTTAGTGGTCGCCTTCTTTGAGAAGCGGTGATACTTTGGCGATTTTCGTCGGCACATCTCGAGGAGAAACTGTTCTGGAAACAGGTTTTAATTCATGAAAGTAGTGACGATTATCCAATCTTCACTCCCGAAACATCAGTATTAAAATTTTAGGCTGAAGCCATGAAACTGGAACGTTTAGATGTTAGAAAAATTTCAATTCTGTGCGCTTTTTAAGAGACTTAAAAAACATTGACTGAGACATTTAAAGAATTTAACAAATGGTGATGAATACCTGGAAAAGTGGTACGACATTTACAGCAGTATTGTTAACATCATACAAATGTTTTAGTCTAAGTAAACGGACTAACGACTGGATTTTGTGTAGATACTTAGGGGGAAAAAATCCACTTACTTAGACACAAAAAGACAGTTAACAATAGCAATGCTCTGACGGAAAATTTTAGAGTGCCAAACAGTTATGGAAAATCTTGAATTAGGTACTCATTTCAAAGAATAAACTCCCCTAGGTCCTCACAGTCGAGAAGGTTGAGTTCAATGGACGACAAAAAGGTTTTGAAATATTCAATGTTATTTTAAAAAGGTAGTCGCTGACTTAAAGAAGTCAACGCCAGTGCCTGTGGTTGATGTCATTATTTTCCTAACATCTGGTGGAAACATTTTTCATTTGCCGACATTTTCACATTGGAAACATCTCCATTTAGTGAAAAATTAATCGTGGAGTTGGTGAATAGTTTTGACTTTTCGACGACAAGAAGACTAAATAGTATATCGTTAAAAGGCAAATACAATGCGTGCATTTTGTTGTTTCAGATTCCCACTTCCTCAGCCACGTTTAGTTGACAATTGGAATTTCGTGGATGGAACAGATGTCTTGTGTCCAATTGATGAACGACCATTTGTATTGAAGGTTAATTATTTTTAATTGTTTTTAATAAGAATGCTGACGAGCAATTTTTTGGTAAAAAGTCTGGTGATAAAAGTTCGCGATACAACAAGACGTTTCAACGTCATCTTGACATCATTTTCAAGTACAAAATACAAGATTTACCAAAGTGGGAATAAGAAGCTGTATGAATACACTTAAAGGTGATAAAAACTGTATGAATATTAAGAGACGAATGCATCAAAATTACAATCGAGAAAACAAATTTTTTCTATAAAATACCAGTACATTAAGTAAAGTACATTGGTTTTAAAGTTCGCTTGCATGTTCAGTCAGGGTTTTGAATTCTTAATAAATAACATTTCATGAATTCGGTAAACTTTCCTTTACACTTACGAGGCACTGAAAACATGCCATTTAAATCTCCAAGATTTCACTTATTTGCACTTTTAATGTGTTCCACCAAGTAATGGCACCTAAATTTCCTAAATGCGTTCATGCGAGTATCGCTTAGTTACCGAGACAATCATATTCCAAGTAGAACACCACACATTGTTGAGATTGAAAAGAATTTCATGTTTCTTTTAAGTCTTTTCGTCCTGCAGAGGTGGATCCAGGAATCCTGGAAAGGGCCGCAAAGAGAGACCTGTGGAAGGTTTTAATAATAGAGAAATTATCTCTTGCGGCAGTTTTTAAGCAAAATTAAATGAATAGTTTCGTTACAATCAAGTGAATTTCAAATGCAAACATTGATATCAACCATCAGAGGAGTGGCATGTTTCAGCTATTATAGCCATTAGTCATGTCAAAAGGTGCGAATGTCTTGCAATCCCCAAACGTTGCCGATAATTCATCTCTTTGCAGACCAGGTACAATTCAGGTCCTCGACGCACCCTTGTTTGCCAATCGAAAATCCGCTATAATGCGAACACTGTCATCTCCTTTCGGCGTAATGACAAGCGGACTGGCATATGTGATGGATTCCCCAGGCTTCGTGCAATTCATTATTCCCTCTTCATCAAAGTAACTCGTGGCAGACCTCATATTGTTGTATGTTTGGGAAAGCGCGTTTCATTTCCCGTGGTGCTTGGTTATGTTTCAAGGCAAATATTCCTTGTTGGTGACGGAGTACTGTAGAGGGGACACGTCCCTAAGATATACTTGAATATGAATACTTTAGAGGTTGGACACTCACGTCTCTCAAGGCTTTTCTGGCAATTCGTGGCCTCAAGAATTCAAGCAAAGAGACTGAACTCGTGAACTAGATCATTTGGCGAGTATCAGTTATATACTCAAAAAAATTTACGCAACAAGAAATAATAAAAATCATCAAACATTAGTAGATTTTTTATCTCTTTAAAGACAAATCCGAACTTGTGGGATTCCGCATAAGCAGATAACGTTTCAAACTGGCCACAGTAAATTATTCAGTTATTGTTCATATATTCGTACTCGGAAACCATATCGGAGCCACGATACTTGCAAAAGATATATAGCATTTGCCGCGCAGTCCGCGCATTCACCCCAATCATTTTGTACCCGATGATTTTGCGCCCCCTGCAATGGAGGAAAAAACCTTGACCCCCTCTCCTGAAACTTTGGTAAATCTTGTGTTTTGCTCGTGCGAATGATGTCAGGGTTATATTGAAACGTCGTGCTCTATCACTAACTGTGGTCATTTTGTCATTGAAAAATACAGAATCCCCAACCTTGATTGCGGAAAACTATATTCTAGCGAGGGCTGTACGCCTGTTGTCTTTAGTTGGAGAATATCGTCATATAGTCATACTTTGTCATTACCTATTTCTTAAAGACACCTTTAAAAGTATACCTATTTTTCTATGTTCAATACACTGCGTAGAAAACGTCTTTCTTGCCAGTAAAGACCCAGATTAGCAATAGGGTTTACCCTAGTAATTAATGTATGAAACGTATTTCAGGATCCTGTAAAAATGGACTGCCCTAAATTTGACATAGACCGACAAAATAAAAGGTCAAGTGGCTTCACTGAGCAATTGTGTGAATGGAATTTGCCTTTATATGAGTCAAATATTATTGTTGATCTAGCTGTTGGTGAAGGTATTGTAGTGAAATCTAGTTTTTATTTGATTGTTTTTTCTACTGATTAACACAGATGGAGTTGTTCGCTTTGAAATATTTGAAAGAACCGACCGTAATAACTATAGCGATCACAAATGTGCGGGTGCAACTGCCGCTGCGACTGCCGCTACTACCCCTACTGCCCCTGCTGCTGCTGTTGCTGCTGCTACTAGTGCTACTTCTACTTCTACTTCCACTACTACCACCACCACCACCACCACCACCACTACCACTACCACTACCACTATCACTACCGCTACTGCTACCACTACCACTACCGCTGCTTCTGCTGCCGCTCCTCCTCCTGCTGCCGCTCCTCCTCCTGCTGCCGCTCCTCCTCCTGCTGCCGCTGCTCCTCCTGCTCCTGCTCCCGCTCCCGCTCCTCCTCCTGCTGCCGCTCCTCCTGCTGCTGGTGGTCCTGGTAGCGGTATTAGTAGTGACAGTGATAGTGATTATGATTGCAAATATCATTGTGAGAGTGATGGTGATAATGATAGCAATAGCAATAGTAATTTGAGATAGTGATGATGATAATTATAGCGAAAGCGATAGTGATGGTGATAGTGATGGTTATTGTAATAGTAACAGTGATGCAAATAGTAGAATTGTAATAGAAATAATGTTTGTAATAATGATAATGATTAATATTGATAAGTAACATATAACCAGGCGTTTGGTAATATAAATTATGAATGTGGACGTTTGTCAAGCTCAAACCCTAGAAAAAGGATTTCTGAATCCCAAACTGAAATTGGGCTCGCAAGCTTTTGATAATTGGTGAGACGCTTCAAGCAACCGGATACCGTGATTCAGATGGCGAGTTTAGTTGCTGGTTCAACATATGTGCATCCTTTACGCTAGCCACGATACGATAATAATATTATCGATTGAGATGATGTTCTACAAAAATGTGTATTTTCACGTAATATTCAAGTTGTTCATTTATATTCCGACTAAACGAGCATAGCGAACGTTCACATGTCACTCTTAACATATAGCTTATGAAAATACACCATACTTGAAAGTATTGCAATCTTAAAACCCATAGATAAAGAGAATTTTGTTCATTTTTCAAAGAATAGACTTTGTTTGAAAAAGTTGTGGAAGTTATCAAGGATGATTTACTCCATATCCCACATCATGCTATGTTGAGCCTAGCTTTACAATTGTTATAATTACAATTTACCCTAGCATATTTCACAGCTTTTCCGCACAAATCTCGTTACTTCAATGCTGTCATGTTGATTTAGGTGGCTTAAATGGTGACTGGCTTCATGTGGCTACAATAAATCCCATGGTCATCTATTCAATGCAAGTTAACCAAAACTCATTGATTTGTATGGATTTGTTTACTCTCTTCCCTTACGACTTTTTCAACCATTCCCCTCAGATAAAAATAGCTGCTCTTCGCGGAGAAGGTTTTAAAGGTCAGTTGATGTTTTACGAGCAACAAACCAACACGATGCTACTCCTTAATCCTGAGAAGAATGAGCTTCAACAAATTGTTCTGACGGATTCTCTAACCAAAAAGATTTCACAGCAGTTTTTGTTTAAGAAAACAAAATATAACTTTTGCTCAAATTTTGCCTTCGAAAACTCGTTAATCTTATTCCCGGATAGTGGCGAGGAACTTCAGATTGTAAATCTTGACACAACTCGTGTTTATACAATATCGCTGCCATTTACTATTGACCAAGTCCAACTCATGTCTGAACGTCTGTGGCTATTAACAGAAAAAGATACGCATGCTAAATATTTCCTCAGCAATTCTTCCCAGGATGCAGAAATTCCTAACTTGCTGACTCGGATAGTTTCTAAAGCAACCACCGGAAATCATCAGCTCGACTTAAAGAAGATATCAACAAATAGCGTACCTAAACGTATATATGAACGTCTTAATGGAATGTTTCCCGACACTTTTGCTGTTGCTGATCTCCAAACTACGCGCTTGGCTGCTAGTCTTGACTTAGCTTGTTTGGCAGTCGCTCAACCAGCACGTGAACAGTTCCCAGTAAGCTTGTACTCATACCAAAGAAACCTGAGCGTCACGAAAGGTTTGTATGTTCTCTAAAATAAGTACATAGGGAAGGTGGCATGTAAGTTTTTTTTTTTGCCTCGTTGCCAGAAACGTTTGAATATGTAAGAAAGTAAGAAAGTGATATAGCTAGCAAAACGAACAAACTAAATTTTTATGTTCAACAACGGCAGAAGAAAAGAAAGTACTTTACTGTGTCAAAGAACACTATGGTACATTAATGTACTTCGACGACGTATCCCGAAGTAATGGGCTCATGCTGAAGCGGGGCGTGTTATCAGGACGTCGTGAAAGGTAACACGTACGTAAACCTACGTCAGTAGTTTTTGACATAGTCAAGTTATCTTCTCTCTGTTCTTTTGTCTCAGTGTTACGTCCAGTTCCCTTAAAAAATTAGCAGTGTTTTTTCTGTCATTATTAAACTTGAATGTTAGCCCGCGAAAACAGTATTTTCATTAAAGCTTGGTGCTTAAGGAAATGTGCTTTGGAAATTGAGGTAGCCATGAAAATCCAGCTGTTATGCCGGTACAGGTAAAATTGTTCATGGTTTTTTGCCACTATAATATCACTTAAGCAAATTAATTATCGCTATCTGACTTGATCCGACGATGATCGAATCGAATCTGATCTGATCTGATCAGATGTTATCTAATCAGATCTACTTTATTTTAATTTTAATACTAAAAAGTGTTGGTTCCAACATGTTACTTTTAATCAGCCGTCAACTCGGTAGGAATGTGTCGGATACCACTGTTCCGGAGACAGGATTCAACCAGACAATAGACTACCGGGGCCACAAGTTTTAACGATGCAGAAAGGTACTAAGAGGAAATGATTTGAAGAAAAAGTATGGAAGTTATTTCATGAATTTGCAATATAATTATTTTGAATTGAAATCAAACACATAAAATGGATTAATACTCAAGTTTTAAAGCGTTTTACAGAGGAACTGTCTTTGTTGCTTGCAAATTGTTAGCGACAAATGCTTACCCACGCAAAAACGCTTTCTTTAATCTGAATTTCCTGCTGCCAAGAACTCCAGCACTATCAAGTAATTGCTGGGTAGAATTTTATCGGACGTCGGGCACTACCTGGAATAGCTGGAATTTGTCGGATACCGGATAGGACTATCCAAGCACATCCTAAGTACTTGAATCGCTTCAAATGGATTGTGTACGTCTGATCATATCGCTCTTCTAAACTAAAAGTACAGGGTGCCGTACATTTACATGTTACAGTTTAAACTAAATCTCATTCTAATTGGAATTCCAAAACAAGTACGACACAGAATAAGAAAAATTAAGATGAAAGGAAGAGAGTCCACCAAATGTCATTAAGTTGTTTGTCGTCTTTGAGGATTGTGCCGAAGTGAATCGATTCTATAATTTGTCTTGATACACAGTTGTTGACCAAAGCGAGTCATGAGATTCTTGTCATTTGATGTGGTGGTCCTCCTACTCATACTTTGCCGGATCTCATTTTTGCAGTATAGCGAACGAGATAACATTGTTCGTGATCTTTTTGTCGCCTTTTTGGGCTTCTTCCAGTTTCGTTTAGGTACACTAAGGGCGTATTCAAAAAAGTAATTGATGAATTTTCGGCTGAGATCTGAGGTAAAACATGGCATCACATTCCACACTTCACATTACAAATATATATATATATTTGTCCTGTTAAAAATACAAAAACTAATAAGTTGAATGGAAAAGAGTCGAACAAATATCATTTGGTAGTTTGTATTTATGTAGTATTGTCTGGTGCTTGTGATTACTACCCTATTTGGCATGCAAAAGAATTCAATCAGTATATATACAAGCACCAGACAATACTACATAAATACAAACTACTAAATGATATTTGTTCGACTCTTTGCCATTCAACTTAGTAGTTTTTGTATTTTTAATTTTTTGTTTCTATTTCATTTTCTGTATAATACTTATGGATTAATAACTTGTTTAGTTTTAATATGACGTGCACATGCATAAGATCCAGTACCTATTAGCTCAGAGGTATTGAGGAGATGGTGACGAAAGTACAAGGCGGAAAGCTGACACTAAAATTAATAACATGTAAACTGTATTTTTTTTACTGTGAATAGAAACTTCAACATCACCATGCTATTCTTCAAAGAAACATAACTTGGTTACATTTCATTTTTATTGGGATCGTTTGGGTTAAAGGGACATACCATGTCGCACCAAACAAAACCAAACTGAATCCGACTCAGTTTGCTATAAGCATCATTGTCAAAAAAGTGTCGCGAGCGAGGATCCAGGCGGGAATCCCAATCTTAGAACAAATATTAATGCCCAGCAAAGTACACTCAATAAGTTCATGACTTATTTCTCTTATAGATCATGGCCTTATTGCGTATACTTTGCTGGGCATTAATATTTGTCAAAAAAAGTGTTGTATTAAAGATGTATTAATTCCTAGATTTCCACGTCAGCAAAACAAAAAAGTGATTGTTTTATGTTAGTTGACTTTTAAAGAGCCTATCCCGTGTGTGAGGACTTTACATATTCGCATTCTTTGGATTTTTCCCATTAAAATGTAATATATCTTACTTTTCGAAAATTTCATCTTCATGGAGATTTTTGAAGTCAAAGTTTGAAATTTCAAAGTTTGTCCGGAAGAAAAAAACACTGGTAACTACTTACCCGAAACGACATTAAACTGGGGACAACTGAAAACAGCAGTAAGTGATTTACATAGCGCACAGTTAGGTTTCTGTTTGAAAAAGTCGATGTTTGTTTCGAAGAATTGCTCAGAATTGTTCGGAAAAGTGCAGAAACATATTCAAGCATGTCTTCTTCCTTGAGTACGGATTATAGCCGAAAAGACTCAGGGACAGAGGTCACTGAGGTCGAAAGGGGATGCACGAGAAATTACGCATCCAACAATAATGCTGACGATAGCGTCCAACCTTACGAAGGAGAACCTTTGGCAGACGAAAAATGGATGTTCCGTGATAATGAAGAAAGAATTTTGGAAGGAAAGCACTTATAAGTACTTCGGAGTCGGTTAGAAAGGTCAGAAACAGTGGATAACTGGTATGCGAGACTGTCGTTACGTTGAAAGTGTTTCTGCACGTTTCCGAATAATTCTGAGCAATTCTAAACAAAAATCAAGATTTTCAAACAGAAACCTAATTGTGCGCTATGTAAATCACTTACTGATGTTTACGTTCGTTCCCAGTTTGACGTCATTTCGAGTAAGTAGTTACCAGTGTTTTTTTCCGCCGGCCAAACATCGAAATTTCATACTTTGACCTCAAAAATCTCCATGAAAATGAAATTTTTGAAAAGGAAGATATGTTACATTTTTAATCGGAAAATTCAAAGAATGCGAATATGTAAAATCCCCACACACGGGATAGGCAAATTTTTGAAGCCATATTTTACATCTTTGGTATGGTGTTAGGTTTAGTGTCACGTACAAATTACGTACAGAGTTTCGAGTGGTTTTGTTTAATAACTGCTTCGACGTTCTTAACAACTCAGTAAATCACAATGAAGGAAATTTTTGTGTCGGAATCTTACATTATTAGGCCCAACCAGGACCATTTGCGGAAAATTCAACTACAGGGCCTCCGGCTGGGAATTGCGTTTTCGGGAACTGGTCCCGGTTGTGTCTTAGGCTGTGAGGTTCTGACGCTCGAAAAATTTCCTTGATCATATATATATCTACTCTAGTTTACGTAATCGAGTGTAAATATGTAACATTCGTTCAATAAGTTTTAATTTTACTTTACAATTCCTTATCACTTTAAGAGTTCTTTCAAATAAGAGTAACTTAATTTTCATTTATTAATCCTCTCTAATCAAATCAATTTATTTTTGTTGTCATTTTGATACCTTAAAATTGCTCATTTGATTGTATGAAAAAATAAGGGTTTTATTTTAGGGAAAGCAAGTAAAGAGATCTTTCGAGAAAGTTACCCTGATCCTTTGTGCCTTGCAAACGTTGGTCAAGTTGTAAGAATTGTTCCTTCCTCACTTGTTCCCGATGAACAAACAGAAGAACAAAAAGAAAAGGATAAAAATTTATCCAGTCATTTGGAGGTTGTTGACATTGGTCAGAACTGTGTTCGATATTTGCCATTACCCGGTGATACAAAATCTTATCTTTTAACGAAATGGAACCCGAAGCAAGTTCTACTTCATGCTTTGTCAAATGATGTCATCGTTACCGTAAGTCCGAATGGATCAGTACGGTTGTGGGAAACTGGTGCTAGTGATCTACAGAAGTCTTTTGCTACCTGGAAAACGTTGGTTGGTGATGGCGACGAACCAGGATCGATGCAGGTGACAACCATTAACGATATTATTTAATATTTTTTAAATTAGATTTTCTTGTTATAATTGAAGACTATTTGCACCTTTCATTGGAACATTTCCTTCCAGATAACCTATGAACGGAACAGTGGAATGGATATCTCGCAACCAAAACACGGCAAGGTAAAATCAAAACCTGCAAATTGACAAACTTTGATTGTGGCTCGCTAAAGATGATATATTCATACTTTAAACACTAAACATTATTATATATAGAACTTTTTCCCCGACGATTTAGTATTCTTACAGTTTAAACAATAAGGGTTGACGCAATAAATGTGAATCCCCAGCTCCTAGGAACATATTTGTGACGCTAATCCTACTTGAAAGAACGTTTGGTTTTAGATCTAATTTCTTTATTATAAGACTGTACGCTTGGGTTAGGGACCACCATTACAAGAACAAGACAAACGAGTGGTAACCCCAGATAAAATTCAGACAGCTATAAAGTGCTACTTGTTTTCAGGTTGACCTAGCCAATGAGCCACACGTGGGGGGTAACACGTGGGCGGGAGGTACCGGAGGACGAGACACGGCTGGGCTTGGTGGAAAAGGAGGACCTTACCGCCTTGACGCTGGTCATGATGTGTTCCAAATATCCCAGGCTGAGAAAGATTCTGTGCCTGAGGAAGTTAAGCGAGCAGCAAGAGAAATGGGACGAAAAGCATTTAAAGAAAGGTAAATATGGAAGACATTTACGCACTAACATATGTAAATCTTATCTAGTTTAGTTTTAAAAACCACCATCCTCGTTTCCGTGTTGAAAATACGTATGCAAAACGTACATTTCTTTATCTCTTTCGTGCATCATATGATTACACGTGTAGTTTATACGGTAAGCTATTCTTCCTATTGGAGAAAACTCAAAAATACATGAAAACTACAGCTTTGGTAATTGAGACAAATGATTAGAATGCACAATGATATCTGTTCAAAATATCAAAACCCAGTGTGGTGGAACTTTAAAAATACTCTCTGATTTGGATATTAAATATTTATGATTGCCCTACATAAACATTTAATGAAATTGTGTCCGTAAATAACAACAGAAATAGCTTCCTTTTTAAAACTGGTAAACTTTGTCATAGAATTTTGCTGTAAAGTAAGTATAAATTGGTTTTGATTCATTGTTAAGAAACAATATTGTAGTGAGGTGAATGTTATAAGCAATTGCATGTGGGAGCTTGAGACATCACAGACAATATGTGGGCGTTCGTCGAATTCATACTATAGAAAATCGATTTCTGAGCCCCACAGGGGGTCAGCAGAAGTTTGGGAGTCGATTCCCGTCTTGGGATCAGACATCGTTTTTCTGAGGCATAAGCTTGACGAATGTTCACTTACCGTCTGACGTAAAATCAAAACTTAAACACGATAGAAAGGACTTGTTACTTCGTTTCATCTCTGTGTAAAAATCGTGTAATGTCGTCGTTATTCCAAGCTTAGAAACGAAAGTGGTTATCTAAGTTCCTGCATGAATTATAATTCTTCTTGGGAATTTAAGTTTGAAATTAACGTCATAGTCAGATATTAACAGTCCACTGAATCAAGGTTGTGCAATAATTATAGGTACAGTACGACTAGATATATGAATAAGTAACCACCACTCGACCGCCTTTCAATCATATCCCTTAAGAAATCGAACGAAGTTGAGTTGTTGTAAGGGTTGTCAAAGAGCCTAAAATTTAAATTGAAAAGACAAATCGCTCTTATTATAGCTGGAAAAACTGCCGAGAAACATCCATTCCCCATCCCATTCAAACTCTTGTACCTCGGCACAGCTAATACAAAGTCTCGTATTGAGAGAGCTGAGGACAGCGTCCAGTGAACAACTTACGAGGCAAGTAGTAATGTTATGAGAAGAGCCAATGCTGCAAGCAGGTGGTAATTCGATGAAGATTATTAAGATTGAACACACTAAACATTATGCTTTAACATTTTAATTGCTAATTTGTTATAGATAAGTGTATAAAGAAATCTCTTATTTCTCAGGATACAATAATTTTTTTTTAGACTAGAACAAATTCAAATGAGCGAGTATGAAGCGGAAGTTTATGAAAAGTTCTATTCACGTATTCACCGCCAGGTTCAGTCATTACGTGTCTTATTGGACAGTTTGCAAGCCAAAGGACAAGAGAGGAACTGGGTCCGACACCAGACGTCAGGTGACCTTGATGACGGCAAACTGATTGAAGGCTTGGCAGGAGAAAAAACAATATACAAGAAAAGAGCTGACCAGAAACCGGAAGTGAGTGTTAGTTTCTCTCCTGGGTACAAGTGACTAGTTGCTTTGACTGTAAACTATTAGGTTTTTTAATTGCCTGGCTACGGCCTTTTTTGTTTTGATTTTTTTATAAACGTTTCAGGTGGGATCAGTACAATTGCTTCCTAAACAACTTCGTCTGGTTGTCGATGTCAGCGGTAGTATGTATCGTTTTAATGGATTAGACGGCAGACTTGAAAAAGTCATGGAAGCTGCTTGTTTGGTTATGGAGTCCTTTGATAAATACGAAAACAGATTCAAGGTTCGTTGTACCTAGATTTTACAAACTACATTTTGAAAGCATGCAGGCGGAGCAGGCAAATGAACCAAAATAGGAATAAGAAAGTATTGTTCCCCCAAACCACGCTTTCCCTGGGCTGTACACGAAACCATGAGAAGGAACACCGTCAGAGGCGTAACGCGGAGACCCGTGGCACCACGGCTTATAATCTAATGGGGCTCCCAGTAGGGGTCCTGGTGGTGAAACCCCCGGCGCCAGAACGATTTTAACATTTTAAAAGCTCTAGGAATCAGTTTTAGTGACATGTCGACATCATTACATCAAAAATTACAACAATAAAACGAAGCTTCAATGTCAATTTTAAGACAGTTTGATACTTTCTATCAACTACTAAAACATTTAGTAGAACAAATACTGTAGTAAAAGACGGCATTACCACGTTCAAACGGGGGTTCCATGCTACCCCGGAGAAAATTTTAATTTTGAAACCTCGCAAACGCTACCTCCTGCCATTTTAAGGGCATTTTATGCAACAAAATTACAACCATCGCCACAAAAAGAAATCAGCTATGGTGTTGCACCATTGAAAGTGTCGTTGATGTTAGAGATAGTAATCAATCAATCAATCAATCAATGAATCAGTCAATCAGGTTGGTTGATGCATGATATAATCGGAAAGGTCTGAGTAATGCCGAAATGTAAAGAGTAGTTTTCTAACGTTTAGAGCGAAGGCCCTTCGTCAGGGAGAAAACGTAGGAGGATCGAAAAACATGAAATATATATATATATATGTGTGTGTGTGTGTGTATGTGTGAAAATGGTCATGTGACAACAAATGGCCAATCAGAATGGAAAAACGAAAACAGGTGTAAATGAGATAGTGGCTCGCAATTGCCTAAAATATCACCGATCATCAAACCAGGTGGTTGGGTCACGGGTGAGCATAAACAATAGCTAGTTAACACTTTTGTGTTCAGCTTTCACTCACCCATATTGCTTTTGACATATATATATATATATATATATTCCGTGTTTTTCGATCCTCCTACGTTTTCTCTCAGACGAAGGGCCTTCGTTCGAAACGTTAGAAAACTACTCTTTACATTTCGGCATTATTCAGACCTTTCCGATTATTTCACTTCGATTTCAACAGTGCCTACGCAGTTCTCTATTTTTATTTCATGGTTGATGCATGGCTAGGCAGCTCGAGCTATTTCTGGTTTGGCCTTGAGCGGAACAAATTACAAGTCAGCCATTCAGATACTGGGAGAAAAATATGACAACAAGCAGCTAATCGTTTTTAGTCACGTAGACAAATTATGATAACTCCCACCACTTGTTTCTCTTCACGATGTTAAAGATATGACAAATACTTCTGATTCGATTGAAGTCAAGGCTCGTGATGTTAGTTTTCAAAACTGTGGAAACCTTCTAGCCTCAATCTTCACGTCGAAATTGCCAGACGAGATACGCTCGAACATCAGTCGCAACGCAACCGCTAAAATTCAGGAGCTAAATGGTCTTTTGTACTTGTTCAAGAAGGAGTTACAAACGAGAGGAAGATGTGCCTGTGGATCTGAATCAAGGACGGATAAAAAAGATGATAAAGACTCGAACGAAAACCCATTTGTAGCATCTTCACTGACAGCGTTTGCTTAGTGCCAGAACATTCTTTACACTTATTTTTCACAACCACGATCCTTCGGCTCAATGTAACGCGGTGACAGACATTGCTGCAAGAAAAGCAGTGCGTGAGCAATGAGGACATTGTTTTCGGTACTTAAAATCAAATCTCACCAGCGAAAATTCTACCGTTAAGAAACATTTTAACTGTCGTAGTTACCGTCCTATAACTATCTTTGCTAAGATTTTGCCAAGCAGCCTAATAAATGGCTCCGAAATGAATCATTAGAGGTAAGCAAAAAGCTAACATGGCTGCTAGTGATAGCAGACCATCTGACTCTGACGTTGAAATGACTGCTGGAGGTATTAGTTTTGTTGTATGTGAGTTGGAACATGAAATGGCATGGGAGTTGTGTATCGCTGAAGGTTTTTGTTGAAAACCCTTTCATATTTCTTAAATAGATTTAACGCTTTGTTGTTGCTCTTAACATCATTACCACAAAAATAACAAGTTTTAGTGATGGTGAGGGAAGCGAGCCATTAGTCACAGGTTGAGCCGTGAAGATCATACTTCGCCGGACCTTTTCGGTGCAATTTTTCCAATTTCTGATGGTCTTCCTTATATCAGTGAATCATTAGATCTAGTAAATATGTCAAAATTACGTGCTCTTGATTTTTATCCCACGAATACGGTACCCGGCTACCTGCCAGTATCCTCCCTTACTACAATCGACAAATCGTAACGTAGACCTCGAAGACTTGAATTTGACAAGGAAATGCTAGGGGTAAAAGAAGAGCTGTCGATGCCGAAAGGAAAAAAATATTGTAAGACAAACACTCTAGCTGAATACTTCTCGTAATAACCGTGAAAACAATCCAGTTAGTGAACAATGAAGGAAGCAAGTCATCAGTTATTTCCAGGTCAAGCTATGAAGCTCGTACATTGCTGAAGCAATTTGACGTCGAAAGACCCACAGCTTCAAGGAAATAGAGGAGTTTGAAGGAATATTTCAGCAACGACCGATTTCAGCTGAGCTGAAAAAACAGGAGGCAATTGACAATTAATTGCCGCGGAAAGAAGATATACTAGGAGAAAGAAAAACTGCAAGGCAAGATGGCAAATGATTCACCCCACAGCCTTTAAGTCTTTCAAATCAAGGCTCAGAGGATTGGACGAATTCCATCCTAGACCAAGAAAATGCTTCTAGAATGGTTATTGCATGATGACTGATAACTAGAAGATCTCAGTAACTAGATGAATCAGTGATCACTACTCACTTAAATTCGTTTGAAAACCTTCAAAATTATACAAAAATCATAGAACTGTTTATACATTAAAACGACAAGTTAACATTTAAGTCAATGGGTAAATCCTTCACAAATCCCATCTACATAACCTGAGATGTAGATGGCTACATAACCTGAGAGATTTTAGCATAAAGCGAATTAGTCAAAAAAATATATATATAAAGAAAAATATAGATAGGAAAGTCCTCGTAAATCCACGTGGTTGAAGAAAATCAAAAATGGTCTGGATCAATCGGACGAAATCATGAAACGGCTTTGACCAGATCCTCTCAGATGATCCCATTATTCAAACGGGAATTGAAAAATCCATCCAATATCCCTACACAAATAAATCAACGATCAATTGATTAATGGATGCTATCGAAACGCTACCTGTCGACGGCGAGAATTGCTCTTTCGAGTGGGATAACTGACAGTCTCTTGGTTGCAACACCTCTGTAGATTAGTTGTATTTGGTTTTGTTGACCCTGGCAAGATACAGGCCTAGTTGCTTCAACGATTGCACTCGCCAATTATTATAAATTATTACGCATCCTGTTTGTTTAAAAGATATCTTACCGAATACGGCAAGGTGAATTACTAAATGTTCAGTGAAACTTCAAATCTGATAGCGATATTTATAATTGGAATGTTGTCTCTACAAATAATACAGATTGATAGTCTGTTAATAAAATCAAAAGTAGAGTCTGAGCATCGGTTTCCGTAGAAGCTGACCTTCACACAGCAGACGTCGATGTTTGAACTGTTTCGGAGACACATTCAGTGCCCTAGCCAAGGCCGGACCTGGTCGGCCACGTGCCCGGCCAATCACGCACGTAATTGACGTCATTGGATATCCCACTCTATATACTATTATACTATACTGGATATCCCGCTCTATTAGTACAGGTTAGAATTTATAAACTTGATGTGCAACACATACATATTCACTAACAGTGTCTGGTGTGGGTTCCTGAGGAACAGCTTGGTCAGAACAGAGCAAAGTTGCTCTTAAAATGCAGGAAATGCCATTTCAGGCGCCCAAAAATTCAGAAACTTCCTGGGTGCCGTGTCCCTGCATCTCCCAGAAAGCCTGAGCTTCTCACTCGGCTGTCACCCCCTCCCTCAGTAAATTCATGGCTATGTGCCTGTGCCCGCCCAAAACCAATGGGCTGGCTACGCGGGTGAGAAACCAGAAATACCTGACACAGTGGTGGCCATATCAAATTATGCTATAAACCCAAGAGACAATCTTTTTTTGAAATGACAATCCAAATGGTGGAAGAATACCTATATGCAGTAGAACTAATATCTCCGTCTAAAAGGCTGACTGTATGTATGGTATGTACGTAAGTGAATGTGTATCATGGTGCTGAAATTTCCATCTAATCATAATAATTATGCGAACTGTAGGTATTTATCATCCCCCTAAACCAAGATGCCAAAAAGAGAGAATTGCTGCATCATCTGTTCGCTCTTTCTGATGAGTTTTAGAATGAAATACTCATGGTGCAATTATGTGCAGCGGAGATTTTAATAAAACTGGACGTGGGCAGAAATGCAATCCTGGTTAATAGCTTGTGAAACCAAGTTGATTTGTTCTTGGAGTCATGTCCACTGCTTGCCTATATTCAAACCATACTGGAGTTATTATACAAGTGAAATATTGTTTAATGTTCTGAAATCTCGTAATATGTTGCAAAACGAAGCTCTCGAAGATCTCAGCAATTATTGAAATGACAGAAATTGGATGATAATCACCTCGCCTTGAGGGTTGCATAAATTCACAATTGGTGTGATAATTCCTTTCTCTTAGTCCGAAAAAATATAGCTGAAAAAAGGGATTGGTATTCCAGTGATACCTTGATATTGCGGTATTACTCAATATTCAATTTAGGAAATTAAAAGTACTGCCCATTGCAGCTTAAAGACTCCAGGCAGCATATATTTGCAGTTCCTGTATTGTGTAATACAGTACCATGGACATTGTTAATTGACGACATTTTGTGGGTTGTTGTCGTAGGTCTTGTATTTATTCTTGGCAAAATAGCTATTATTAAATAAGTTATTGCTAAAATGTTTTTAAAGTAACTTATCTGGAAAATATTTAAACGAAAATCGTCTTTCCACTTGCGAAAGAACTGAGTCTGAATATGGATATCAGCCAGTTTTTGTCTAAAATGGTTTACGGGGGCTGGAGCAAGACGGTCGAAAACATAGCTGCAATGATCCATGACAAACTTTGGCATTTCTCAGTAAGATTGCGTGGGGTGGATAGAGTGCAGAAAATGTCTCTGAGGGCAAAATAAGGGGGCGCTAAACCAGTTTTGTGTAAATATAAAAAACACGAGACCATCGCAAGCGGGATATTACAAATTTTCCCCCTGAATATTGTCATACCGTTGTTGGCTACATTTTTATTTCTCATGTTAGCATGGTAAGTAAAAATAAGGGAAATTGCCATCAACCAAAATCCAAGTTACTTGATATTTGTAAAAATGTTCATTACAAAACACTTAAACCTTTTGCTTCTCATCACCAGAAAATATACTACCATACATTAATGCCAGTCTTGAACTCATTGACGTGAAAATACGTTCATTTTATTGAATCGACATTCATTTACGCTTTTGACACCTTCATTTAAAATTTTTGCATAAAAAGTAACGTTCATTAGCATAGATATGCAGCCATTTGCATGAAAAAAGTGCCAACAGACGACCATTAACACCATTCCACTATACATCAGGGACAATAAAATTTCAGTCACGCGACACAATTGTCTAGTTTGTTGCAGGATCAGTTTAAGGTTATATGGAATCTTAACATGCATATTTCAAACTGTTAAGAACTTATGTTTACAAAACTTTAATAAGTTTACCATCATTTACAATTTCAGTATGACATTGTTGGCCACTCTGGCGAGAATGCAGAAATCTCATTCGTTTGCCAAGATGCCCCACCGATCAATAAGAAGCAACGTCTTCAAGTCCTGGAGTCAATGCATGCACACGCCCAGTTTTGCATGACAGGAGACCATACCCTTGAAGCAACCCAACGAGCCATAAAAGTTGTTTCTCAGCGAGAAGCAGATGAATACTTTGTTGTTATTTTCAGTGATGCAAATTTAAATCGATATGGCATACCTTCATCTGCAGTGGCAAATGCTCTAATGTCTAATCCACGAGTGAATGCTTATATTATATTTATTGGATCTTTGGGGAACGAGGCAGAAAGGTAAATGCTCAATACGTCGATAAATTTGTCGTTTTGTTGTTTTTCTTGTTGTTTTATATATATATATATATATTCACAAAAAGGACTGTATCTGCTTTTACAAACTCTAATTAGGGCGTTGAATCAGTTTTAACAAAGCTAGCTAGTCCCTAACGAAAAATATGAAGGGATTTGAAATGACGAACTATTTTATAGAAACGAATGGTTTATCGTGGAGCACCTTTCAATTCGACGCTTAGTTTTTAGTCCACCGTTAGTTTATCTTTGTTTACTGTCGTAATTTATAAAAAATACATATTTTGTAACCTGTAAAGATTTCTAAGCGAAATTTAGACGATCTTTCTGGCAAGCTGTTACAGTTACTGTCTAACTACAAGGTTACACCATGGATATATGGTTTTATCTGTGTGTAGATTGATTTCAAAGAAAGTCTGATGTGTAATTTTTTCCGTTTTATAACCCATTACGGGAGGATTGCTGAAAAATTGGGTATGAAGAGACCTTTTGTACTATGAAAAAACCGCAGTGCATTTTGGTAGATGGGTAACGCTTTATTTCCTGGTGAATTCACCGCCGTGAGGCGAGCATGTTTGCTTGGCACAATAATGGATTGATTTCTTCCACATTTTCTTTTCAGAGGCTACGAAATTAGTGCAGTCATTTTTGAGAAAATCATTTCTGGGAGGTTGAAGGACCAAACACCCTTCGAACAAAAACATCCTATAAAGAAGGCATTTCGGAACGTTAGCTTATGAGTAAGCGTGTCCGCTGTCGTTCAGTAGAACCATTTGCTTAATGTACATTTGTCGGTGATTTAGCTATTAGTATCGTATAGCACTTGAATTACGAACGTCTCATGATTTTTTGGCTTTTTCAAATAATAAATTTGGCCATGCTTACGATCAATTGTTCAATCCACGTTGCACTCCATGACAATGCTTTTGGCATAACGATGAGTATGTTTCAGCTTAAAATAGTCTTGTTTTTCCTTGAGGATTTAAGCTATTTTACAAAACCTGCAACTTCAGCGTACTTCTAAATTGTATGATACGAAATTAAAGGATGACTGATTTAGAATTCTAGAATTTTACCGTGGGTTAGAATTAAATTACTTCATTAATATACCAGTACTGTGGGGAGTTTGTATTTGACATGACATTTGTAGTTTTGGGCATAATTAGTTTAAACACTTTGTAATTTACAATATTCTTTCAACTAGTGTACAATTGTTTATGTTTATTGTGCATTACGAAAGTAAATAGTATATAAATTTTGGCAGTACGTTATCGTGGACGATGGACCTTGTACTTCAGAGAAGGCGCAAAAACTAACAGCTGCCTGAACAAACAAAGCCCTAAATTTGTAAATGTCTATACCTATAAAAATATCTCCTGGTTTTTATACCATTTTACGTTTCACTCCAACAAAAGGCCTTCCTTAGAAACGTCAGTATTTCCTCTCGTACATTTTGGAAGTTCCCTGACTTTTGGCTTTTTGCATGTCGTTGAACAATGCCTTCATGGCACTCTACTTTTGTATCGTTGTCCGAACTGAAAAATTGTTAATAAATTGTTTGAAACTTGAGAAATCTTCATTTAAGAAGACATATAACCCGTGAGACGGATCTCACATCATTTGATCTATTTCTCGTCCAATCATTATAATCCTCTAGACAGCGTTCTAGTCTTAATGGCTGTTTGTTTTTTCATATGTGTTAATAACTAGTAACGTTCAAGTGTTCGTCGTAGGTTTTGTTGTATTTTCTGCCTTATCCTGCATTCTTTAATCAGTAGCAACTTTCTGTCTTTTCTCATAGGTTATCTGGCCAATTACCAGCTGGACGTGCCTTTGTTTGTAGGGATACAAAAAATATTCCTGAAATTTTACAGCAAATTTTCTCGACTGCAATGCTATTTTCTTGATGTATACTGTTTTCCTACAGGGGTGTACCGGATAGTGACTTTTCGACTGAATAAAATGTGCTAGATTGTAAAGTTTATCGAATGTCGGATGGCGTCTTTTTTTTTCATACGCTGATGATTTTGTAAATTTTGCAGCGTTATTGCCCAAACGTTTTAAGCATGATGAAAAATTAATTAAAGACAAACAATTTACCAGTGAAATAGAAGCCCAGATAAAATGACAAGATACAGATACCTATTCCTTTTCAAAGCAATTATTAACTAAGTCAGTTTTTGTATGTCTAAAATATAGTAATTCAGCGTGACCACGAGAGAAAGTATTGATCATTTTCTCTAGTTCGTTCTATTTAATATACTTTTGTTACATGTCGCCAGTAGATTATACTAGAAAAGAAAGTTTTTCTGATACAGGATAGCGAAAGAAATCCACTAACCAACCCGATGGTTTATCCGGTGTACCTCTAGTTTTCTTCACAAAATAAAACAAAAAAAAATATGGTTTGATACGTACAAAACTGCTAACCCTCACTTGGTGTAATTGAATAACCAGCTTTTCCACTTTTATTAATAATATTGTTATCATCATCATCATCATCATCATTATTATTATTATTATTATTATTATTATTATTAACCGACCGATTTTCAAAAGAGCATTGGTGTACTATCTAAGTCAAAAAATTCGAATTTATTCAGCTACTTATGTCTTTGAAGCATATCTTGTGGAGAAGATAAACCGCATAGGCTACACTTGCGGAATTTTTTTTCACTCCTGTCTTGGTTCGCAAAAATGCCCTGGCGTTGATGTCTTTCAATGATACTGTTTAAATGGAAATAATTCTCGATTAATATTTGGCATTCACATTCAATTACATAAAATAAAGCTTATATATTATGTAGAAAATTTTCGGGTGTCAGAATCTGGTATTTTTAAGACCCAGCAGGCGGTGGTGGATTAACCAATAGGCACTATAGGCACGTGCCTGGGGCCCACGACGATGTTTGTCTATGTGGGTATGTTTTATTTTTTATTTTAGAATGAGATAACTAAGTATAGACACATTTATCCTTGAATGATTTGTACTTTATAGCTTGCAAGTCTTACATGCGTTTTAGCCGGTGTAAACTATTACAAGTAAAGACTATAAGAGTATTCAAACAGAGCTCAAAGGAATGGAAGGATTCATAATGTATTTCCGTGAGAAATACAAAAGAAAGACTGAGTAACTAAACATTACCTTTTACGATTTTTCAAACTTAAACATAAACAGGACGACATACTTTTGATCGACGGTCAAATAATGCTTCTAAATGACTGAATTTTTAATTCTATTCTTCTATTATTTTACTCTGGCTAACGCCAGACGACTTTACTCGTCAACGGGAGAGCTCCCCTCCTCGAAAGAGTTAAGTATTCCATTATTCATTATGCTAATATGTATATATGTGTATGATGAAAAGTTTGTTCTCAAGCTTTTATCTCAGAAAACTTCTGAGCTCCCCAACGGGAATCGAACCGTGTCTCCCGATTGCCGGTACGGTTGTTTTGCCACTACGCTATAGGGTCTCAGACGGCAAGCATGATGTTAATTAGGGACCTGGTTCGAAATATTGATATGCCTCTTTCGTACTTGAAAGCTGAACATATCTGTAATGTGATATTGTATGTAAGTAAATTTCTAATTAACATTATGCTTGCCGTCTGAGACCCTATAGTGTAGTGGCAAAACAACCGTACCGGCAATCGGGAGACACAGGTTCGCTTCCCGTTGGGGAGCTCAGAAGTTTTCTGAGATAAAAGCTTGAGAACAAACTTTTCATAATACATATATCCAAGCTTACAAACATCTACACTTAGTAAGATGAAATTTACTTACATATATATATATATACATAACTAAAATCTATAGGATCTGAAGAGCTTCAATAAAAGCGAAAACGTTTGTGCGAAATGAGTGGTTAACTTATTTATAGTCTCGTTGTTACCACAATATACACTTTTTTCTATAATTCTACTTGTGTTAGACAATCAAAATATCTCTCTCTCTCTCTCTCTCTCTCTCTCTCTCTCTCTCTCTCTCTCTCTCTCTCTATCTCTCTCTCTCTCTCTCTCTCTCTCTCCCTCTCTCCCTCTCTCCCTTTCTCTCTTTCTCTCTTTCTCTTTCTCTCTCTCTCTTTCTCTCTTTCGCTCTTTCTCTCTCTCTCTCTTTCTCTCTCTTTCACTCTCTTTCTCTCTCTTTCTCTCTCTTTCTCTCTCTTTCTCTCTCTTTCTCTCTCTTTCTCTCTCTTTCTCTCTCTTTCTCTCTCTTTCTCTCTCTTTCTCTCTCTTTCTCTCTCTTTCTCTCTCTTTCTCTCTCTTTCTCTCTCTTTCTCTCTCTTTCTCTCTCTTTCTCTCTCTTTCTCTCTCTTTCTCTCTCTCTCTCTCTCTCTCTCTGGTTGTTAAATCTGGTTTTAAATTCACCCTCGGTCATGGCAATGTAGATTTTCTTTGTATCTTGGGAACACGTCTTCACCGTGGCCTGGTAAACTAAATTCTTTTTCAGGCAAGATCCTTTTAACTGGCATTCTTCCTTCTTTCTACAATTGCATGACCTTTCTTTCATAGTATTGTCGAGATTAAAAATTCTGTAATTATGGCGTTGAATAATTCGGGTCATGTTCGCGGTACATCGGTAGCTGACCTTGATGGTATTCTTATTAAAAAGCTCGTGCAGTGCGTGGCCAACTGGGAAACGCTTGCTGACCAATTCTAAAAATGTCCTGCCGACGTTTGTCATGACGCTCATGGGAAAAGGAGGGTTGAACCAAATGATGTTTCGCTTTCTTGATCTGTTACTGGGTACCGATTTTTGGTACGATCTCTGGATAACGTCTTTGAAACCACTCTTTCTAAGCGCTTCGCTGTAGATTGGGGCAGCTCTTTCGAAGCAATCCATGTTGCATGATAGTCTGGAAATTCTGTCGCTAGTTGAAATTGGCACCTGCTTTTTGACGGATGGCTGGTGATTGGAGTCAACGTGGATAAACAGCGGTGCATTATCGGGTTTTCGGTACGGTTGGTGTGCCCCATTGTTTACATTGAGGGTTATATCAAGGTAATTAACGATCTTTAGGTTGACTTGGATGGTAATTTTTAGATCGAAACCAGCGAAGCATTCCACGAATCGTTTTCTAACTTTGTCAGCGGTGCGCGGTCCCATGTTTCGAAATGCAGCCAAACCATCATCCCTATATAAGCCGATATTCTCGTTTTTAAAAACGGTTTTCAACTTGTCGAGTAACAAAAGCCCAATCAGTTCACAAACCTCTGCTCCATCGTGGCTTCCCATTGTGACATCGAATAGATCTGCATTGTCACGCTTGCACTATACGTTGTTGTTTTCAAATAGCAGTGACTTACGGGCATGCATGATTACTTCGATGTCCTCATCTGAGATGCCAACAAATACGAACCCTATAGCATTGAATGGTCAATTCTCAAGCACGCTAAGCCATACACGAGCGGAGGTAAATCATGCAACTTGTGTACTACGGAAAAACTGCTGATTTTAAATGCAGATAAACGCTTTTTATTGAACAAAAGATCCGAACTAGTAACGAAGTGTAGGCATGCAGCAAAATTCTTATGTAAATAGGTAATTTTATCCACAGGTTCATATTTTATGTAATATATTCCATATTAATTTCTTAACTGATTTGCTTATATATATCACTGTAAATAGTTTTAACTTTTAGTCTGAGGATCGCCGTGCAGCGTGAAACTCGAGTCACAGTTTTTTATATTTTTATTAAATTTCCATTAAACGTATAATGTATATATATATATATATATATATATGTAAATGTTTTTAAACAGAGAACCTAACAAAAAAATACACAAACATGTTAAAAGAAATGAGGCTGAAAAAACTGCATAGGTGAGCTGTGACTGACACTGATCGATTAATCTGGCGGCGTTCTTTTTTGCCACTTGATGATAAAAATTGGCGGCTAGGGTGTAGTTTAGCGTACGCACCTGGATGCTGACCAGTATATTTGCTGGCTCAATAGTCAAGCGAAGTGTGATTTAGCGGGAAAACTTTAAGAGACACAACCAAAGGAAAAATGGGCTTATTAAAAATATTATATTGTCATGTATTTAGTTTGGGTTAGGGTTAGGATTATGGTTAGTGATATCTTCGTCGTCGACTAAGACCATTTCACGTTCGAATGTGGTCGCGGCTGCATTTTAGTTTCCTGCGGAAAGTTCATAATATTTGTTATTGAGCCGACTGCAAAGGTCGGCGGCCAGGTGCGTCTGCTAAACTGCTCTTGTACCGAATTGGCTACATGGCTTACCGTGAAATGGATCCATAAAGACGTGAAATACATTATGAACTTAAAATGCATTATGCATGAACTTTACATTTTCTGCATGATCATTTTCCTTTACTTGTCTTGCACTGTATTAAAACGCAATAAGGACTAGCAGAGTTCAACCATGGGTCAGTCGCGTTTGTTGCCACCCTCACTCCTATCTATAGAATTGGAGTTGATGCGTTCAATCCCAGTTAATGATATGATTAGTTCTTTCGCCATAAAGAAAATACACATAGTAAAACTGTAGAATGAACATCATTATGCAGTAATCCGACCTCCCTATGGGTAATATCACTAATATTCACTAATGTACGTGTTACTAGGGGCAGACTACTACTGTAGTACTGTTTTGCTTGTTAAGACTGTTATTGACTTCTAGTATAACTTTACCGATTCATTCATGTAATTGCTGTTCACATTCAATATAGCTATAGAAATCTTATCGATGACATTTAAAGCTGAAGCCCTAAAAAGAGAGCGGATCTAGCTGGGATCTATAGGGCCCACAAAGGTTTTAATCCCGCCACTGCCAACAGGGACCAGTTGCAAAAATTGCCACCCTAAAGCCTACAGCTTGTAATCAAAAGCGCTACCCTGTGAATCTGGCGCAATGTACGGCCAACTGAGCTACGAAGGCCCTTGTTGAGGGCATGATCACCGATTCATGAGTTTTATATTCATAACGGTGGTAATGTCGGTGAGGTAATGGGTATATTTACCGAATATTTGGCATTTACAATCCATTACATGAAATGAACCATATATATGAAGAAAATGTTTTAATGAAGCCCAAGAGTTGCATTTTCCAATGCTGATCCCTGGTTCCGTCATTACATGAAACCTTGTTTGATGTGATCAAGTGTAATACCAAATATTGATGAAGTTTTACCAAAATGTAGAAAACACAGTAGGTTTCAAAAAAATATTTAAATTTAATGTAGTAGGTTCAGATCACGAACAACAGAATTATGGTGTATCGAGGCAGCACCAACTGAGTCTCTATAGTTTAACGATTAGAGTGGACCATGATAGAGTTACGGTATGATTCCCGTTGGGGACTAAGGAATGCTTTTTGAGGATAAGTTTGATGAACGTTCGCATTTTATCGGGCATGTATTTGTCACTGCAATCAGAACTGTGTGCCCTAAAACAGATATCGACATTTTTTACGTGAAAAAATGCCATAAAAATTACTAAAATAGCTTCGTTAAAAGTTCATAAATGAATAATTGCATGCTTTTCCACCTTCAAAAATGTCGCATGAGTTTTTGGTGACATTGATGTGACGTCGCCTATTTAACTCAACAAATGACCAACACTATCTTGGTTATCAAATATTGTTAAAATGAACTGCCCTTAGCAACTGTAGCATAGCAACGGGCTGTCTCCAAATAGCACATGAGCTAAACAGTCGCGGTAAGTAAGCCTGACTCGTCTGATCAAAATTATACCACGTGTGTAAAATACACTCAGTGATATTAAAAAGCAGAGCTCGTTTCTTTAGGCTGTCGGTAAATGTTTGGCGCACCTTCTCCGAGGTAACAAAGTAAAACATTGCTTCACCAAAGTTTTTCTTAATTACAATGAGGAGTACTTCTTTAAAAAAGCAGTCCGTTACAAGTAAACACTGTCGTTTTTACCTCCGTAAAGTGACGAAGTGATTTTTACTTTGTTACTGAGGAGCACTGATTCTCAGCAGAAAAGTCTTGAGAGAAGTAACCTTAAAATTGACATCTTTCCATGTTCATTCAAAAATTAACGTGCAATTACCTTCCACAGACGCGACGAAATGTTTGCAAATATAAGCCCGTGGGCGCACGATAACACCTTGTTGTGCCAGACGTCGCAGGCCTGCAAATTTAGTTAAAATCTGCCGTGATGGGTGTGCAAAATAAAAACCACGGTGATCACTTGTATTTCGTTTAAAAGGATATCTGTAAGTCAACAATTTTAATTTTATTATATAACAGAAATTTTGTATTATGTATCACCATGGGGCGTGTATACTTCACTCTCGATCTTCTGCAAACAAATTACAATATTTTTGAAAACAATAGTTTGTGTTATTTACCAACAAGAAAAACGAACGGTCATTATTGACACATGCCAAACCATGACGAACCTGGAGAAGTAATTTGAAGGGAAACTATCACTTGAAAAGAAATCATTTTTATCTTTTTTTTTAAAATCACGCTGGTGTCGCCTCTTTCAAAATTAAAAATCACACAGTTTCCACCAAAGGAGGAGAAATTTCAAGACCTATGCAGTCTTAGACCGATTTAGTACAGTAATACCATGATGTCCTCCGCCTCTATTGTTCTCAAGGGGAGATTTGATCCCTAAATTCCTTCATCGGCATGCATACCTTTTCTAATTTCCCTCAAAATGTCTAATTTTCCCTCATTAACTTGCATAAGCGAACATCGAAAGTGCACTGTTTTATGCGACAGCCATTCCATCCCGGACGTCGAACAATAATGCTTTTAAATTTAAGCATTGAACAAATCATTTTATAGATGAGCTGGTACCCACCATGAACAATACTAACCACCTAAATAGAGTTTCAGACAATGTCAATTAAATTTCGTTGGTAATCATGGTATTACAAACTAATATCATGACATGTAGGGAAATGAGTGATTAAATGTCCCCTCAAGCCTGGGGAGGTTTGTGAAAGTCCCAATTCCCCAAACCTTACGAGGCTTGAAGCGCCATTTAATCACTAATTTTCCCTCATGTTGGAGAACTTCCTCTGGCGATGTTTAAAAACAATTTATTCCCATACATTTCGCCATTAAAGGTACCTTCAATGGAATGTAAAACTAATACATTTCGTTCCCTTTTATATACAATTATGTGAAAGACAGGACAAAAAATTTAAATTAGAAATTAAAAATTTCCATGTGTTAACTAATTTTTCAAAAATTGGTAGTCATGCCCATCAAGAATAAAATATAAAGACGCCTAAATACCGAGCGATCTCCCTATATAACCATTCATCATAGATTGGAACGTTTTCTGATTTTTAAGGCTTCAATTATTTTTCTTTCATTAAAAAATTGAATACTTGGATGTAGAATTTCCCAAGTGACGGGAGGATGTTCCTGAAAGCTAATGAGTTCCTAAGTGAATATAAACTGTTTGTTTTTTCACTTGAAGATGTTCCTTAATTCTGGATCCAACAGTCCTTCCAGTTTCTCCAATGTAGACCCTATAACAATTTGAGCATGTTATGCGGTAGACCTTTTTTTGGTTAAACAGCGATTTTCTTTTGGCACTAATACGCACGTTACACAATTCCTCGAGCGATTTTTGTTTTTCTTGTGGTGGTCCAAATACTCTGGACAAACGGCTGTCCATTCATAAAGTGATCCTGATATTGCTTGCTCCAGAACGGCATATGACTCCCAAAGGTCGCTTCTTCAATTTTTCGTTTATGTTTTTTTAAAATAACTCGCGTCCTACGCACGATCTAATTGGAGAAGCCTCATTTTCTCTCAGAGTGCAGAGACACAGCTTAGGCCATTTTTATTTTAGAGTACAGAGACATGAATGACAAGGATAAATAAAATCCTCGGTTATTTTATAAAACAAATACACCTTTTGCTGTTCATTACCAAAAAATATAATATCAGTAACGTCAACCTCAAACTCATTAACGCAAAAATACATTCATTTTGTTCAAGCGACATTCATTAGCGTAGATACGCAACCATTTACATCACAGGGCATTCCATAGCGCCAACAGACGACCATTAACGCCATACTACTATACGTTAGGGATAATAAAATTTCAATGACCCAAGAGAAACATCTGGCCTAATTGAAATTTTATTATTCCTAATGTAGAGTACAGGGGTTCTCAACCCACTTGCATCTACTACCCACTTGAGGTGGCACTGTTTACCCCATTACCCACCCCACACTCTACGGCTACGTCGTACAGTCTACTCTACAGTCTACAATTTCTACATTCTACACGCTACACATACTAGTCTACTCTACCCTACAGCAGGATTTGTTTTCAGTTGTATTTTTATCATATTTTTCTATTGTTGTTGCTGGGCTCCCGTTACTCTCCGAGATAGCCCAAGTTACCCCTTTCTGGGTAATTACTCTCTTGTTGAGAACCCCTGGTATAGTAGAATGGTGTTAATCGTCGTCTGTTGGCGCTACAGAATGCCCTTTGGTGCAAATGGATGCGTATCTACGCTAATGAATGTCGATTGGATGAAATGTATTTTTGCGTTAATGACTTCGAAGTTGACGTTAATGATAGTATGTTCTCTGGTAACGAACAGCAAAAGGCGTAGTATAGTAGCGTAGATACACAACCATTTGCATCAAAGGGCATTCCACAGCGCCAACAGACGACCATTAACACCAATCTACTATACATTAGGGATAATAAAATTTCAATTATGCAAGAGAAATATCTTAGCTAATTGAAATTAGTGTTAACTGGTGTTAATGATCTTCTGTTGACTCTGTGGAATGCTCTTTGATGCAAATGGTTGCGTATCAACGGTAGTGAAAGTCGATTGAATAAAACGAATGTATTTTCGCGCTGAGTTTGAGGTTGGCGTTAATGATATATTTTCTGGTAATGAACAGCAAAAGGTGTCGTAAATATTTCACTATGCACTTTTCCGGCATTTTTTGTTGATGAGGAAGATCAGTTGAGAGGGGACGTATGTTTTACAAGAATCGTTCATTTGGTTGCGACTCAACAGAAACATCTTGCCTAATTGAAATTTTATTATCCCTAATGTACAGCAGAATGATGCTAATGGTCGTCTGTTGGCGCTATAGAATGCTCTTTGATGCAAATGATTGCGTATCTATGCTAGTGAATGTCGATTGAATAAAATGAACGTATTTTTGTGTCAATGAGTTTGAGGTTGGCGTTAATGATGATGTATTTTCTGGTAATGAACAGCAAAAGGTGTACTCACAAAGCAAGCGTTTTTCTGTGGACCTGAAGTTTTCGAAGAAAGAAAACATAACAGACAGTTCGAGAGAATGCATTAGATAGTTATTTCAATGTTATTTTTTTATATGAAGTTTTTTCATATTTTATAGCTTTAAATTGATGTAAGTCGCAGGAAGTGCTGCCGGGTTGTGTTTTCTGTTCACAGTTTGTTGTCTAAAGCGTTTGTGTTTACTAACTATTGCGTGCTCTCCATCTTCGTTGAAATGTCGTCACAGACCAGTTTGTTGTTCCTTTTGTTTTCACCGAGTGTAATTTTTTTCTCTCTGAAATTGTATGCATTTCTTCGTTGGGCAAAGAGGCGAAACGTTTCGTAAGGCTAAAACATTTCTTCCTTATCAAATGTTGGTTCAAAATCTGTTAGCCCCTTCCAGTCCTCGATAATGTTTTCCTTCGCCATATAAGGACTCGGTGTTTTGACCGTTTAATAATATTTCTTTTCTAAAGAATCTTTTTCTTTCTAAATATTTTCCTGCGACTTTTCCCGTGTTGCACCGAGATACGGAGCACGCATGGCAGCCAATCAGAAGCGGCGTTGTATTACATCTATGTTATAAATAACGTTTAATGGCATAGTCCCTAATGACCATGTGATCCATATTATATAAATATATAAAACATTGAACAAATAATCTTCTTCCTCTAAGTTTTGAAAAATTTAACCCATTCCACATACAGACGTCTCCCCCGACGAGTGGAATGGCCTGGCGTAAGCTAGACTAAAATTAAAAAGTCGGATAGGGACCACTCCAAAAATCCCCAATTTTGTATATAAATTCGCATAACATCTACAACATGATAATGCTAGAAACTTTTTGTTGATTAACTCGACCTTCTGCAAAATAAAGCATTTTGTCTTATGTTTCTCTATGATAATAATTTATATTTTAATAAAGCAACTAGCGACCCCAGAATCTCGTTGATTATCTGTTAAATTTATCTCGTTACTTTGTGGCTCACTACATATTCAGCGATAGTCACTTCGCTTCCTGTGGTTAATAGTTAAATTGGTCAAGGACACTAGCTTCTACGTGAGCAAAATATTAATCTTCTGGTGATTAAGCAGTCTATTTTAGATCTTAATTTAATAAATAGATAACTAATAGTGCGTGGGGGAAGGGATTAATTTACAAGAAAATTAAAATTATCACAGTCCTATTAATTACTCTAAATAAAACAGATCTCACGTTTGGCGATCAATGCACGTGAAAAACCGCTCATAACTGATTTAGCAGGTTTATATTTCGAATAAATTTCTTATTCACTTAATCATCTTTTAACATTGCTAACTGATTCCCTATCGTATTCGTCTTTTTCAACCTGAACTGATTTTGCGAAAGCCAATGTAGTCTCCTCTCCTGTACGCTGAGTACCTTCTGCCTCCTCTAAGTTTAAATGACCTTCGTTTGGATTTATTATTTCCTGTCTCTCCTTCTGCAAGCATAAGCCATCTTTACACATTTCTTCCACACTCTTCTCAACATTTTGTCCTCTATTTGCCATTATTCCACGTCTTCCTTGTTCTGTTTTAGGCTTTTCCTTCTTCGTTCCAACGACAATATTTGATGAATAAGATTTCCTTTGTCCAGAAATCAGAACCTTGTGTTTAGTTGCTTGCGCTTTACTTGATAGAAGAGATTCAGAAGCTGACCCGTTCGTGTGCGACAAGATATACTCCTCATTCGGCTGAATCTCCCCCAGACATAATTCCTCCGTCTCCATAGATTCCTGGTTATCATTTTTGGATGCAATTGATGGTTTCTCCATATCACGTTTCTCGTTAGGCGTCGGTCGGTCGGTGATTGGTGACACAGTACGTGTGATGACATTGATCGGCATTGAACGGTATGGTGAACTAAATCATATAGATAAGAAATATTCACTACAGGAACAAAATGGCTAACAGTGCTCTAATTTTAGTACTAAAATTGCATGAATGTGTAAGCGGATACCATTTACACTTTGACACCTGGGTGTTATCAACATGGTGCACAAGTCAATCCTAGAATTTTCTGCCTTTTTTCCATACTTAATTGGAAATATTTTGCAGAACAGGACAAATGTAACACCAACGTGTCAAACTATTAATAGCAAAAGCCACCCTTTTCGCCAACAAATGTTCGACAGAAACATGCTTTTCATTTTTGTCAAAAAATTGTACAAAATATGATAGTAGCCGGAGCGTTGAAAACGTGAATGCCCGGGAAACATTCTGGCGTATTTGCAGGACCCAAAAACCGATTTCTGGAGGCTGTTCTACACATTATTACAATCAAGGGAGTGAGATCAGTTAAAATTTTATTGATTACCATAACCAAGAATTTCTTCAAAACTTCACTCAAAAATGCTTCAGTGGTTTTCATTCCTTTGTTACAAACGCGTACATCACTGAATCATTAAAATTAACGAATCCATATTTTGGGATATAAAAAAAGGCTCAAAGGTTTAAAGTAGCCCGAAACATGTGTCGGGCGTCGGCAACTTTAGAAAAACCAGTAAAAAATGCATGATAAATTAAAGAACTAAAGAGCGGATGGACGGACAGATGGAATGAAAGGTAGGTGGGAAGGTTGGAAGAAGGAAGAAAGGGAGGGAGGGAGGAAGAAAGTAAGGAAGCAAGCAAGGAAAGGATGAAATAAAGGAGGGAACAAAGGAAGGAAGGACGGGAGGGAGGGAAAGAACTATTAAGGTATGATAAGATAAAAAATTATTATATTACCTTCCTCCAAATTTGGTGTCAAATAAATTTTTCATGTTCGGTAAAGTCAGTCGTAAGTCGGCAGTACTGAGTCCAAGACAGAAACGAATCTAGACGTAAACAAAAAATCAAAGAATTATAGCCCACGGCTTCGTTAAAAATTTCGTAAATCGCAATAAAGTTCTGGGCAAGTTGTGACCGTAGCAGACAAAAAATTTGGATAGGTGGCAAATCATGAGAGACTGGTTTGCTGCAGATACATATTTGATGCATACGACTGAAAAGTTCTATATGTAGCAAAAAATAACTAACAGAAGCTTGATCGTCCAGGTTGAAATAATATTGAGAAAGATTATTTACGGTCTTTGTTGAGACTGAAGTTTGACCATAGATACGAGGTATAGATTGCAAACGCACGCGATCATGGGGAATCCAAAACGGCCGCTAAACCAGGTAAAATCCCAACAGACCACAACGAGGCAAGCCGTTCGGGGCACTCCGTATTAGGAAACTGACTCTTCAAATCAATCGAAAATGTGGAAAAAATATCCAAAAATAGAGCAATTTCCGTGTTTAGGGGCTCATTACATGGACAATTTCAGACCGGCCTTCCGATTAAATACTTGAAAAACGAAGCTCGCCATTAAATGAAGAAAGTTTCAACCCGATTTGAGTTACTCAGGGTGAAAAATATCATGTAGTCACACGAAAAATTTTCAGCCCGGGCTGAAAAGACAACTGACGCACGAGAGAAAACATAAATTGGTTAAACAACAAAGGTTACCGATAAATTCCTGCCTGGCTTCACTTTCGATTTCAGTTCCAGCCCGGGCTAAAGTATCTCATGTAATCGGGACGTTATTCAACCCGATCTGCCGGGCTGAAATTTTCCCATGTAATTAGCTCCTTTGAGTCGTAGACGACCACCCGCAACCAGAATTAAATCGATACTGAATTTCAGATTAGTGTAATAAATTGGCTAATGTAATAAACTGGCTTTCATAAATTTAAACAATTTGGCCAATACAGCCTCGTATACTGTGTTATAGCCTTGTTAATCTGGCTCTCAACTGCTTGAGACAAAGTTGCTCATGAAAAAGTAGTATATGTAAAGTTCATATTTTGCAGAATCAATTTATACTATCACCGAAGAAATTAAATTATGTGAAAGTCTGAGAAACTAGCAAAATACTAATTCTGTCCATTGGTTATGCAAAAACTTCCCAAATGAACTGAATTTAATATGGGCCATCCAAAGTGGTCAATAGCTTCTGTTATTGTCTGATGCAATGAGGTTGTAATGCATGTTTACTTTCTTTTGGAAATCAGTTTGAATTTAAGAACCTCGTTACTAAGTTAAACTAGTTTTATGCAATGAAAATCTCTTCTCCCAATGCCTACCATGGTTCAGATTACATACCATGGTTAAGAAAATCATTTGACGACGTGTTACCTTTTCCTGTGAAAAGTTTCATTCCAAACACCCCCTCAGAATCCTACATTTGCAAAGTTATTAACTGATAAATGAATATTTTTACGCTTGTTTGGCTTATTTTGTAGGATATATTTTATTGTAAGCAAACCAGTGATTGCAAGAAAATTGAAGAGTCTGTTGTATGGCTTGTTATGCAATATAAAACAGATTAAATGACAATGGACACGTTGTGACCCTTAAAAAAAAACTTGTGTTTATCCATAACACTTGTGTAATGATTATCTTAACCCATTAAGGGGCAAGGACACACTCTACTGTTTTTACTCTGGCTAACCCCAGACGATTTTACTCGTCGAACGAATGAGCCTTAATATGTTAAAAACCATATTAAATAGACATTTTCATCAAATGTATTGCAGCATTTGATTAATATGCTCTGGAACACTTTTTTCTATGTACTTGAACATCTTTTTGGGAATTTTTTTTGAGTAATTTTTATTTGTGGGGAATGTGCTGTGGGGAATCTTCTTTTCATTCATTGAAATTAAACATTATTTTCGTTTTACTAGGTACTACATATCTTCAGGACAGTTATTACAGAACAGTGCTCAAGGCACTATAAAGTAAATGGCATCAACATTGGAAATGTCAATCTGTGGTGTAATAACAGTAAAACAATTTTGAAATAAAAATTACTTATAAAATTAGGAATAAAGGTTAGGACTTCCAAGCTGGAGGTAAGACCCATTTCACACGTCACGTTACTGAGGAGTCGAACTTAAGTGAAACAAAAGGTTCACAATTATATTCTCCATATTATTTCAGCAGGAGCGCGGTGTTTGAACCAGATCTAACGTATGACAGTCAATATGGCGAACAATAAATAAGCCAAAATAAACTGGAAAGTCTGCATGTCCTGACCATAAAATCTTAAACTAAGAATCATCCTTACCTGGGCAATGTTTTTGTTAAGGAGGAAAACACCAAACTCGAACTGACATTTTTCTTTGCCTCTAATGAATAAAGGGAACCTACACAAATAATAGAATCAGTTACCTGACTTGCTGACGGCATACCCATAATGCATGAAAGAACATCGGTTTTTTCCATAAAATGTTGTCACAAATAACGGATTTAATATGAACAAAAGGCCTGACACTAATCAGCGAATACATAACTTCCTATGTTTTGAGACATTCATTCACGGTACCTGATGGTATTGGACGCTACACTTAATACAAAATGTCCCAAGCATTTCCCTTTCATTTTTGTGTTACAAGGTACAACAAACAGGACTATTGTTTGGTAAACTTTTTTATTTTGAAGAAATAGTAAGTTCTTTTATACGGTCTCAAGCTATTCTACTCAGAAATACTTTAAAAACTACCACACTTAACACTGATTAGCACTAAAATAAATAGATGACATATCGAGACTTTCAGACTGGCAGTACATATGTCTACCATCATACGAACCAGTACATAAATGTAACCTTCGCTCACCGTCTAAGTCCATGTAGCTCAATGGTTAGAGCATCTCACCGGCAATCAGAAGGTTACGGGTTCGATTCCCGTCAGGGACTCAAAGTTTTTCTGAGTAGAATAGCTTGAGAGCGTATAAAACAACATCATATAACCACCAAGCTACTGTACTTAACAAAATTGTAAGTTCTTCTTAGATTTGACTATATTTAGGTTTTTGACACGCTCCGCAGTAAAGCGTTGTTTAATTAGTTTCCAACCACTTAACATTTAATACAACTCATACACTAGCTGCTGAGAAATAATGGTTAAAGAGAAGGTTTATATAAAGTAATGTCCTTTATTAAATGGTCAGCACTCACATATAGTCATATCTGCAAAAGTTAATATATTGTTGACTCAAAAATTAAAACATAAACGTTTTGTCTAAATCGTTAAGCAGGACGAAATTTAAGTGCATTAACCCTTTAACACTCAGTATCCTCTATATAAGACACCTCAAGGACAAAAGGACAAAAGAATGGGAAAATAAAGAGAAAGGAAAGGGAAAACAAAGAGAGAACAATAAACAAAAGAAAAAATCTTGGAGCGTTAAAGCGTTAAACTTGAAAGTAAGCAGAAAATATCCTCTAAATGAGAAAAGAAGAAAAAAAACAAGCCAAAACAAACCACACACCAAAAACACGTACATACACGAAAAAAAGAAGAAAATAAAAGGTAAATACTGGAATAAGCAGGAAATATTCATAGCACATAAAGATAAACAATAACCACTGATTTAAAAAAAGTTTGAAAAAACCTTTGCAATCAATAAATATACTAACATTACCCAAAACAAGCTGGCGCAACAAACCTCACCTTGCCATACAGTCACTACGCGAATTTTGTATTACAATCCGTAACTCTGGCGTGAAACGCAACCGGTGGTGCCATGTGTACGTTACTTCGAAAACTCGGACAAACATTGCAGGATGATTGCTTTGCAACTAAAGATGGGTGTCACCAGTTGGTGCTTTTCGAGGACTTGTCGGTGTCCACACTTGGTATCCACACTTGCTAATAAGAAGTGCTACCGGAGATGTATTTTCCTTTAAATTATTGCCGATTGTGAATTTTAAAGAGGGACAAAAGCGGTAAGTTAGGGCATGTTACCGCTGTCGTCGTCGGTTTAATATGTAGCTACGTACGGACTTAACATGTCATCATTTTACGGTCGTGGCTAGAAGGTATCCATGAGGAGGATTAGGATTAAAATCAGGGTTAGCATTAGGGTTAGGCCTGGAACTAACTCTAATCCTAATCCTAACCGATCTTAACCCTTATTCTAATCCTAATCCTAATCCTAATCCTCCTTCTCATGGATACCCTCTAGCTACGACTGCCATTTTACCCCACGGTACAGTAGAGAGGCAAGATTGTCTCGCAACTGTGGTAAACAGTGAAAACGTATTTCTTATCAAACTTTCTCTACCCAAACGCTTCAGCAGCAATGACAGACAAGGAGTAAACAAGACTTATTTTCATGCTCAACATGCTTAGTATATTGCATCTAATTCAACTGCGCGTGATCTGTGTATGTCTTTAGAATTTAGATGTTACGGTTTATCAAAGAAATCAAAAACGATACGAACAAAATGTCGTATTCGATCTCTCGTTCACAAGACTTGAATGAAAGCGGTGCTGCATTCCAGGAAAATATGATACCATAACAAGCTGACAAGCACAGCGCGTAAGTCCGGTGCCCAAAACGACTAGTGTTCTGGCCGCGTCCAAGTTTCTGATTTCAGGCGCGTTAGCCAGAACGAAAAGGTCAATAGCTGGATTAGGAAAAAGTTCGAATTAAATGATTGATCCAATCGATCACCACAGCTATACTTCGATAAAGCAAACATCTCGTTTAAAGGAATTATTTTACATCACTTTCGTCTTTAATGATTACGTTTTTTTGTGCTCGTTGGAGGGCAGAAAGAATCTCGGTAATCTGTACAATCGTAAAGCTATTTTTCCCAAAAAAACGGTGGCTTAGATGCTGCTATCTCTGCAGCACACAAACCGATCTTGGCAGCAGTGATAAGCTCGTATTCATCGCTCTACTTTCTGTTCATTGAACTTCACGCCTAAAATGCCAGGTAAAAATTACTCATTTATATTTGTATTTCTCTTTAACTACAGCACGAACTTTGTAACGTTCTCCAAGAGCACCTTTTAGGGGCAATCATCATTAGTTAGAAGGCAGTTGTATAGCAATGTTTGTCCAAGTGTTCTAATTAACAAACACGTGGAACCCCTCGTGGCGTTTCACGCCAAACTCATGGATTATTAATGATTAATATCACTACAGTTTAAATTTCACTAAAGCTGTTTTAGAATTAAACTGGGAAGAATTAACTATACGGTGCGATACGCACTCCATATGAACGCACTTCTTTCTTAGTTTTAAATAATATTAGCTAAATATTGATGGATTAAATGGAGGAACATGGAGGTTTAGATTTGATCCATGTGAGGTTAGCTTCAGTTCTGAGAGACAATCCCCTCAGAATAACTCATTCCTACAAATTAGTCACCTTCTGACTGATGTGAAAGAACAAGCCTTTTGAAATTACCCTAACAATTTGAATTCTACATAAATTGTTTTATGGGATACTAAATTAATAAAACATCGGCGTAATGACATAAGATAATACAACCATATCCCGCTTTTGATATTTTCTAATATTCCAAATTGATCAACTGTTTCGTGGCTCCAAGAGGAAGTTTAACTTTTACAGGACAATAAAATTATGAACATTACCGTAAATTACGAATCAAATTGACAATCATACTCTAGTATCTAAAAATTATTGAGACGAAAAGACATAATCATCACATCCTTAGACAAAAAATTGTGATGATATAAAGTTGGATAAATCGTTGCAGTGCGGCAAATGATTGTTACTTACTCTCTTTCCCGATCTGGTAATCGATCATTTACAAAATCCGACACAGTTGAACGAGATCCTTTAATTGTTGCTGGATAACGTAACGGAACTTGAAAGAATTTTCCAATCATGGCAACCATATGGCAGACATACCCCAACGCGCCACTCAAGGTCTCCTCGTCCGCTACTGCAATATTTAAAAAAATAGCTCAGGTCTTCAAAAAATTAACTCAGAAAACGTACATTCCCACTTTAGTGTATTATGAACCCACTGCAACCTAACATCTTCACTAACTTAGCAATGAGTGTCCAAGGCAACAAGCCACGAATCTATAGCTTAAGCTAGCGACTATCGACCACATGGTACTTCTAAACTTTCCACCTGCGAGCTTGTGCGGCTAGCTGTTCACCAAAGTAGATAAATATACGAATATTTGCTGCTATGACATGCTTATTAAATACGTGTACGTGATCATCCATAGCAGCACATGCCTGCACACAGAGAAGGTCTCACACAGACGTATGTCAAGTGTGGCATAAGCATGTTTACAATCAAACGTTAGCAGAGCATGCCTTAAATAAGCCACTCGTGATTCTTCGTGAGTTCCTCTGTGGTGTATCGTGAGATTCGACACGCTCAATGCACCAAACATTATAACACAGGTTATGGTTAAATTTTTAGTTTGGTAAAACGTGATCTCTTGAGTAAGGCTTCTGTTTATGCTTTGAATTATTATCCGGGAGATTTTACGGGCAAAGTAAACGTCTGAACAATACAGAAGTCCAAACGGTATCTTCAATACTTCTGCTTGAGGTTTACGCTAAGAACGAGCTACGTTTTATCCCAGGGCCTTGCCATTATCTTTTGAACAAGTACTCGACCTCTAAGGAGAACAGCTCAAGTAGCTGATAGGGTTATCCAGTATAAATAAAGGTACTCTACCTTTACCTTTATCATGTGAAAGCGAAATGCGGCCCATAGCTTTGAACCGTCGACTTACGGAAATTTAAAAAGACGGTTATGGTAACGACTACACTATGCAACAAAGGTCTTCGGATTCAAGAAGTATTTGGATTCAAACAAATACTATATTCGGTTTCGTTGGCCGCTTACACGGAAAAAGAAGTATCTGGATTAGTTGTATACTCGCGTAAACGCAAACAGTACTTCCTTATCTAAGAATGGAAGTAAATCCTCACATTTCATTGAAAATAACCTTGAACAACAGAAAAATATATTTTCACTCTGTTTTATTACAGTCCCTACTAAAAAAATATTGTCCTTCCTCTGTTTACTTCAGCTGTTATACACAAAAACGAAGAAAATTTCCCTGCATTCAGCTCTCCGGATTCGAAGTATCCAGATTCTTTTCCGGATTCATATTTATCCGGATTCGTGTGCAATCCGAAGACATACTATACCGAAGTCGTTACTTCAGTGTAAACGGCTACTTTGAATCCGGATTCTTAGGCAATCCGGAGAAACTTGGTCTAGTGTAAACATAGCCTTTTAGTAAAATAGTTTCATTTTCGGACGAATGCCCTTCCCTGACAAACAGCCTTCGTTTCAAACGTAGGACTTTCTTTTCTACTGTATATTTTGACCGTCCACTACACAGCTTTTTATGTAGAGAAGTATGAAACAAGCACACTGTGCGTTGAAAAATCGGCGCTCATTGCAAAGGCACATAACAAGGACACCTAGCCACATTAGTAAAAGCTCGTCAACAAACAGCTGTAATAAATAATCCTCTGAAGTACTGCAACGAAATCGTTCTTTCGACAGAAAACGTCATCAGAACTCGATGAAACGCGTGTAGAGAAATTGATCGGTTCGTACCATAGTTTCGCAACTCCGCAGGCGCCAAAATCGTTTGCATAGTTTGCGGAGTTATGCGTATTCCTCAGCGAGAGCTCTTCTACTCTATCCTGACCATTACCCTCGCACACAGCTTCGCTGCGAACGCCATTACATATGTATAGGCACACTTTTTCTCCAAAATCATTTGCTTAAATGAAGTTGACTTTTAAGCACTGGCAGAAAATATTTATTTTCAAGCATAAAAAGTAACCGCTACAACTGAACATGCTATCGAAATGTTGTGGAGAGAAAATAGCGCCAGCACACAGAAACACAACACCAACTTTACACTAACAAATCTTAAACACTCGGAACATACATACATATTATGAAGAATTAACCTTTCTCCTCTCTATTGTGTTAACGGCAAAATTAAGTGCATTTTAACAAACATCTTCCTGTCATTTCAACTAACTACTAAAACACGTGTCTCTACTGAAAGAAAATTCTAACACTGAATATAATTAACTTTACACGCAATAATCTTGGCTATTGATTCACGTCCTCATTTCTGCATCATCATGAATAAGCACGTTGCATGCACCAGAAAGCCAGCAAGTTTACATTATAAAAGAATATCGTACAACATGCAATGCATCCGACAAAACCTACCGCCAAACTCTTGAGACTGGCTGTTCGGAAGCGACAGACCACATACAACGGTTTCTTTACTTGCAAGCTGGGAGGAAATTAAAAATTGGTGAGCAAGTCCGCTAGCATACCTGCTAGAGACCATAATGTCCATCCAGAAACTACAGCGGAGCGCACAGATGACGTCAGCACAGCCGACTTTTTTTCAGAGTCTCCTCATTAATTCCATGAAATAATGTTCGAAACAATAGAAAAAGGCTCAGTTGGGAGTTGTTTAGAGTACTTTTAGTTTGTTTTAGTTTCAGGTTTAATGATAGCACATGTGCACTGTGCTAATGAAAACGCCCCATTGATATGCCTAAACGCACTGCAATTCAATCCTATCAAACAAGAAAAGATTCGGAAATAATCATTTATTCCTCGAATAACTGAACGTTCGTAGTATACCGAACTGGACATTCAAATATGTACATTTCAGGAGTTTAAATGCATCACCATGATTACGGGTTCGAATTTTTTCACAGTAATCTAACAATTCAGGTCAGAAGCCAAGGCCTTTTTATTACACTATCTCAAAATAACAAAAGAAAAAAAAAAGAAAACGATCGTTACCTCTTCAATCGGGTATATATATGTCAATTCATGGCTTAGTTGCTTACGACGCATCAGTAACAGAGCGTTTGTCTTCACCAACGTTTCCCTTAAAGAAAGAGGAAATTAGCAACATGTTTACTTTATGATCTTGTTTGCCTCAATGCCAGGTGCAGCGATGGCGAAGACAACGACGACAACTACATCAGAAATAACCACGAGGAACATGTCAAAAGCTAGAGAAACAACCAGAGGAACACCAGCAATAGCGGGGGACAACAACAATAACAACAAAAAACAACAATCACAACAACAAAAACTACAGCATTAACTTAACATGCACGCAAAAACTTTATGCAGATTGTGAGATTGGGCCACTCGGCTACCGTGAATATGACGGACTCCAAACAAACACAGCCGCAACCTAGACGCGAGGCCTCGTAAAAATGCCGCCCGGTTCGAGACGTCCATCTGGTCCAAAATAAGAACGCCTCTCTAAATGAGTGGGAAACTCTCTTCAAGCCAACATAACACCAATGGTAAGCATTGCATCTTATGAGCTACATGGTGAACGAAGGGTTGCTCTAAAAATTACAAATTCGTCTTTTTCTTTAAATCATTCATATAGATAACCAAGGACACGAAGATGTTTGTGTATCAAACTGTCTAACGTCATGACTTAGCATTTGCAAGACTATAGATATCGTCGAGGAAGGTTACGACTGGACGACGTTATTTCAAGTCCTCATCATTCTCTGCACATCATTGCGCTCGAGTGTAATGCGAAAATCGCGTCAGACTGAAAGAAGAAAGACAATGGTCCAGGAAGCCATCTTCGCCCTCGCTTATTTCATCGTTTACCGTCCGACTGACATTTCACGCAGAAGTGTAATATTTTCCAAGCTGCACGAGGTTGACTTGGAGCAAGTAGTTTACAGTATTATAATTGATATCCGTAGCAACCAAAAGCACGGCAGCATCGAGCGCACAACCCATCAGCTACTACAGGTGTCGACGATCCGTCGAAATGTGATGGTGTGAGACATTACAAGAGATTCGAACCATTACTGCTACGAACAATCACGCGAATCCCTTTCTGAAGATGACGAGCCTCTTGAAAAGGAACGTGGGAGAGACAAGGGAGCCAACTACCTCAGGCATAACCTGACAACACCATGCTGACTCCTCGTTGTAAATAAAACGACGTTTTGACAAAGGCAGAGACAGTGCAAAAAAACTTCTTTCTGATGTGTTGCTCTGCCATTTTCCCTCCTTAGGCAACAAGAAATAGCCCTCATTGCACTCCTGTCCCAGCCACTTCACCATCGCTTGAAGAGTATCAACGATTTGTGGAGCGCTACAATCAAGCGCTCTACCGCGGACACTTCTGCAACAGACTAAAAGGAGCAATGATGATATTCGTCGCAATGATGGACGTCCACTGCTAATGACGCATTAAGGGAGCAAGTGCAGAAAAATTACGGAATAATGAAATATTCCACAGCCGGATTCCACCGCATTTCGTGGTGTCCGTGACGAACGAGCGAGTGTTCTCTGCAGCGATGATCAACGGAAGTACGCAGCTAGTTATCGTCGACGACTGGTCAGCATCCACCATAGATTTAGCTCTGAGGAAAAGGTTGCTGCATGGTGGCTGTATGATCACCGCAGTGAAACACCGTAGGCCACGATCGTTCATGAATAACGCACCATTCTGCATTACTATTAACAACGTGCCAAACTTTGGCGGATAAACCGAGAATGTCCTCCAAAAGCTTGCGATTTTCAACCCGTAGTCCCTCCTTAAAACCCACGTCGTTGTCCCGAAAAGTGGATTTACAACGCCATGAAGTGCATGGCATGGATTGTGGGTGAGACCAACCGGAACATCAGTCTGGTCAAACGTGAGGAGAGGTGGTACGAAGACGTGGCCGCTGGAGAATTCACACATTCCAAATGACACCAAAATCGACGAAATGATTCTGTGGATTAGCGGAATTGGCGGATGAACTTGAAGCGGACGTTTCCAAAAACCCACTGCTATGCATCCATCCGGCCTTTGCAGCTGACGCGGACCACGAGAACCGCAAGAGAAACAAGCGACTTGGAGAATTTCACCTCTTGATAACTATGTTCAACCATGGATTGAGTAGAAGGGGAGAAACCCGACGATGAGAACGAATGGTGTCCAATCCAATTAATGAGTAATTAACAGAAATCTATGGTTCAGGCGAGTCAATTATCTGATAACCACCTATTTCTTGACCTAAAAACTTCATGATACGCATATAATGTGGTTCTCACCGACCAGGAGGGGACGTGGGATTGTTGCGGGTCAAGGATTTCGCAGCAAACTCAAATTTAACTTCCCCTAAAATCTAATATTGAATCAAAACACTATATCTATCTTAGCATTTTAAGAAATACATGGTAATTTATGTATTTCAGAGACGTTTATCAATTTCACTTTGCAGTATCTACTGCAACTCTAAGTTATCATCACCTGCTGGAATGCAGGTATTGATCATTGCTTTATACTTGAGATTTTGCCAGTTGATAGACTTTACGAAGCGCTTCCAACAATGCCACTTGCTGTCTGACAGTTTTACTCCAAGGAAAGGATGTTTGCACAAACTCCTTCGAATCGCTTATCATATTCACCAACATACAGTAGAATCAAAAATGAGGATGAGACGGGGGTTAATTTCATCAGTATCCTCTTTCACGCCATCACAAGTGAACTTCTGAAACTGAACTAAGTTTTTTAGTCCTCTTCCTCTCGCAGGGGTAGTTGACTACTAAACAGTGTCACTCTTTTGCACTAGTCGTCTACGAAACACTCCCGTTGTAAGATGTCAAATTACCAACCAAGGTCATTGGCGTCGTAAAAAAGAAATAAAATAATTCGAAATTAGAAAGAATCAGGAAACTCTCTTATTTCCACGGCAACGTTTTTGGAATTGGTTGGTCTCATTTTAATAATTTCTACCTACGAGCCAAGTTAGGTATCAAACTGAGAAAATATTTGGAAGCTAAATCGAGACGAAAACGAGGGGAGAGAATATGGCCGGCCATATTCCGAGAAAACTATTGGAAATGGTTATGGGACCACAAGACTTGACCAAATTCAGAGCCACACAAATCGGTTGAACGGTGTTTATCTGAAGACATGACTCGGTCTACACAACTTAGTTGAAAAGTGTTTATCTGATCACTGATCATGGTTATATGCGGAGCTACACAACCAGGATTAACGATGTTTACTTGATTAGAAATTATGGCCAAATTTGGAGTTACACAATTCAGTTGAGCGTCATTTGGGAAGTTGCAACAAGCCAAGCTGCTGTTTGACAACGCGCCCGATGCAGATGTGAAAGATAGATTTAAATTCGGTCTTACTATGAACGGGACTCAGTATACTCAGCAAACGGCGTACATTACTCGTTCAGACTTTCATAAGTGCGGCCAGTAAGATTTTGGCGATCCAACCAAAGCCTTAGGAGGGAAAGCCGGCAAAATGATAGAAAACTTAGCGTTGTTATTTCCCGTAAGTCTCTATGGTTAGACGTATCGTCCAAAAAGGTTGTGCGCCCGACCACGACATGTAAAACAGCTCGATTTTTCCTGCTTTTAGTAACACAGTAACCCCACAAGCACAAGAATAGGCTTGCATTTTCCTTTGTCGAACGCAATAAGTGTTGAAAGCCTATCAACAAAGACAAATTTAATCTTTTTCAAATACATATTAAAGGAGGTTGATTTAATAGGTGCGTATAAATTTCTAACCTTTTAGCAATGTATGTCTTTCTAGCTTCGTCAAAATTTTTCTTGACATTTTCAAAACCATCTTGCCTTTTTTGTAGTTCTTCTCCTGAAATAGAAACATTAGAACTGACTGCTTGTTAATTATATTGATTATTCACCTTCATCACTGATCGCTATATACGTTTATGCTTCAATTTAATGAGATAATGCTCTCCTTTTAAGCGCAAGGCTTTGAGAGCAATTTGGAAGGCATACATTTAAAACATCTTGGGAAAAAACCCTTATTCCGGTAAGCAAATAGCCACCTGAAGTTTAAGTAAATTTCGATTTCTCACGACGTTGTTTACCAAACAATACCTTTAACCGTCACTTGATCACTTAACTCGTGTTCTTTTTTTCGCTCTACAAGTAAACGTACAAAACGTTAAGAAAAAGAACTAATGAGACAGCACTATACAATAATACGATGTATTTACTATTTTCATTCAGTTAATCATTTACTCTCTATCTATGCCATATTTGAACTTTTCTGTACCTATCGTCAAGGTTTTCCTATGTTTTTGCAGTTCCTCTCGTAACATATTAACACTAAGCTTCAATCGATCAAATTCAGATGCCTAAATAAAGTACAAAGAAACGAACTGAAGTGAATGGAATAATAAACCAAGATAAAGACATCACATAAGTCTGCTGAGTGCATTTTTCAGGAGTCTTACCTGAAGTATGTGATGTTTCGTTACATTCAGATTTTCTTGTACAGAAGCTTTGATTTGTCTGATTTGCAGCTGAGTCTGACGAATAGCACGAACTAAGGTATGTAATCTTTTAAAAAACAATAAAACAAACTTTGAACAACAAACATACGGCCACAAAGGCGTTCTATCCTTTTCGGCTAATTTATTTAGATTAAAAAATAGAGAAATATTTAATGGAGATCTACCTTAGTCCTACATCCTTAAAAACTAAAAGAAAAATGAGTGCACTCACTTATACACATACACAACCTACAAAAATGCACACCAGGCCCGGATTAACCCAATTTGAACCGGGCTATTTCTTGTGCTAAGAATTCCACGGAAATGTGTTTGCTTCAGCGCCATTATTTTTTCATCGTTTGGTATTTTTTTTACAAAATTTGGTTCCTATTCGCCCACCTGAGAGAAGGCAATTCGGTCCCCTCGCCCATCCTGATACGGTTATGCCCCACGACACCCCTACTTGAAAAATGTGGGCGCCCTAACCGTGGGTCACAGAATCTCTACCGAGTTATCGATGCATTTAAAACATCCAAATACTTTTGAAAAACAGAAGCTCATAAAATACTCGGCTAACGAAAAATATGCGGAATACAATAATTTTCAAAACAATCTAAATACAATTTGTTTAGACTACGTTTCGACCCGGCATCGGGTTATCTTCGGGTCCAAAATGTCGGTCCGAAACGTAATCCAAATAAATTGTATTTAATAGATTGATTTATCTCAAAATGGGAAATTTAGTTTCTTTATGACAACACTTTTTTCATATCCATTTTACCGCCGATCAATTTGACTGGCTGCTTTTGACACATCCCGTTGCAAATACAAACCTCAAGAAAACTGAGTGCCATAAACACTAGACAGGATTTATTAACATTAACAATGTGATTCAAACTGGCAATTTTATTTTACCTAAAAGCGAAAGTATTGAAAGCTCTTCCACCTTTTTGTCCTTTTTTCTATCAATCCATGGTAAAATTGGTAGCAACGCGCTCTTCCAGTGAAGCTTATGATGTCTCGAGAAACTGGTATTGACTATGTAACGCTAGTGTTGACTGTCTGATGTAAAGATAAGACTTAAGATAAACAAATTCCTTCACAATATTGACCGGGGTCCCAAGGAAGACTGCGGCGTAACACTGGTGGCCTTTAAAGTGCGGAGATCTTTTGCACCACATCTCCCAATGGGTTAATCCCACCTTCACTCTCACGCACGCACACGCAGACAAACATACATGTACATCAACCAGCTAATGATCTAAGAAAAGTACGTTTAATAATAAAATAATAATAAAAAGATAGGCTTAAAATCTCCTCCTCTTTAACTCCAATAATATGTTCCCATACAATAGAAACAACATTACAACACTAACGTTTTCTGCTGCTTGTATTTGTAATCTGTCCAAATAAGGCTACTTTTTATCACAGTAATTTTTATAAAAGAGAATCAAGCAAACATGTTAATATATAGCATTGTTCACTCAGCAAACCGTGTTTCAACTATTTCCTCCTAACATCAAAATTTTCCACTTTAGTAAAAGACAAAATATTTACCGTGTCTGACATGTTCTTATCTCCTCTTACAAACGCATGGAAAGAGTCATATGTAGATTTTTATTAAACAGACGTGCAGACTTCATGAAACCTTTGACACCCAGAGCTTCCCTATTTTGTAATCCTAAATGCACCACTGCATAAACATTAACCAGAATAATGCACGTTCACACGTGTACATCCTCGCCGATTAAAATGTTTCGAATGTACAAACCTGTGAAGTGAAGACAGGCTATAGGAAGACCTCACCTGAAAAATTATTATGAAAGGTACATGTGAAACAGTTCTAAGCGGCACTTTTTGACACTTCTGGGAAAAAATTGATACAGAAGCACAACTATTAACACTTCTTTTATCTATACTAAAATATTAAGCAGTTCTAAATTCTAATTAGCGTCAGAAACGTTGCACTGCAACGAGCAATTTCAAAAATTTAAGAGCCTCCAAAACACATTGTTTTGTTAGGGGCAATTGTCTCCTCTGCCCCAGTTGGCAGTGCCCCTTGCCAACACTAAAACTTTTTCCTAACTAAAATTGTTCGTTGATGCAGAACGAAATCAGTTTAACGTCATTTCACATTTCATCCAATCCATTAATATTTTATGAGAAAAACACAAAGAAAGCATGAGCAACGAGATGGCGTTTGGATATCCGATCTAAACTAGCATAAAATTTTAACAACTTTCAACCTGACTTTCTGTTTCTGATTTTCGCCAGCATAAGCGGATAAATAAGGACTAAGATGTAATGCAGAACTTTCAAAAGGAGCGTTTCGTCAAATATCTAACTACTTCGAAGGTGGTCAAAAAAGTCGGCAACCACTTCGTTTATCACAAGTTTCTCGGTGTTTGGATATCTTGTAAGACATTCCTTCTCTTCCTTGAGATATAACTTTCACGTCAGGTGCATTTCATTTTACTTGGAAGTGACAAAACGATAACCTTTACCTCCTTCCTGTTCAAACGCCTTTTTCGCGTATTAAACTGTCTGTTCCTAGCCTGAGTAAAATTACAAAAGAAATAAGCCGGAATTTTATCTGTGCTGATTAAAAAAAATAGCCGGCTCAATTGCATTTGAACAAAAATTTAGTTTCCAAGCAAGAAAATCCCAATTTTGCACTGAGATTGTGAACTATCATCAAGCAAAGAATAATCCAGCCATGAAGCATGGTTACTTTATTAAATGCACCACCTCGTCGTCATCGAACCAAGACTGGCGTAAACTTTCCCTTGGTAATCATAAAAGAAATTGCATATTTCATCGACGAATAAGATTTTTCTAGCAATACAGACCCGACTGGATAGAAGGATGAAATAAATATGAGAGGAGTTGTAAAATAAATAATTTACAGTCTTTAATGAAGGTGTAAAATATCCCTCAAAGGTCCAATACTACGATGTTGAGAGCGACTTATATAACCTAATGTGGCACAATGGCCACTTTAGCTGCTTCATCTGCCTTTGATATTCAACTTAAAACGATATAACGATATTTTGTCATTCGTTTACTCGTTGAAATAACAATTATCCGTGGAAAAATGCGCTACCTACAATAATCACAGGACCTAAGCTATTGCATATTCAAATACTATAGGCTCCAGTAAATATGAAATTTACATGTATGGGTTTAGAGAATAAAGTGCAACCATTATACACTGGTGGTCAAAAAGAACTGCTCACTTGTGGTGCAGATAGTAACTTGGTTTGCGGCTGTTGCGACCAGTCTCTCTAAGTCTTCGTCGGGTAGTGGAAGCAGAGACACTCAGCATGTTCAATCTGCATCTCTGTTTAATTTTCCGGTGCAGTCTTAGAGCGATTGGACATGCTTTTCTCACCATGATTCTGTCCTCTCTCTTCGTAGTTTTCCTTTTCTTGCCCAGGGATCTTCAAATCTTTAACACGTCCAGTAAGTGTCGGCTTCTTCAAAATATTGCTGACACTTTGGCTACAGCCCACTTGATCAGCAGTCTCCCGCTATGAGTAACTTTCCCTCCATTTTCAAGGCTGATCCTAGGCCTTAGACCCATGATTTTGCATGTTGCTTGAAAGTAATCTCCTGGGGAACCAGGAATACATCTTGACTTTCCCATAAAAAAATTCCTTATAATGACTGGAGCTTTATCAAAAATTGTGGGAGATATGTTAAAATTATCTGAAATTGACTGTTTTGCCATAGGAGTGAGCAAAAACCATTGTTGCGACCCTTCATTACCCATGAAATAGAGCTTGAGTAGTTCTTTTTGACCGCCAGTGTACTATCAATATCTATAGGTTGCGTCATTCTCGACATATTCTATAATCTGGGTGCTCCCAGAAAAACCAATCTGGCGAAAACGTCGGACGAAAAACATATTCAATAACTTAGAGTTACGACGGGTTATTTGCAAGGTATAGCAATCTGGTGCCAATGCAAATGGTATCACTGTTCCTCTGTAGAACCAGGATAATACCTTAAGAAATTCATTAATAATTCATAAGAAAACACAAAAGAAATTGGCTCCTCATTAGTTCGCTGTAAATTGGATACAGCATCGTCCTGATTTACATAAACGTTTTTTTCCATTTTGTACGTTAAAATTTCCGGAAACTCCAAGAGCCGGTAAACATTCCATTTAAATGTACCTTTATTCGTATTTTAGGAAAGATACACCATTCGTATCCAAACTGTATGGGATTTACAAGACGATCCGTAGTGAATCCGATACAGTTTGATCGTTCATATAGTATCTATTACATAAAATGTAAAAATCTTCACTTACCAATTCTTGGTCTACTTTCAGTAAACTACTTCTAATATTAGATTGATTTTCTGTCATATCCTAAAATGTAAAAAGACGAACAATAAATATTCTAGGCATGACTGGAAGACGATACATTTAAATTCCTTTGGAAATATTTAAGTTATTAAAATATTATTCAAAATGATCAGTTAATTATATCGGTATTGGAAAAAGGTCATTAGAGTGTTATGATTTATATTTCTGGTCATGTTTATACTTAAATAACATTTCGATTAACCAAACATTTTTTAAAATATAGTTAAAATTTTCAACTGGAAAATTCTTGTTGAAACATATCAATACCTCCCCTTTGTCCCTACGTTCAATGTTTATCCGTTTGAATTATTTACACGGTTTAAAATAAATTAACAGAAGCTAGTTTCCATAACTTTGAGAGTTAAACGGACGAGGAAAAAAAGAAACTCTACAACATCATTATTTACGTATGAGTGCTGATACAATTTTAGTTATTAACTCCCCATCAAAAGTTACCCAAAAGAACCACCTTCTTTGGTTCAGGTGTATGCATACGTCATATAATAAGGCCTTCCGCCAGATTTTCTGGATTGAGCGTTAATCCAGTAGGAAAGTTACGTCAGGTGATACTGGCGCTGGGCAAAATCGTACTGGTCCGTGTGATATCATTCAATGTTCCCAATGAGATTTATTTTCTACGCAATGTAATAACCGCCGTTCGATCTGCACGAGTGCTCGAAATGGCATGAAATGGAATTATTCAAATTTTAAAACGTTATACTCCGTCGGTTTATCTTCGTCAAAATTTGAAATATTTGGCTTTAAGGTGTTACGTTGTACAGTGTTTAATCCTTTAAAGGTTGAGTTCATTTTCTCTTGTTCATTGTTTTTTCATTGCTTTTGCTTTGTTTTTCCATTTGTTCTTTTGTTCTTGTAGTTCTGTATACGGGACGCTGACCCTTAAAGGGTTAATTACGCTGTAAGTTGCTACGTTACCTTATTAGACGGTTCGTTTTAAGTTACTAATTTACACACAAAGACACTACGTTGGGAGGCTTTAAATTATGGCTTTATGGGACGTTATTTGATGATTGAAGGAATTTTCTTTGTTATTCATAATCCTTTATTTAACTTACATACTCATTAAACAATCGAGGGTGTGATAGCCCGGGGAGGGAATTTGATATTCAGCACGGAAAAGAAGGTCTGATGAATTAAGTAAAATGTTGTATTATAAATTCAAGGGATCTATGGTGAGCTTCCCGGGGACGTATGTGCACATTCCTAGGAAATCATATACATTCCTTGAATTTATAATTAGAAACCTTAATTAATTTACTGAACTCACTTCGACTAAATCTGTAATTCCTCTGCACACAATTTATAATTTTAACGTTAAACACAGTATCTCTAACAATTTCAACATTTTCCCTTCTGAAGATACGTGAAAATCCTTCGAAACGAAAATTGTACACTTCTCAAAAACAACGGAAACTTTCCCTTCATATCATCAGTTTGATAAGATTTCGTAATCTCAATGAAATTACTTCTTATATCGGTCGGTAAACTTATTTTAACGGATTTAGATTTCACATTACATAGGCCTGCAAATTCATCCACCAACAAAGTCCCCAAGCAGACTTGATTTTAGTATTTGCAATAATCCTCGACACCTTCAATTTCTCCAGCTCTTCGTCCGTCACAAATGCAATGTTTCTCCCATCCTTCAAATTACTTATTGACAAATTGTCATGTTTTCCTTTCTTTAATTAATGAGTCGCCGTTTGCAATTCAGCAGAATTCTCTTTAATTTCTTGCGACTCGACCATACTTGCGACTCGACCAAATACAAAATAACTCAGATCATCTGCAGGACGTCCCCCATTAAAACAAATACATTGATATCAAAAATCACTACTTGTAAAAACCTGTTAGCAAATACATTTACCTTTTGTGAAATGCCATATACCTTTTTGTTAAATGTTTATACATTCACATGTCAAAGGCATCTTTTCCCAAATGAAATCCTTTTCTTAGAAAATGCATGTAATCATGAAGTAAGTTAGTTAAAGCCCTCAAGCGTCGGCTTCACGCCAGATACAGCTCTCGGCATGTATCTGGCGTAAAGCCTCCGTTCTCGGGCTTTAAGTCTTACTTAAGTAACGGTACAGTATGTTATACTGTGTTGTAGAGGTTACTTAATGAGACTTACGTTTTACAAGTGAGAGCTTGGAGATACCCGTGGATCATCGTCAGACGTTTGTCATGCTCAAACCTCAAACAGTAGTTATGAGCTTTGAGCTTGACGAACGTCCAGCGATCATCCAGAAGTTACTTAGTAAGTCATTATATTAGGCTATAACTTATATTAGGCTATAACTTCACCTAACGAGTGCAAGACCTTACTATGTTAAACGTTACGCTATTTTGCAAGATGTTACAGTACGTTCTGTTTTAAGACATATTACGTATTACAAAGAGGCCATATTGTCATGTATGACGCTACATCACCTTTTATGACAACATTGCTAAGTCAGACGCAAAATTAAATTACGAAACGGTACATTACGTCGCAAGTTGTCACGTTGTAAGAAGGTAATATACGTAACGACACAGTAAATTATTGAAATTATTCAATAAATCACGTGGTGTATCACAAACGTCAAAGAGTCAATGAACAGTTCGTATCGTCGAAAGATTCTGCATTATGGGGTAACACGTCACGTAACTTGTCAGACGCCAAGTTACGAAACGCTTTACTGGCGTTTGGGACGTTACATTGCATTTGCACTTCGGTCAATTGGATGGCGCCGAAGATATACGGGATGTTCGGTAAATACGCACGAAATGCTGCGCTCAAAGAAGCAATTCCTCAATTTAACGTATCCACGACTTACGAAAAACTAAAAACATTCGCCAAGCGGTTGGTGTTTTCCTACGTTTTTCTCAACATCTCGCAACATCTCGCGGGTTTGGATCATACTATCCAAACACGGAAATCCATTCGGTATTTCTTAACTATATTGCACATAAGGGAAGAATTAGCGGTCGTGCAAACCTCAGTTTGTTTTGGAGCAACATAAAATCCATCCTGAAGACCAAAGATGATAGAGTTTGGTTCATAAGAATCCCCATCTTGTTTTATCTAGTAAATTTAAAAAATGTCGTGTTATGGTCATGATTGCAGGTGAACTCAGCTGAGCAATAGTATTATCTTTAAATCATTTCACACAAGAATCAGATTTGGGTGAAGCCTATTTTAGTCGGCTGCTAGAAAAAACCAATATGTCAAATGACAATTTCATTATTCAAAGCTAACAAATTTGGACGGGCAATTACATTAAGCGGTTTAAAAAGCTTTTCCTGAAGAGAATATTTTTCTTGTCCTAAGGCTAAATATGACAATGAGCAAAGAGGATTTTTGATGACTGTGATCACGAAATGCAAGACAAAAAGGATGTGCCAAGTAAACAATGTCCCGGCCAGTTTACATATGGGTGATGCATTTTTGAACAAGAAGATTCGTCTAGAGGCGAGGCTCTTCTGCAAGTGGAATTTTTTTTGAAACAGAGGCAAGTTTCTAAAGCAGAGCACCTTTGAGCACCAGAAACGGTAAATAGTTAAGATACAAACAGAATTTGTTTCATAAAGGGAGATCAAACGAGCCACTCAGATCGAACTCAAATCGATCCAAAATTGATCAAATTCAGTCCTCTTGGTGGTGATGGTTTCGGATGAATCGAAGATTGATCATGTTCAGTCTTCCCTGAGGAAGTCGTTTTAGATCTACCACAGATTGAGTTCAGCCCACCTGGAGGAGGAACTTTCGAATCGATCCAAGATTGATCGTGTTTAGTCCTTCCGGAGAAAGAGTTTCCTAATCGACCCTAGGTCTTCCGAAACCAGCTTGCTTCTGAAGTGAATGGAAACCGAGAAATACAATTGAGAGCTACTGACTTGTTTGGTCAATATTCTACGGCTTTTATTTGCATTATTAGAGCTCCAAATTTATCAATCAGTAATTAGCCGAAACGTTGCCCTACGACAAAACCTCAAGTAATTAACTAGTATGTGAAAAGCTCTAGAGGGCAATGGAAAAACTATCTCGCTGGATAGTGGACTTTTAATTATTAAATTTAATTTTATGAAATTGAGTGTCTGGCATCCGGTCGAATAATTGTACTATACATCCGGATTACCACGGACGCTTTAATTTCATCTTTAAATCGGAATCATGACAAAAAAAACATTACTTTTTTAATATAGAGGGTTTTGAGGGTAATACAACAAAATCTGCAAAATCATTCGTGTTGGCAGAAAAAAGAAACTATCTGGTATTCGGCTTGATATTCTGGTCGGATATCTTTTATCATGCCTATCCGGAATGCGGCTCGATACAAAAAATCACCATCCGAGGCACCCTTAATTATCTCGTAAGTTTCTCTAACAGGAGAACCTGGATCGAACTCGGATCCATTCGAGATCCGTTGCAGATTGATTAAGCTTTTTCACTCATGCGTGAATGGTCCCTGGAATACTGGAATTCAAAATGGTCAGATCACACATAATGGTTGATCATGAAGCTTCCAGAAATTAAATTGAAAAATTGAGATAGTTCACTTTCATATTGTACGAACCAAAATATAAAATATTTCAAAACAATTTTTTTTTGACTTCTTCAAAAAGCAGATTCGAAAATTGCTTAATAAATCGCGTGTAACTTAAAGGTGGAGTCGTTTAGGAATTGTAAAGAATGAAAAGAACTACCGTGTCTCCCAAATATGACAAACCACGCAAATCAACATTCCATTCGATCAGGAGGCTAAAATGTCCCCGCTCTCCACCCCAGATTCGAACAGTAATGCCTGTAAAAAAGTTAAGGAAGCTTTGCAGACAAACAACAATCAAGGTTGACTATTGAAAAAACAATTTCTGGGTATTATATGTATATTCTTGTTGCTCTACTTTGTGTGAGTGCACGTTATAATTTCTAATGTCATTGAATAAACATGCTAAAGGGGTTAATGTTCACAATGCTAAACAGTAAATTCGGAACTACACTAAACTCCCACACTTGTACATTTAAAAGATGAAGGCAAACTGTTAAGAAACACGTCTGATTAAATAAACTTTGTTCTCGCGGTCCGTACTAGTAGTTGTGGATGGAGTAACTTGCCCTGCTTATAGTCGCCCAGGAAAGAGGTCCGATTGACTAATACGGTTTCTGTTACATGACTGAATCAGGGTAAAGTAATAGTCCATCAAAGGGCAGTTGAATCGTTAATGACCAAAGATAGTCAAGTGTCAAAGCAAAAAATTCGAGGGAGTCTTAAGCTTTCGAAAATAGTATGATCGTTTTCGAGTCGGCAAACACATGTCGTTGAAACAAAAGTTCAAATACTTTATTGTTAAGTTTTATGATTTGTTTCCCGCTCAAAACTTAAACGTCTTATTTCGAGCCGTGGTGTAAAACTACGCTTAATAAAATCGTCCAATGACAGCGCGTGTAGTATCAGTGAGAAATGACAAAGTAGAAGTCTGATTCCGTAGTAGACATTCGTTAATGTCGGCATTAACAACAAATAAAAGCAGTATTAATCATCCAAAACAGAGCAATGTGTTTATATACACTAGCATAAAATTCTTGATACAGGAAAACTTGCGACAAATAGTAACCATCCTAAAATATTGAAAATTTACCAGTACAGATAAAAAAATTTCGAAAATTGTTTCAATCTTGGGAATAAAGGCTATCCCAAAATGATGGGTAGGACGAGGGGCCAATAGCATGCAATACATGGATCTCAAACTTGACTAGCAAAGTTTACACCCTTTTTCACTCTACAGCACTACGGGAGTGAAAGGCGTGGGGTTTCAAACACCCCGTACCTTGCAATTCAAAAAACTTCCCCAAAAAGCCGCAAAAACCGTCAGATAAAGGTGATATTTGACACCAAACACTCATATACGAGGTACTAGACACTATCCTAACGAGAAACATCTGGCCACGTGCCTGGTATATCGATGATAATTAAATGACCAATTCGCATTATAACATACATCTAACATAACGAGTCTAACGACAATTCTGATTGCTTATTGCACGTTCGAAATTTGTCAGCAGTAGCACGGAAATATTAAATAATCAGTCAGAAATGTTCTGTGGCTTTGGATGTGGTAGCCAGAACAATGTTTTCAATCAACCAACCCCAACTTTTTCGTGGTTATTTCGTTTTATGGTATGATCTAAACGATCGACGCTTTTTTGTCCATAGTAGAGTAATGGATTCTCTCGGTAAGTTGGGAAGGCACTCAAATAAAGTTTGAACCGCTGTCTGCTATCGCTTCGAGTAATGTTTACGCCTTCTTCATACTCTCAAACCTTTGTGCATCCATAACTCGGCTGAGCACGTTAAACTATGGATCACTTGATTAATTACCTCATGACGTACACAAGACGAAATAAAATGGTTAGGTCACTAAAAATCACTGGCAAAAATTATTCAATATCATGCAACAAGTATCGTTATCATAATCTGTAGACATAGTCATAAATTCGACAAGGAATTTGACACAACAGTTGGAACAATTAATTTCTGGCATGTCATGCTATAATTCCTTTTAACAAAGGCAAAAAGATTGTCATCAACTTACCGTTAGAAAACAGTATATGCTAAAACAGCATTTTACCTTAAAAACTACACTTAAAAACGCAACCAATCTCTGTTGGCATAGGTGGTAAACCAGATTAATTACATTGCCTGGGACGCAAGGCAAACAATATTAGCAAAAATCAAAACTCGCGTGGTGTGGTGGTGACGAGTTAAATCTACTCATTTTTGCAGTTAAGATCCACGAAGCGGGGCAAACCATAGGAAGTGGACGGGAGACCAGGAGGTAAGTAGAAGTCAAGGGCACTAGAAAATAGGTGCAGGAAGAGTGATAAGTTCAAAGTAAATGTGAATAGGTGTGTTGCTTGCTAGAGAAACTGGAACGTATTCCATTTTAAGGGGTGTGTGTAAATTCACTTTTATCGTAAACTAAGCCAGGTTTCCGCAGATTGACCTAGAATGAGATGTTATCACCTGGGTCGCAACGTAATAACCAAGGTTGAAACGTAATGAGCTAAACTGACCGACAACATGCCCGTATATATTGATAACCTGGAAGGTTTTTAAGTGAGTGATAAATTTTTTATTAAAAGATACAAGAGCTCGAGGTATTCAAATCTTCTGATATTTGCCTTGTATCGAAGCTCTGCCAAGTAGGATTCTGGAAAAAAAAAATGATCCCATAAGGTGTCAAAACAAGATGTATTTACAACTTATTAACCGAGGGTAAGTTCTTTACAGGAAAGTATTAAATTTACTGGAGGTCTGGGCAAAAAAACTCTGAAAAAAAGAAACCTGGGAAAATACCTTCCAATGCAGACAGAACGACGTCAATAAGGAATTCATTACATGGCTTCTGATTCTTTCCTTTATGGCATTTAACGCGCTTTTCACAGAATATTAAAAAAACAAAACAAAAGTCCAATTCCGTCACTTTTTAACCTTGATTTTTTTTCTCTATGTTTTTGCCAAACCTTTCCGACAAACAAGATTGTGCCCCACGTCACTTGGCCTCTCACCAAGTTGTTATAATCATTGTCTGAACCCCCAAGGTAACAAAGTGCTACTGTTTTTGGCAATAGCGTTTAAGCTATAAGTTGAACAAGTTTCTCGGACGACGAAGGCGACCAAAAATATGAAAACAGAAACATCGAAGGTACCAACATTGAGTTTGAATTCTAGTTGACTATATATTCTGTGTCCTTTTCGTTTTGTGAGGAAGCGGTTTAGGTTTACTTTCTTGTTACTACCAATGACTCCAAAACTTGACGGTTGCAAAACTAGGCAGCCAATCAACAAACGTCACCTTGCTTACAAACCGGATAACGAGCTCAGCCATATGACAAATTATCACACTGATGACTACCAGATACTAAATACATATTCAATAGTGTGATGAACAACATACCTAACTCTTATATACAACCTATGCCTCAAAAAAGCATTAATGTTTAATCTGGATTAGAGAACAGCAGCTCATAAAGTAACCTTTAAATAGCTAAAAAGATTCTGCCTTTGTTTTGTTTAGTAAGTTTTAATTCAGTTAAGTAAAAATGCATGTTACTGTATTCAGTTTAAGTATATGATATGTAAATACAATGTGTATGGTGAATCTGAAAGGCTTTTATTTGAAATTGTAACAACATGTAATTGAGGTGTCTGTCAAAGTTCCTAAGAAATTACGAAATTATTACTGAAATAAAAGTAAAAATTCCTGAAAGGAAATATTTTGCTCCATAACTTACTCTACAATTTTTAGATACAACAAAAACCATATTTTCCAAAATATCAATGCTCTTTACTTACGAATGAGTTCTTGATCTCACTAGTATAAAATGCTATAAGCAGAAAATAAAAATAAAAAAATAAATAATATAGAACAAACAGTAATCAGTAGTCTTTACTATCCCATCAGCTTAATTAAACCTCTCGATGTCATCCTGTCACAAAAATTGTAAGGCTCCAGGAATAGACTACGGGGTACCTTAGGGGAACCGTTCGGTCTCACTCTTAAGCATGACGAAGAGAGGTTCGTTGTAGCACGAATCAACCGTGCAGAAGAGCGTGTTCTTCATACACATTCTGGTTTTCATCAACCGATCAATCACCTACGACATTGAATACCACTGTGGTCTCAATCTCCAAATCACTCCACGATTCTTGTTTAAGACTGCAGTTTCTCGAAACGTCTAGTAGTGAACGGCGCAAAACGAACGCTCCTCACCGGTCTACTTTCAGGAACAGTCCTAGCATCTATTCCTTCCTACCTCTATATGGCTTACTTCGCCTCAGTGTAACGTAACTACGGTCTGGTGTTGTTTCGGATTGAAAAGGGGGGAGCAAGTTGTAGAGAGGGCGCAAAATTGGTTTCAGACTTTGTTCTCCAACTAATTATTCTCCAACTCTATTCTCCAACTAATTCTCATTAATCAACTTGTTAAACGGTCCGAAGAAAATAACATGATCTTAAGTGCCACAAAAACAAAATCAATGTTAGTTACAAGCAAACGTTTACATTCGGGTTTGGTAGATTGCAAATTAGAGATAACAGCAAATGGGACACAAATTGAACAGGTTCATACCAAGAAATTACTTGGCCTTGTGTTAGATGACCAATTAACTTTTGATGAGCATGTGAACCAATTGTGTAAAAAGCTGGCTCAGAGGATTGGTGTTTTGAAACAGATTAGATCATGCCTTCCTATTCGCCAGGGGAAACAGTTTTATAACGTCATGATTAAATCTGTGACGCTCTATGGAAGCACAGTTTGGAGTTCTTCCTCAAAAAACAATATTGAAAGAATTTTTAAACAACAGAAACGTGTTGCTAGAGTAATCATGCACGCGAGTAAAGAAGACAGGACTGTTGAACTATTCAGAAAACTCAACTGGATTCCATACTATGACTAAGTCGAAATTATTAAATGTTCAATAACCTGTAATAGAATAAACGGGAATAGTCCCGCTTATATTAGTGATATGTTCCCTCGTAATGCCGATGTGCATTCTAGAGTAACTGAGACACGGACATATTAATGTAGTCTGCCCGTGTTATAAGCGTGAGAACGATGGTGGAAGATCATTCACAGTATCGTCTATTAAGTTTTGGAATCGTTTATCATCAGAATTACGTAATAAAACATCTCTCTTTTCTTTTAAGAATAGTTTAAAGAAATCATTTTTAGAAAGATATAAAAATATTGATCATTTTAATTTTTAGCGATTCATATAAACGTATTTATTAAGTTTTTTAAAATTTTTATAATTTTATAATAGTGTAGTTTGAAGGTTATTAGTTTTTCAGATTGTAAATACTGTTATTTGTTACCCTCGTAAAATAAAGTTGATGATGATATGATTAAAAAAGATAAATATATGTGGAGTTAATGCCATTAAAATATACTGTAGTTCCCATACATTCGAAATGATCGGACGTCTCTGTCATAGAAAGGGTATAAATTGCTATGCTTGCTTCTCAAAAGCAGGGAGGACCCGGTCCCCTTTCTTAAAAAATTGGAGGATCATGACACCTTATTGTCACTAATGGCTCCAGAAGCTTGGTGTTATTGATACAGGTGTCAAATCCACACCCTACATTTAAGCCTCTGATCTAGTCTTCGCCCCCACAGAGTAAGGTGTCCCCGTTTTGGGCTCGCAGCAGTTATACAAGCGCACTTCATGTTGCTATCAACAATACCATGTAACTGATCTCAAAAGTGACACGTCCCATTCCTGAGGCATTTCTCCGATAGTTTTTGGCGTGCCTGCACACATGTTGTAATCAACTACAACAGCCAAACAGCAAGAGGATTTTAACCCACATGTAGTTGGCCCTGAAATGCTCAGTGGCAAAGAATCGCGCGGCCAAGCGTCGTCATCCATGCCCATCGCATCGCCAAGAGCCATCTACTTCCTCCGTCCCGAGTGCTCTCTCGCAAGCCAGCTTGCAAACAATTGTAATGCCGAGCATGAATTCGCCTATCACGTCCAGAAAAACTGGGGCGCACCCTGTTGATTCCGGAGCAAGAACTGAGGAGAGGATTCTGATTACTCTTTTCATTGAAATGCCAAACCATTGATCACTTGACTATTGCTAGTCCACTGAACGAGTCTATGAACGGCATGCAGGTCCTTAATGTAACTTGAAATAAATCAGTGGCTGAGCACTACATGCAGGTATTCTGCCTGACCTAATATGGAGCTTCCAACGAACGAAATCTGGCAATATTTTGAATCACATCATAAATCTACTTGTAGACAACACAGTAGTACATGTACACATACGGTATGAGCTAAATCCATTTGGCAGCCATGTTTGTTTCTGGTTATTGCAAGGGATCACCCGATGTTCTCAGTCTTCCATGCTTTTACTTTTCTGTCCTCCAAAGATGACTTTTTGAATCAAGTCAATAAAACAGAAGTAGCCTTTTGGGTGAAATCTTAGTTTGAAAATCAAGTATCTTGAAACTATTGTAATAAATACTTGTGTAGAAAGAAATGAAGTGAGTACTTTTATGCCGTTATACAGTAACTCCGCCGGTGTCCTTTCTATTAACAGATGTCTATTTGTTCCAGCTTTGAAAGTTTGACAAAGAAAACTGAATTAGGGTGTGTTTCCTCAGGCCCATCCAGAGTCTGAGTAGGGCCCAGGTCAAAATAGAAATTTGGGGGCCCCCTTTACAAAAATTATTTTGGTCGATATTTCACTTGACAATAGCACTTTCATCGGGTTCTTTACTGGACAGCATGAAGATAACTATCCGTGTGAAGACATGCGTGTCCTGCCCTGGCTCAGTGTTCAATGAATAAATAAACAGCATGGATTCAATAAAAGTTGGGAATCTTATTCAGTTATTTGATTTTCATTTGAGACATAAAGGAAATAAATTTATCAGTACATTGAAAAAGCCAAAAGGAGTCTCTCTTGAGCTGGTGCCTGAAGCCCCTCTTGAGGTTGGGGCCCCTCTTTAGGTTCGAGCCTGGGGCAAACTGCCCCAGTTGCCCCCCCCCCCCCCTCTGGGCAGGCCTGTGTTTCCTAACAACACTTTGAACTAAATATTGTGATGGTAGAGTACTGTTACATCAGGATATTCATGCATCAATACTGGATAAAGCTATCAGTAACAATTGCCAAGAATTTTGATAGTTCCTGAACTTTTTTGGCAAATTGAAATAAAAACTAGTGATAAAAATACAAATAAGTTTGTCAGAGTCACTCATTAGTTTATACACCATCAGTCTAAAAAATGTTTTATGCTAAGAGGTAGTTATTGTAGCTATTTTATTGTAGCTATTTTATTGTAGCTATTAATTTCCCTACACAGAAATATTTTAAATTAGCTTTATGGTCCACAACTATAAATTAATGTCTTCAGTTGACATTAACAGTAATTTTTGTATTTGAATTCCCATAAAAACTATTGCTAATACTGTTGCTGCAATAGTTTTAACACTACCCCACAACTTTCAGAGTAACATGTCAATTACTGAAATTCTAACTACTATAAAAATTCCCACAATAGTTAACCACTAAGATTATATAGTTTCAGTGCTTACATTACTCATGCTAACATTTTATTATTGCAGTACACAGCAGTACAAGCAGAGAATGACAAAGTTCCTTAATAATTGCACCGCAGTTATTGCCAAGACTTGAAACCCTTGTTAAAGCTTGCCAAAGGCTATTAAATACTTATCCATAGCACAGGTACCTGTAATGGACAAATGCTGGCTTCACTCTTTTATATATAATATTATTATATCAATTTCTTATTAGTCAATAAAGTAAGATTTTCAATTGGATCATGACATTGATAATTTATATGAATGAGAAAAGGTGAAGACTTAAAAACAAGTACATTTTAAAGTACTTTGCATGCAATATAAGTTATTCAAAGACATTGAATTGGCCTTAAACAAGCATACCCGAGGTTTAAATAGCATCAAACTATGTATTTATTCCAAATACTGCAAATCCAGAAAAATTTAAAATGAAAAAATTGTTTTTGAAATAACTAAATGGCTATTCAGGAATGAATGGATAAATAATTGAGGCAGTAAATTCTGCTACAAAGAACTGACAAAAATTCGAAGTGTTCAAGTCAGGAGAACTCAAGAATACAAAATAATACTTCCATTTCCTGGTATCAGTACTGCAGAATTTCCATTATGTCTTATAACTACAGTGTATAAAAGCAGAGCATTCAAATGCTTACAGTGATTCATATAAAATCTGCTGTGGTATGACAGCTATCAATGTCAGTAGTTCTTTCAATATTCCTATAATTGTATTCAGTTAAATTCCATGGAATGTACAGGGTTCTGCCCACAGTGAGTGGCACCAAGTGGTGGCAACTGGCACTCAGCAGTGCTGCCTAGTACTTATACGAAAGTGGACCCTTCTGCCTGGCACTCAAAACATACAAAATATGTGATAAGAAAACCTCTAGTGATCGTTTTTTCACATGAACAATATTACTGACCATTATTCAGTAAAATTTGGCACCACAATGTGCACACAATTACTACCAGTGATTTGATGAAGTATGATATCCATTCAAAAGCAGAGTGGATAGTTTAATGACTTTGGGTGTGGAGTATAGCCCCAGACCTGCAGGTACCCAGCACTCAGATGGTCCTAGGCAGAACCCTGAATGTAATATGTAATGGTTTTTAAGCTGTAAGCTTGTTCTTTGTATTTATTTTACCACATTTGTGTGACAATGTAATGTTTGCCTTTGTCTTGATATACATGTATATACTGCAGTTTATAGCAACATACCATATTATAACAGAGCATAATGTTATAACTTAAAAGTATGTTGATCTACATTCTCTTATTTGTGGTTTTGTTGTTCAGTTCTTTTGGTCCCACATGCCTCTGAAGATATTTATTATCAACACTGCAATTTTAAGAAGCTACTATACTACAATTACTATAGCATGCAACATTACAACAAGTGATGCAGTATATATGGTATCCCAGTGAGTGGCATATGCAGACTTGTCCAACCACTGCACTTGCATGAGTTGGATTTTTATTTTGCACAAATTTTCTGTATAATGTAAATGAAGACACATTTATCATTAATCTTACCCTCATTTTTTAGATGCAATGTAAAATAAGTCCCTAGAACATTAAGGTTTGAGAAGCATTTTCTTGGTGTAATATTCCTTGCTGAAATACTTGTGAGATGCCTCAGACGTCTCTAAACAAAACAAGTGATATCTGTGCATAAATATGCATACAGCAAAATATTTGCAAAACCATTAAAGTCAATTTAAACAGTACATTTTTTTTTGGCAATGACCATCACACATGACTAGCCTCTATATACTAAAAGGAAAATATTACACATCACAACAGTACAACTTGATAAATTGCAAGACAGTGACCATACGTTGCAGCAAGGTTATTCTGAGTTTCGAAATTCCAGCATTCTTTTCATAATCGGTATTTCATATGAAATAGTACATACAGTACAGTAATAGTACTGTACAAACAGTAGCAGCAACAACAACTATAACAGTTTCTATAAATTGTTAACATATACGGTAATTAAGACTTTGAAAACATTATATCAAATTGTTTCGAAACTTTCAATTCAAAAGTACGGACTGAAATAACTGGTCACATGTCAATTTATCAGTCAAAATGTTCACTAAATTCTAACGAAATAAAACTATTCATCGATGTTTGGACATTCTTCTAATTGTCATTTTTGGTCCTAACATAGAAGCTGAAGTTGTTGCTGATAGAGACAGCATTCTTCACTTTTTACCCAGTTTTCCAAAACAGTAAATAAGTTAGATATATTTTAAACAGGCTGTCAAATTAAACTAGGAGGAAATTTTGAAATATAGGAATTTTGTGAACAAGTGAAAACATTTAGTATTAATCCAGACACAGTCTTTACCTGTTGCGACGACAGTTCTACATGGTTCCTACGTTGCAAATTGTCTCTGGTCAACATTACCACTTACTCCAGTACATTTAAGCCTTATCCAACCACCATCGACGACTCGGAACGGTGAAACAGAGAGACAACGTCAACGACTACAGCCAACCACTGAGGCTCGAGATCGACACACACCGGCTCGATTTTTAGAGTTTCTTCAGAGTTATTCGGAGTTAACCTGCAGTATGTTGTCTTTGGAGTAAACTGCAAATTCACTCATTTGCAAAACTTGTCCCTAGTCTTCTCCACCTGACCGATATCAAGAAGTAATGACGTCACTAGGGGCTCGTACGGTGGCCGATAAGGGCCACCCCTTCTCCGTGCAAACATGTAGTTTTTCCGCATAACAAAGAAACTTCTCGGTGGAAATTGATCTTCTCCGTGGAGATACGACACTGCGACATGAAAATGTGAATCTGCTATTTGTAAACGTAGCTTAGCTCCGTGACGTGGCACATCTACGTCGGACAAACACGCATCTTTGCCGTAGAAATAAGCGTCTTCCTCTAGGAAATAGGCCCCTTCTCTGTTGTAATGTGCACCTTCTCCCAAGAAAAATATATCTCATCCCCCTGAATCACCTCCTTGCAAAATTTTCATTTTATGTAATGGGGGGGGAGGGGGCTGAGTTAACATGTACTTGTCTTCTCAAGTGCGTAATCGTATTTTAAACCAAAATGATACAGTGCGTTAGAAGCAACATTTGTGAAGTTCTAGTCCCCTTCATTGTTTCCTCGATTTCCTTTGCCCTAACAGCAATTTAGAAAAAATAGTGGGATGTAGTGAATGCTTTGATGACCGTTTTTGTAAACTGAGAAGCGGAATTCATTTCACTCAAAAAACTCAGAAATGTCATGTTGATTTTGTCTCCATAATGAAACTTGTCAAGTTCAAGTCGGCTGTCTTTTATCTCATTATAAATCAAGTGAAAAATCAAGTGTTTAGACTAGTGCTTCAGGCAGTTCGAAGATTAGAGCTGGCTGCAAGCACCGTTGCCGGTTTAGTGCCAAGGCGATCTACTTTAAGTACAATTATGAAACGGTTTACTCGCTGCGGAGAACATTTCGCTGACCAAGCAAAATTTTTGTCCCAACTCTTTAGGATTTCCTATTTCTCATACAGTAACATTTTGGTAGATTTTGTTTTGAATGGAATATAACACGTGCTTGATGCGTTCGATGATAACTCACCCCCTTCCCGATTACACAAAATGAAAATTTTGCAAGGAGGGATTCAGGGGGGTGAGATATCTTTTTCTACGGAGAAGGTACACATTACAACAGAGAAGGCTCTTATTTCCTAGAGGAAGACGCTTATTTCAACGGCAAAGATGCGTGTTTTTCCAACGAAGATATACCACGTCACGGAGTTAAGCTATGTTTACAAATAGCAGATTCACATTTTCATGTTGCAGTGTCGTATCTCCACGGCGAAGATCAATTTCCACAGAGAAGTTTCTTTGTTATGCGGAGAAACTACATGATAGCATGGAGAAGGGGTGGCCCTTATCGGCCACCGTAGGTTCGACTACTTCGACACAGCAGAGCTGGTTCGTTTGAGCAAGCGAGCTTGACGAACGTCTATTTATCATATGTAATAACAACAAGCTACCAAGAACAACAAAGTTAAGATTTTTTGCACAAGAAATGAATAAGACGAAGTCGTGAAAAGTATGGTTTCTTTATTAACTTTTAACTGGTACGGCAATTCCAAATATGATCCAAACGTCTCATGTAAATTCAGGTTATTAAATGTTAAACTAGAAAAATTCGAGTCGCCTCTCCTGTGCAAAATTTAAGATCTAAAAATTACGAACAATACGTTGTTCAAAATGGCTGAAATTCGGAACAGTCATGTAGTGAGATGCATTTGAATATAAAGAACTGAAACTAACCCGCTGTTACGTCGATTCGCTGGTGGGAGATCGAACCATTGCCTCCCGCCTGGGAAGCGAGAATTCTGCCAGTGAACCGCCAACATCTACAACAAGGTTTATATATAAAAAAAAAACTGATATGAATGCAGTCCCGGACAAGATATCAATAAGTAATACGTTTATGCAGGCATCTTAAAAACAATTTGGGATTCGAATGTCAGTACCAAGGCGGTGAGAGTGCCGAATCCTAACCTTGAGTCCACAAGGGCAGATAGTACACGACTGTTGCAAACCATATAAAAAATTCACTTGCAATTTCACTCATGAAATGTTTCAACTCTATATGTGAAATGAAAATTTTATATGTGAAGTTAATTTTCGTATGTTAAGGTATCATTTTATATGTGAAATACCTGTTTCGCACACCAAGATTTCACATGTGAAATTTTGAACCAGTTCGTTTCACACGCGAATTTGGTATTTCATATGTCAATGGGTTCCCATTTCATATGTGAAAATGTTTCAGTTCCATATGTTTTTCACACGTGAAATAACGTGACAAGTTCGTAAGAGTTAAAGGAAGAAAACAAAAAAGGGTAAACAAGGAGGAATCGACCATCTCATAATTAATATTAACGAAATGCTAATCTGACACTTTCTGACACCTAACTTTCTGACAGGAGTGAGAAGCACTATCAAATCATCCTGCGTCGCGCTACGACTTGTCTGTAACCTCGTGGAAACTCTTTAGTTGTTTCCTTTTTTTCATTCAAAAAAAGGAGTGCTGCGTAGAGGCAGTTCTGAACGAAGAAGAAAAAGTCAAGCTTTTAGGTTTTTTATTGTTTGGATTATTATCACGATAAACTTGTCATTTTGATCACTGTTTATCGAACATGGAGCATATGTGAAAAAAACAATATTTTCTCAGGCCAAAACTGCTGGCCAAAACTTCAGATCGTAATCACTAAATCACATCGAAAGTTGTCTTGGCCTGATCTTCACCAGTTTTGGGGAATAAATGAACATCTCTTGATTCTCTGGTTGCACCAAAGAGAAGTTTCAATTCTTTCCTGTAGTCATCTTAATTTGGACCAGTATAATTACCAACCCTTACCACTTGGTCTTTGTAGCCCTTCAGGTGATCCAAGTCGTAAAGCGATTGTTGGAACGATTAATAATTACAGCACCAATCTGTTTCAAGGAAAACTTGAATTGAATGAAGTAGTAAAACGAAGATTTCCCAACATTCGATCATTTTCAAGAACCTTTGAAAAATCTCGTGTAATTCTAGGTTCTTAAACATAAACCTCGCATAAAATACAATAGCTTTTTCTTATGCGAACTTTGACATACTATTTAGATAGGTAGATAGATAGATAGATAGATAGATAGATAGATAGATAGATAGATAGATAGATAGATAGATAGATAGATAGATAGATAGATAGATAGATAGATAGATAGATAGATAGATAGATAGATAGATAGATAGATAGATAGATAGATAGATAGATAGATTTTATTAAAATTACATCGCAGCCAAATACACTGAATTTCGTAATTATTTACACATTTAAAATTTTCCAATAAGACTTTTATTTATGTTATATTACCCATAGTATCCAACTAAATTTTTAATGTATAACTTTAATTAGGTTTAAGACTATATAACATTAAATAATACTAATGAATATTATTGAAAGGTTTAAAAATTTAACAAGTATGAACAAATTAAGGTATAGGCGAACATTTCATTAATCGCGCAAAGTGAAAATAAAAGTGTTCATTGTCCTATTTGTTTGAACTCGTGGGATGTTAAAATTTCGCTGATTTCGTAGCTTATAATGTGGATTATATCTTTCTGGTAATAAATTATTGAGTTTATGGCTTGGATCAAGGGTTATAGATTGAAAAAGTTTATTACACAGATGCTCGTGATGGTCCTTCATAGGTTTAACGCCTAAACTTTCAAGAGCAGTATAATAATCCAAGTCTGCCATAACAATTGTCATGGCCCTTTTCTCCAGACGCACCAGCTCGCTTTTTAAGTATTGCGGTAGAGAATGGTAAAACGCTGATATTCCATAATCTATCACCGATCTAATACACGATACATAAAACGACACTAAATCTTGCGGTGATACTTTAGCCCGCCTTAATTGTACTAAAAAATACAATTTTTTACACGGGACGAAATTACAGATTTGAATGAATTTCACATGAATGCAAATTTGTTGCAAATTTGGCTCTCAAATTTGCAACAGATTTTCACTGGTAGTTTTGTCATCTTTGGGATGTCAAATTTGCACTGCATACACCAATACGTTTGCACATATGCAAATCCTTCAGCCGAAATTTGAATTGAATTTGCAACGGTTGTTTTGACATCTCTGCAACAACAAATTTGCAATATATACACTAATATCTTTGAACGTACGCAAATTTATCAACTTATATTTGCATCAAATTTGCAGTGGTGGTTTTATTGTCTTTGAAACTCCAAATTTGCAATACATACAGTCATAGCTTTGAACATATGCAAATCTGTCCTGACGTTTGCCTTAAATTTACATCGGTGAAAATTTGTGGCAAATTTAGCCTCCAAATTTGCAACAGATATTCACAGGTAGTTTTGTCATCTTTGGCACATCAAATTTTCTCTACATACACTGATACGTTTGCACATTTGCATCGAATTTGCAATGGTTGTGATGACCACAACTTATGAACTTAAATTTTGCATCAAATTTGCAGTGGTAGTTTTATTATCTTTGAAACTCCATATTGGCGATACATACAGTCATAACTTTGAACATATGCAAATCCCCGTGACGACGTTTACCTTCAATTTGCCACGGTTGGTAGTTTATAATTCTTGCGAAACCATATTCGTCATATACTCAACTTTTCGCATAAACAAATCTGTGGGGTGGAATTTTCGTCAAACTTGTAGTCATTTGTCGTCTTTCTTTCACCAAATATGAAAAGGGGGCAATATTTTGAAAAATGAGAGGGACTATTACTTGAGGGTCGGCAGTTAATCGAGGAAATACAGTGATGCAGTTCAGAACTGCGTTGAATTTACGTTGGTCTTTTCATTAACATTGTAAATAAAATCTGCAATTCATGAACACAACTTTACATGTACGAAAATTTGGTTGGAACATTCCCCTAATGGAAATCACAGCCATCGGCATTCTCAGTGGCATTAACGCACGCGTCTTATACTTGACGATTTGGGGGCAATAAGAGTTCACCTTTTATCTCAGCGCTTGCTACAGACAGCACAAAGAATAAAGAGCATTCGGTATTCCAACCGTAATAATTAAGGTCATTGCGTACGACCTTACCAGTTTACCGCATTTTCAGAATTAATGCCACAGAAACGACTTGGGAAGAACCATCTTACCACCAGAGGATCTTTCAAACTTAAATAAGTTACTGCCATGAAGACTGCAGTTCTCAATTTGGCCAATACCATATATCAAATGGGAAGGAGCCACGTTCTCAATACTTTAAAAATATTATAAATTTCAGTTTTAAAGTATGGCTCGTACTTTTTTACTACCCCAGATTAAAACAGTTCAATCGAACAATAAAGGATGAATGGACAATTCTAATTAGTTGCTCAAAATAATTTTCGTGAAAATAACTTTCGTGAAAAAACTGGGTGATAATAGTCTTTCCAGTCTATGGAAATATTTTTCTCCCAAACAACAGACGTTCAGGTCCGCAATGTTCAAAAGAAAATAAAGACTTTAAACAAGTTTATTTGGTATACATTACTTGGATTGCGTGACCACTGAGGCACCAAAGGTCTGAAAAACCCTTGGTAACAGAAAGTCGTCAAATACTCATGCCGAATAAGACGCTAAATTAGTGTTGTAAAGTGAACTCACTAAACAGCAGCATGCAGTTAGAATGTTAAAATTGTCACTGAACATTCAACGCCAACGGAACTTTATAGTTTCCACAACATCCCAGTATACACTGAGAATTTTCAAGATAATAAGACTTATAACAATAATCGTAAACACCAATAACGTTTCTTAAAAGTTAAAAATGAACGTTCTGCAATGTACAGCACTTACGTTTGTACTGACCCCATCACGACTGACTAGTAATAATTAGGTAGCTAACTTTTACGTAAAGTAATATCAAGAAGACTGATTTGTCAATGTGAGCGAAATCTATAAGATTTGGTAAACTTGGTCGAATTGCATACCTGATTGCCTTTCGTATCAACTAGGTACACAGTAATTCAAAGTGATAAAAGACGTTAAATCCTTTCACGAATAAGAATTGTTCTCTAGTGACATTTGATTGACATAAGAACTCCAATCGATACCAAATGTTCGACATTTTGATCAAGATTACATGGACTGCACACTACATTAAAGTCTCGTTAAAGAAAATGAAAAGATTATGCGTTTCCTAATCAGATGGTTGAACACACACACTTATATTAAACTGCGGTAAATGTTCTTACACAAAATCTTGTCTTGGTAAAGGAAGAACAAACAACACGTTTTCACCATTCACGCGATCCTTCCCTGCAAGAAATTGTCCAAAAATACGTTGGACAGGTAAAAATGATGACGGTCCAAAAGGCTTAAAGAGATTTGAACACCAAACCTCTGGTGAACCTGGACGGGAGCCGCAAGAATATCTCTCAGGATGGTATTGATACCAGGAAACACGTGCAAACAGGAAGTGCATTTGTTGCCCGTTTATTGTAATTGCTTGCTTAAAAAAGTACTGCACTAAGCCAGGCCTGACGTCTGACGACGGATCTATTTCGTCATCATATCTTCCCGCCCATTTAGCCAGAATATTTCCAGATCTCTTATGCCTAGAACGCATCGAACCATATAAAACACCTGCAAATGCTACGGTGGAATAGCGGTCGAAGAGGACGGGTACAGCCCCGTCTGGAATCTCGGGAACGAGGAATCTGTAAGCCCTGGTCACGTAAACAAGTTCATCATTATCAAATGCTTCAACTGTGTGTGGGGGGCCACATTTATACTCTCTTACAGTAAACCACAGTTCGCTTCCTGTTACGATATCAACTTCTCGTAGTTGCAGTAGCGATAAAGCAAAGTTGCAGTCCACTTGTCCAATATTTGTAGCTGTATTATGCTGTTCAGATTGTTTAAATATTTGTTCAAAGTTTTCTCGATAAACATTAGGAGCTGCAAGGTCATGCAAATGTTGATCTCTCAAAAACTTTCGGAAAATCTGAATCTCCACTGACTTATTGTTCGTCTGATAGTCTCCTAATATGCCATTGTACCTCTCAAAACCGAATAGCCAAAAACTATGCACTGGTCCATAGTCTAAAATACAGTCTGCTAAATGCGTGTGAAGATGCATGTTTGGCGTAACCTTTGCACTACCGTACAAACGTTCAAACTCTTTACAGAACTGCACCAACAACGAATGGGCAGTTCCAACGTCTTTAACTTCATTCATTGGTGTAGAAAGAATCCGGCATGCGTGTACGAATAGTGTCCAGCACTGATAATGTTCCAATTGTAATCTGTTGCGCAAGGCGAACAACGAAAACATAGTAGTCCAAGACTTCCACTGTTCCGCAGTGAAACCAGCAAAAGACTTAGCGATTTTAAAAGGAAGTCGACCTATATTGCTCGGAGCTTCAGTCCCATCAATCACGTTCTGAACTGCTTGCAAGTCACCTACATCCAAATGTTTTTCATCAAGCCAGATTTCAAGCATACGTTTCGCCGTTCCCAAAAAAAGATTGTGCATTGGATCCACAATGGTGAAACGAACGCAGTCAAAGTAGGGTAATCTGTGAAGTTCAGTGTAGCGTGTTCCGTATAAACTTGTCAATTTATCTGCATCTTCCTGACTCGTTTGGCGTGAAATCTCGGCCGCCTGACACCTGTGTTCATCGTTTTGTCTTCGAGGACAAGGTTCGAATCCAGAGTAATCGGAAGGCTCCCCGATTCTCCCAACCTTGAATTTCTTTTTGCACTTGCTACACCCTGCAGCAGATGCGTGACTAGTAAACCCGCAAATTTTTCGACTCGCTGGAACATCACAGGCAACACAAAGTAATGCAGCCTTGAAAATCTGGGGGGAAAGAGGTGACCCTGAGTGCGTTAGCGCGACACCAGGGTTCCAGAGCTGTAAGAGTTCATCTACCAGAGGCGATAAATACGGATTAATTGTCAGAGGCGGTTCGCATGGTCCGGGAATAATCCCAATGAGAAAAACGTTTTCTCGCTTAAAACGTTCACTTCTTGGCAGGTTCATTAATACTAAATATATTACTCCAACGGAATATGCCGTGTGCACAAACGGTTGCATCCAGTCAACGTTTAACATGAATGCATAATTGCGAGGCTCGATCAAAAAAGGAGTGCCATCAAAACACTGAAAATCTTTCCAAATTCGACCATCGAAAACATCGCACAAAACTTGCGCAAAAGATCTAACCTCTCTATTTCTCCACAACTCACATCTCTCTGTGAAGCCACTTCTTTTAGTGAATGTTTGCAAGGTCTTGATCAAACTTTGATAGCAGTACACTTTATGTGGATATAAGCGTTTGGATCCGTTTTTTAATGTTACTTCTTTCAAAAGGGAAGTTCCGCATTCTTGACGTCTCCATTGTTGACGATGTTGAGGGAATTTTATAAATGTACAACGTTTGGAAACATGGCGGCCTTCTATAGAGTAATAACAGTCTTCAAATTTATAAATATTATGACATTTAGGGCAGACGACGTATTTTACGAATTTATCGTTAAGTAGGTGAAGTTCTTTTTTTAAGCTATACAATGACGAGGGAAAACCAGCAGCTATGTCCTGAAACCAGGTATTTGACCATGAAATTATCTCAAACAATCTCTTTAGAAAAGTTATAAGGAAGGCCATTGCACTATCAGGAACATGAAAAACGCTCCAAAGATGACATAGTCCAACTAAAATCCACTGAAGGATAACTGATTGCTCACGCTTTTCTTCGGATGATTCTTCGTCTATAAGTGGTATAGAATCAAAGGTTACGTTCTCGATGAAATCTTCGTCAATATCAGCTGTTAGTTCATCATCCCAAATTTCACCCTCTGGCAGCTGGAAATACTCGTCTTCTTTAGCAGCTTCAACGTCACTGATGTCAAAAGCTTTGCCGGAATGTTCCTCTTCGTCAGAAATTACGTCTCCCATATCCGAATCACTTGGTAAGTCTGGAAGTAGGTCTTCGTCACTGCTTTGTTGCAAGGAGGGATCTTTCTGCCATAAACCAGAGAAGTCGTCAAAGTATCTTTGCTTATGGTTCACATAAGTACGGTATGGCATAAATTTTTCGCAATGAAAACAGAATCTTTTCGACAACACGGAACCGTCCATTATCGTACAACAGGAAAGACAAACAAAATATCACCCCACTCGGGAATGCTTTTTTATTGGCTATCAGAAAATATGGAACGAACCATATTTGGTCACAAACTATAGGCTTTTTCCCGCTACCTGATCACCTATACCGATCCTTATACCGATCAAGTCTCTGGAGAAAAAAATACACAAAACCTTTGGAAGTTGTGTCATGGAGCAACCACACGAAAGCACAACAAATATAATTGAGGCGCTGAAACTCATTGCTAAAAACCAGGAGCAGTTACTACAAAGGACAAGCAAGTTGCTTGAAGCTCAAAAGAGCAATCATCGCTCACCAGGCACCGCGAGCAAAATACCAATCGAAGTGAAGGTAAAATCAAAACCATTTATTAAGGGTTTATATACTGGTATAATACAGTATTAATTAAAGTTATACTTTAGATAATATATGGTGTTTCACCGCACACAAGTACATAGCACTAACAGTATAGTACGTACAGGTTACTGAATATAAAGTGCACTTCAGTCAGAACGTCAGGTTGTACATGTAGTTCTTGCAGTTTTTAGGATCATTGTAGATTCCAGCAATGTAGTCAGGAGTTCTAAATTAAGTCATATAATTACAGTGTGAAAAAATAGAACCATAAGTTATAGTGATAATAAATTAGAGCGAGATAAACATGTGCTGTGCTCAGGTATACAGTACATGAAAATAGTGTCCAAATGACAGAAATGCAGTTTGCAGCTACGAACAGCAGTAAAAGATTCAGTTGTTAATCTTTAGGATTTTTATCAGAAGTTTTCAACATTGGCTATTTTATCTCATTACGTTTTTATATTCCTTTCCAACAGAGGAACGTTAGAGTAGCTGTAAACAATCTTTCCACCAAATGGGACTTCACTCAAAGGTAAAAACCATCCTTAAGAAAACATTAATTCATAAACACCTATTTTGCAGCGATTTTAATATGGACTGTAACTGGCTAATTTCCTAACGGCAGCCCCAACAAGAAAATACAACTTTAACCCCAAAATACTCTTGAATTTTTAGTTAGTTTTTGTAGAAACAAGGATTTTTCTGTGAAATATTACAAGTCAATATATCAGGTTCAGGACACATTCCACAAACATCAGGAAAGGAGCCTTTTTGCCTTTATTACTTGGGATTGGCAACAACATGTTTACAGTTCTTTAGGAATCTATTCCAACACAGTCAGAGATCTGATTGTTGTGCTCACTTTCACCATCATTATGACCCTGACTTTCCCTTTCAAGGGTACAATTACTTGCATTTTGCTGATTATGGGAAATCAGCTAAAAGCCAGGCATTCACTTGAGTATACAAACTATACATGTGTCAACCTGGCCCATTTAATTTAACCATGAGATGAAATGAAAGCTGTATGCTGTAAGGCTTCTTTTATAATTTTATCTCTCAAAAAATACACACTGTAGTGATTCATATCTACATGTACTTTATGTTAATACACAATGAATTACAAAATTAAAATACTTACATAACTCCAAAGTTCAACATTCAATGCTCCATTTGCAGTTATTCTTCTTTAAAAATGTCTACAATAAGAAATTTACAGTGTATTACAATGTAATATTAGCTAGCAAGGTGATGCCTGTGCTTAAAAGGAAATGCAAGTACAGAGATGCCAGCAAATATAAAATGAACTGAAACACTTTTTCTGCTGTTTGATATGTCAAGACAGCAGCAAATACTGTTCATGTACTTAGAAATGCCATTTGCATTCATGAAATTTCTTTTCATCAAGCTTTCATTTGATAGGCCTCAATACTTTGGTTAGTTTACTAAGATGACTAGATTACTATGCTGATTATCTTTCTGACTGGTACTTTGGAGAAGTATTATCAAGACTTAGAACTAATCTCTTATATTTCCAAACCAATGTTTGGATGCTGGGAAAACTAATTTTGAGCTGAAGAACTTTTCCTAGTATTACTTTTCAGCTATGAACTAGATAAATGTTCATTAATCTTAGATTGATTATCATTCTAGATATTGTTGTTTGTGAAATTGCTTTTCCAATGTAAGGACAAAATGTTAGTGTTATATATTATTCAAATTATTATTGAGCCTTCATTATGATTTGGCTTAAAGCCATTTGCTGGGCAAATACATTCATTATACAAGTTGGCTTTTGACCTGGTTCTTCCATGATTACATGTACCACAATATTGATGAAAAGTTAAACATTATACTGCTGTGCCACTTATCTGCATAGATGGTGAATGTGTCTTGCTTTGGGGACTAGATGAAAATCAATGGATTTATTTGTAACTCAGGTAATGAAGATGGAGATTTCTGTTAAACCATACAATGGCTGGAAAAAAAAAAAGAGGAAAAACTCAACATGTTCATTCAAGCAAATAATGAGCTTGAAAAATCTTTAAAAAATGAATAAGCAGTGAAGTTAATGAGAGCCAAAATTATGAGCAAGATTTCTTGAATTGCCAGACCAAATCATACTTTAGTTACAGTATGTACTGTTGTGCTTATCACTGTATTGTATTGTGTATGTAATCATATAATGTATTTAACTCATCATACAGTGGTGGCCTTGTCAATGACATTGGGGAACCACCTGCCATCTGGTATGTAATTTTGAACTAAATTAAGCTAAATTCATAAAACATTTTCAGCTTCCGGGCACCTAACAATGAGGCAGTGAACAAAGAGGTGATTAAAAATATGAAAGCCTTGGAAAACATGGACAAGGTTGATGGCTACGTGATGCAAAGTAAGGGCACATTCCATCTGCTTATGAATAATCGTTCAATATTCTGCGTAGTCCACAGTAAAGTAGAACAGCTGTACAACAGTTATTTACATGTTCACGAAAACGTACCCTTTCTCTGCTTTTTCTTCCAATTCACACGAGCTAAAGTGATTTGGGTATGAATACAACCCATTCACGTTGAGCTTATAATGGTAAAATTTACTTCGTTTGATGTAGCAGTTCCCTCATTACTTTCTAAGGCACAATGAAAGGCTTTCCTTGGTAGAAGTTACGACGTTCTGCCTATAAAAAATAAGTTGTGCGTGAGATCGTTGTGAACTGTGCTAGGTTAACAGGAAAAAACGATCCTTTGTACGAAGAATGGCATGGTCAGCAAAGTATACAATGAAGTACATTCAGGATGAGCATCGAACTGCAACTGTTGTCACGTTAGATGTAAGATTTGTAACAAAGACTCCCATTAAATCTACCGTTACGCACCTCACTTTGTTTACAGTTCGTGCTTATATGCAGGAATTTTTTCGTTTCTAGCTCCTTTCCCATAACATGAAATGTAGATGTCAAGGACTTTAGGTTTCTAGGCCTTCTAACCATTGCAGTATTCCAACTAGTATAAAATGATTTCACAAACTGCATAAAGGGTTCCTTGAAGCCCATTTTCCTCTTTACTGTGGCCCTAGTAGGTCAATGCCTTTAAATGAACCGTGTCCAGATTAATACCTCCGTTCGGAAATAGTTAAACCAGTGATTATAAGCCATACAATATGAAAGCCATACAAGTGTTTTAAAGCGTAGTTGTTTCAACATTACATTTGGAAAGAAGGGGGGGCTACAGCCCCTGCAGCCCCCCGGCTCCGCTGTCCCTTGAGTTCATGTAATCTTTAACATTTACTCGGTATGCCGAATTGGCGAGGTCAGTTAATATCGTAATTCCTCCCTTCAATACAGACTCTACTTCGTATCGATGTGGTACTGTTACTAACGATAACTAAAATAGTTGATATTGCATCGTCTAATTGACATGGCCACGGGTATCGTCCACCTCTATTGCTCACGACCGAAATTCTAGGTCCCAGAAATAACAATTGCCATGTCTTCGATGATTTTATCGACCTAACACAGTATCCAAATGACCTGCTCACTTGACAAAAGATCAAAATATGAATGGCCACATAAAAAAGACCGGTTACTAATAGAAATCTATTGAGACCTGTCCAAAAGTTGAAGAGACTTCTTCGTAAATAATAAATCAAATACAAACAGTTGAAACAGATGAAATAGGTTAATTACTAGTGACGCAAAAGAATCCGCAGATCATAATGCATTGTAAGAACACAGATCGACTTGTTATTTTTGTTCCATTCTTACGCCTAGAATATGAGCTTGATATGCCCACCACAAAGCAAAAACTTTCTAGCACTTGTTCTGTTGAACACAAGACAAAGTTTTCCCATGTTAGCCTTCTAAGTCCTGACACTCAATCGCAAAATGAAATGTTGTTGAAGATTGATGCACGGCAAAGGGAAGAAACAAACAGGCATTACCACCGTCCACAAGAGATCTTAAGCCTCAATACACCTTTGCCAATGAATCATTTAAGTCTGGAATTATAACAGATTCTTTAAATCTTTTCTCCTGGACGTTTCCTCAGAACGTAATATTTCATTAACGATATTCGCACCTTCCCGCCAAAATCACATCAGACAAAAATTAATCAGCATTTACCTGAGACGTTTTGGTCGCAGGAAGCCTAGGGACTGATCAGTAAAATGTCTGTTACCTTCATTGATAAATGCCGAACTGATTGCATAATTAATAATTGCAGTGGAAGAGGTGATTTTTGAGGATTTTGGATTTCAAGAATTTTTGAAATTTTCGTACTGTGTGTACATTGCCTTCGTGTAGGTACTTTGTCAAGAATGCAGTTCAGCTGAGCAGTGAGAAAGCTGCCTTTCAAACAAAATGCAGGCAGGGCCGCGGCTACTATAGACATCCCCCGCCACGCCTCTCAGCACGAATTTCAGATCAGAACATTTTAACGCAACTTCTGGTAAGACATTGGAGTATGAAATGAAAACAAAATACAAGCTGGGCTTTTATTTGGAGCATTGATTGGAGGAAACAGGCAAAATAGAGATTAACACTAATTAGGTTAATGAGAAGTTTATAGAATCTGCAGCTGGTACCTCTCTTGGCCAATAAGATCATTTCATATACGTACTAAAAGCCTTTTGAAGATTAAATTTGCTCATGAGGTGACCGGTACTTTTCATATTTGGCTCTGTCATCTTTCCTATTTACCGTTGTTTTGCAATGTACAGCAACGTAAACCAAACAAATTTCCGCTTGTTAAGTATTAAAAATTCGTAGTCGACATTATTATATATAAAAAATATCATTTATTTTGTTGTAATCCTTATATTTTTAGTTTCGGGAATACATTAAACTATTTTTCAAATTTTTGATGCCCAAGGAATAAAAATAAAAAAATTATAAATAAAATAATAAAAAAAAAAGCCAGAGAAAAACTAATCCGCTACTTAGTTAGGTCACTGCAAGTATTCCGAGTAAATATTCCCATGTCACGTCCACTACCTTTAGAATCGTAAAATGAGTGGCTGTTTTCAAAAGTTCAAAGTTTCAAAAACGCCAAAATTTTCCAAAAACAGTTTTGCCACCTGATTATTTTATTCATTTAAAACGGCTTGAAAGAAGGCAAATACAACAAATTTTTCCCTGAAATGACCAAACTGGCAACACTGCCAAAAATTGAGAGAGATGGAAAGGCATTATAATAAGTGGTAAAGGCTCTTTAATTCTTTCTTGTGCTGATTAAGACGTCTTCCTCGAAATAACTTCATGAATGGTCGTTTCCCCTTAGGGATATTATAAGACTTGCTTGTTATTATGATTAATACTTTATGTTTTTCGTTCATGTTGTGTCCCCATCCCCAACCTAAATGTTTTTTTCTCCCTTGAGTACTCTGAAGATAGTTGCACTTTTAGTTGCAGCTTCCAGTTTAATTGCCAAAAAAAGATATTAACGAATGACTTCCGAGCTTGACTGTCATTTCGTTTACTTATCGCATAGTCTTTGATTGACCTTCATTTCAATTGATATTTCATTCTTTTTATTTGTGTCTTAAAAATCGGACAAGTAACAAAACTATATATTCTTCCCTTTTGTTCCAAGGAGCTTTGAAATGTCATTTTCTTGGCAAAAGAAGAATAGAGAAGGCCAAACAAGAAGGCTCTCACGATGCCATTAAACAACGTGAGAGACGAAGGCACCGAATAAACGAAGTAAGACACGAGAATCTTAAAGGGGTGCTGAAGAGGGTACTTTTAGAGAAAATAAATTCTATCTTTTATTTTCAAGGGATACGTTAAATTTTAAAATAGTCCAACGATGTTTTAAACCCCAGATTGTTATGGTGATGGTTGCAATCTAAAGTAAATTTTCATTTGGTACAAAAAGGGGTAAACCCCAAGAACACAAAAGAAAAATATATAAAAAATATTAATTAGTTATTTAAAGTTCATACACATTGATGGTTTTTTCCCCATGCTTTCATCTAGTAGGTGAGTCAAATATATACGTTTATTACGTCCAAGTTTATGAAAATGAATGGCCAGAATTCTAATCAGCTCAGCACCTAATGTCAATGTGACCATATACACTCAGACCTTATTAGGGAAAAAAGTTTTAACTTGTTTTGATTTTCTTACTTTTCTATCATACAGTGAAACGTCATGCAAAAAAAACAAAAAAATGTTTGTAATCCGTAACATTATTATCATTGATAAAACAATGTCACGTTTGTGCTTGTTGGACTCAAAATAATTGACTGACTCGAATCTAGCGCACGTCCAAGGAATAATTAAGTGCCAAAGTAGGCTGTTTTACGAAATTCTAAACCAGTGATCTATGACGAGTAGTCTGTGGAAGTGTCTTTCAGCAAGAGCCTGCCTCTCTTGGCCATTTCTCAGTCTGGCATATTTGTGAAACTTTTACAACCACTCGACCAGCTTTCTTAGTATTCTTACCGTTGTGTCAGGTCTTAGAGCATAGAGCCATCTATTGTAAATCACGTGAATGCTGCCTCGGTGGTTGCTATACGTAGTCGATACAAAAAACTTACAAATTGTATATTTTCGTGTACTGTTTGCAAAAAGGCCTTGTGCGGCAATGGCCGGTAAAAAATATTACAGTCATTGACTGCAGGGCTGTAACAAACTCACATGAAATATAATTACCTCTTAACTTCATTGACGTTTTTTTGTTCCAGAAGTCCTATTTCTTGTTATCTTGTCCAGCTTGTCCAGTCATCAGACCAACAAAACTACCTTAGCTCTCTCACGCTTAGTATTTTGCAACACTAAAAAATGCGTATGATGTGATCTATACTGCTATTAAACGATCTTTCTTATTTCCCTCTACCACAAAATCTAGAAATTACGTCTCCGCAAGAAGATTACGGAAACATCACCGGCTTTCAACGAGCATCACCGAAAAAAGATTAAGTCTGCTCTGTTATTTGAAGCGATGTCGCCAGAAGTCAGCTCGTACGAGACTAATAGCGATGAAGAACGAGCAATGGGATCAGATGATGAGGGGAAAAGGCCAAGAAAGGTGATCAGGACTCATCCATTTACATGGAGGTCGGAAGAACTCACCAATGTGCTTCAAAGCCTCGACCGAAAAATAATGAGGAAAAAAAGCGAGAAAGCTAGAGCCATGGTGTTACCCCGACAAGAAGGAGATCCCATAGATGATAACCCCCCCCGAGGGTATGCCGTCGTGGGCCATAAAAAAGATGTAATTAAGACCTTTTAGTTTTCGTATTTTACAACATTGCAAGACATTTACACACAGTATTATGAATATTTTTGTAAACTTTTACTGGTGTTTATTACTCTTCAATGTGACTAATTTGTATGAATTACTTAAAGTTGCTTGTAAAGGCTGTTTTCCACTTGGCGAATTTTATCGCGCGAATCGACATTTCTTTGTGTAAATTGACTAGGTTTCTCATTAGTTCCAAACGAGAGCAAATTTCGCGCCATAAAATTCGCCTAGTGGAAAACAGTCTTAAAGTTTGAGTTAAACGTTTCCAAAATTAAACTTCTTACATTGAAATGTTCTTCGTATGTGTATATCTAATTGCGCCTCCTTATACTGCTATCCTTGTAAAGCTGACATGTATTAGAATCGGCTTTACTCTAACAATAATTCATATCCTTTTAAATAACACATTGTAGAGAAACAACATCAAAACTGGATTATATTGCAGAAAATTTAAAAAATCGGCAATTACTTTTCTTAAAACTGATGCCAAAAATTTAAAACTTCTGCATAATAGCGAATTTTTGTTTTTAAACAAAAAGTGGTATTATAAAACCCTCGAATTTGATGGAAATGTTTTCACTGGCTGAAAATCAATATCTTCACACAACTAAAGATGGAAGCAAAAATGATGTAAATTTCTAAAACTACCACACATTTGCATGGTTAGTGACTACGGCAAAATTTGAAATATCTAATACATTTGCAGCGGTGGTAAATTCAATGAATAGTCTGCCATTGCACCTAAACACTCATTGCCTAGATGATGAAAATTCATAAATACACACTATTGCAAACTTGGACAAAGGTAAAAAAAGACTAAATTTACGTTAAATTTGTAACACATTTGCAATGTATGAAAAGTTAAAACTTCTTCTCGTGTTACCAACTTTCTTTATAACCTCATCTATATGCAGGCATTCCGGGCAAACCTAACAGTTTGACGCAATTCACTACTTCTAACTCCTTGCCATCAACAACTCCAGGATCAAAAACTGCAGGTTGCTTAGCAAATGAAATTCTTAGTTCTTTACACTTGCTCGGATTTAAGTCGACTGTGTTTTCACGAGGCCATTTCATAACACGATCAGCTATAGATTGGGTGTTGCTGACTTCATCCTTGAGAACTATCTCGGAAGTTGTCGTATCATCTACATATTTCCAAGCATAATGATCATTGATTACTAAGTCATTGATCATAAGGGTAAACTACCAAGGTCCCAACTTTGTTCCCTGTGGTACAACAGAATAGACCGATCCCCACTCCGAATAACAACTGTCGGCTAGTTTAATTCATTGGAATCTGTCAGTAAGAAAGTCGATTATCCAATTGACGACACTTCTAGGTAGATCGATTTTACATAACTTATCAATAAGAATGCTGTGGTCAATGAAATCGAAAGCTTTACGATAGTCAAATAATATCGTTCTCACAGTCGCCCCATTTCCATCAGTCTCCGGGTACCAGTGATGCAACATACTAATTAAAGCTATCGTGGTAGAAGATTTTGGAATTACTCCATACTGATTCAGATCAATCACTTTTAAGATGGCTGGTTTGACAGAGTCTTCAACCAATAAATCTTCCGCCACTTTGGAAGCACAAGGCATAAGTGAAATAGGTCTTAAGTCTTTCTTGGGATCGTGAACAAACTTCGTTTTCGGTACTGGTGATACATTAGCCATCTTCCAAACGGTAGGCAAACATTGCTCACGATAAGAAGCATTTAGCATGTACATAAAGGGAAACGCCACCAAGTTCAAATATTCCTTTAAAAAGCAGTTTGGTATTTCATCAGGCCCAGTGGCTTTACCCGGGTTAAGCTTCACCAAGGCCTTCTCTACCCGACTCTCTGTTACATTTAAAAACTCTGGCGACTCCTCCAAGGGAAGACGTGCTGGTTGAGTTGGTAATCGGTACTCTTGAAGGGGTTCTAAGAAAGCTGCATTAATAGCATCAGCTTGTTCATATTGCGAGAGATTCGAAAACTCGTCAACATTCATTTGACATGTTACATCACCATTTTTAACTTTTATATTGCTAAGACGTTTCACTTCTTTCCACCATCTCTTCGGATTTCCCCCTTTCATCTGCTGTATCTTCAATTTGTAATGTTTTGCTATGCATGTTTTTCTTTCTCGGTTGACTAAATTTCTATAATACTTAAATTTAGCAGAATCCGCGCCATTTTTGTTAAATGTATTTTGTCTTTTCAGAATAAGAGATTGTAATTTCTGAGTCATCCATGGAGCATCAGCCGTGCAGATCCAATTCTGTTTTTCTGGCATGAGTAAATCTAGGCCAGTATGCACTACTCCGTAAAAAGCGTTCCACATTTCTTCACAGTTATTTAAGGGAGCAAACATCGAAGACCAGTCCACGAGGCTCAAATATCTTTCCATTTCATCCCTACGACTAATCCGTCGGCACACCTTGTAATCACTTTCTTCGTGTTACTTTTATGTTCTTTAACTTTAGGCGATGCCACAACAGTGTTATGGTCAGATAGACCAAATGGTGGATAAGCTTGCGGCGAATAATAGTAGTCATGCGTATTAGTTAACACAAGGTCTAATGTGGCATTTCTCCGTGTAGATACTTTCACTATTTGCTTAAGGCGAAAGTGGTTTAATAGTCCGCTAATATCTAAGCGATTAAAATCACCAGTCACTAAAATGCCGCAATTTGGGTGTTTTGACTCCGCTAGGTTGAGTCAGTTAAACAAATGTTCAAGAATTGATCTCTCATCCGCCCTTGGTGGATGGTATACCACTCTGGCAACCGTACATAAGAAGCCCCTAGGTAAGCGATTAGGTCTCAAATATAATCCTCAAATATAATCCTATTTAAAATATATTTACATGTATTTGCTTAAAGTTGCATTTGTCATCTTTAATATAGACACATACTCCATCATGCTACACGGCAGTTCGTCTTCTAATATTCCTTCTCGACAAAAATAGTGTCACAATGGCAGCTGGATTCATACCTACAACTGCGAATCTCCTCTAACTCTTTCTAAGACGGCAACTCTACAAGAACTTGACAGCTCCTCATTTTTATCTTATCTACGTCATATATCATATTGTTAACACGCTTCCGGCTCGCGAACCAGAAAAGGTTCATCAATTCAAGAAAACTATTTCCAATTCGAAATTCGAACTGGATTTCGCAAAGAAAACAGCATTTTCCATCGATTTTAGCGTTTGCATTATCAAATGATATAAACAAATACTTTATCTAATGATAGTTAAATTTTCTTGGCTGGAAAGCATTTTAAAAAAGTCAGAGATTTGAGCTGATGACAATTCAGATGTCTAAAGCTTTTAACTCCACGGGTTTGTCCCGAGCTTGGAGCCGCTTTTTGAAGTTACTGGTCCCAGATCAGTAGTAGACCAGTTCATGTAGACCAGTGGTCTATATAAAGTTACTAATGATAATTATAGTCAATCAAGGGTATCAGGAGATATCAAAGTGTCAGGAATGCAAGAAATGTGAAGTGAGAAACCAAAGAAAACAGCGAAGCGAAATAAGATTAACCAGAATAAACATGACGGAACGGAACTAAGGTTTGTGTTTAAAAAGGAGTTCAACTTTAACTTCTGGGTCATATGACGTTCTTTTATGAATTGTGGGAAGTTCAGAGCTTAAAGGGAAGAGGCGATTATGGAAAAAGTCATTGAGATGGGATGGGATGGAATGGCCACCGATAAACAACACGTAATCTCAGGCCTTGGGGAGTTTAGTCCTTAAAAGTAAAGATTTTTGAAATGAGAAGAGTAGGATGAAATATAAAACGAAGATTGAGGTGTGGAAAAGTGGAAGAACACATCTTGAGAACTTGTGAATTATTTTCTTAGAAGCCAAACCCAATTTGCAAGTTGGTGAAGACATGTTGTCTGAATAAAAACTAATACAATGATTAATAAATCTGACAGGATCACCATTAAGCATAAAATCGTCTTAAGGTGGTACACCTCAGACTGGAAAAACTGGTAGGTGAAACAGATGTTGAAGGATCGGTTAAGAAGGCCAAAAATTTTATCATAAAAATAGTTGAAGATACTACCTACGTAACAGTGGAAATATGTTAAATTTTGCCAAACCCGAAGCTAATTTCTTGAATCCAACGCTCTGCCGAGAGCATAGTCATGAATTATGTTTGTAGCTAGATGGTAATGAGATGAAGTGAAGGGTATATTCGATGAATATTAGGGATTTACAACTGGTTACATGAAATAGATTCCATACTAAGTTAAAGTAAATTTTCTAGAATCCGATACAATTTAGGATGTAACCGAGAACAGGGACGAGCTAATTTTCTGGTATCCCGAATCTCTTTGTCCCCCAAAACATGATTCCATGAAGAGCTTCAAACACATTCTTTCTGCGTTTGTGGATTCAAATCCTCAGATCCTTTACGTATACGGCGAGAGCACCACATCCTTACCACTAAACCACATACAAAGAGGGAACAAAGCCTTTCTTTCAACGCTCTCTAAAGATTGCCAGTACCGATTTGTGTTGGTCATGACGTAAAGGAAAGAAAGCAATAAAGGATGAACGAGGGACCAACCATGCAGGATGCACGAACCCTCCTGAACTGGAGAATCTGTCCACTAACGCCCGGGTGCCCAGGGGCAAACCTAAACAATTACCCCCACCCGTACAGCCAATTTGAAAAATAAAAATGATGTGCAAGGTTGGCATGAGAATTTTACTATGACTACGCTACTGCCTATGAAAATGAATGCGATCATTCATTAAACAAACTCTGACGAATTCTGTTTATTAATTAGGCAATTGTCACGTGCAAGTCGATGTCTCAGACATTTTTGAAACATTCCTAAAAAAACATATTCTCTTTTGGGGGAGACAATTCAAATTCTAATTGCAATTAAAGAAATAATTTAAATTCAAAATATATGAAAATTATAGACGTTATATGATGTCACAATAACACCACATCATACACTAGAACTCCGGGTAGATGTAGTACATCTAGGGGCATATTATACGAGAAGATTTCAAACCAGGCTAAAAGTTAGCCCAGCAGACCGGGTTGAAAAAAACCCCGATTACATGATATATTTCAGCCCGGGCTGAATCGTCGGAAGTGAACCTGGGCAGGAATTTTTCGGTAGCCTTTGTTGTTTAGGCAATTTGCATCTTTCCACATGGGTCAATCCTCTTTTCAGCCCGAGCTGAAATTTGTGCGATTGCATGGAATTTTTCAGCCCGGGTAGCTGAAACCGGGCTGACATTTTCTTCATGTAATCAGGAGCTCCGTTTTTCAAGTGTTTTATCGGAAGGCAGGGCGGAAATTTCAGCCCGGTGTAACGCAAAATTTATGACCTGTATAATAAATGACTCTTTTGGTTGTGTGCACGAGCACAGGAGATATAGGTTAAATATGCATCAGATATACAGTACGTTAGGGTGAATGTTAGGGTGAGAAATTTCTGACACGTCACGCTCGGTCAGCTATTTCGCAGCAGTCATTTATTTTTTTTGACACCGGCTTGAAAATCTCCATGTAATCCGCCTTTTTGGTAGTGGTTGTCAGTTCTTAGAACTATCTACCTTATCAGTGTTTATATTAATTCTAAAGTTCCATTGGAATGTCGAACCAAATTCGTTCGAACGTGTTAAGGTAAATCGTGTACTCCTTTGGACGACGTTTGGAACTATGTGCAGTTCGTAACTAAGGTCAGCAGCATACAACGTCCGATAAGTCGTCATAGGGTTTGTACACTATTGGTCCATCAAAATTCCAGGACTTTCCATGACCATATTTACAAAAATCCATGACCTGGAAAAGCTAGAAACAACGAAAAGAGGTGAACAGGGGCTCCATCATACCACACGTATGTACCCGGGGTAGTCGGGACCCAGTCTCTCAACTGAAGAGCACGGCCAAGCTATGATGAATTAAAGTTACGAGTATTGTAGATACAATTTTTGCGATATTTTTCACATTCATTGGTGGCACCAAGAAACTTGAAAATGTGAGTAAAGAAAATTGAGATAGAATTATTCATTGATCGAGAAGAAATCTAATTTTCCAAGACTTTACATGACCGAATTTTGAAATTTTGATTTTCCATGACTTTCCAGGTTTTCCATGACCCGTACGAACTCTGTCGTCAATAAAGGCAATCTTTCCCCAACATTTTCTCTTTAAATGACTGACGTCTTTGAGAAGATACACCTGATTTAGTTAAGATTGCTATTAGAAGGCTAGAAACGGTAAAACCAAGAGTGAATCTTATGATGGATGGGATAAGCTTAAATGTAGTTTTCGTGAAAAATGCTTCGTGGATCCAGCGGGGAACGTGAGAGAGTTATCTGGTTAATAGACGTTCTGGGTCCGCATGTTTTGTAACCTTTTTAATATTAAAAAAGAACGGGTTTTCCAAATGATAGGAAAATACAGGCCACGGGATGCTTTCTCCATATCAGACGATCGATCCGGACGATCGATCCGGACGCTGAATGTCCGGACATTTTAAGGAGATCTGAATTTAAATTTGTCGCGTCCATCACATCTTTCGCGCTTTATTATCGTTTTCGCCTTTTCAGCGACAATCTTCATTCAACCAACTATATACCCAACACTCACACGGTGTTCCAGATTTCTTCAAAGCCCATCGAAGTCAGTTAAAAACGCTGCTTCGACCTGTTCTTTGGACACGCCTTTAAGTTTTTAAAGTAACAAAAACAGAATAGAAGAGTTTATTCTGTTCTTTACTAGCACGTGTAACACATATCAGTTTTGACATGCGAAACAGACCTAAAGAAAGACGAAACATTTTTCCTTTTTTTTTTAATGCTGTCAAAGAAGGTAAATACAAATACAACTATAAAATTCAGTTCTAGACCTACATTACAGTAAGAAAACCATTTAAAGGAGAACGTTTAATGATCAATCGACTGATTGGAATTGTGAATTCCGGTTTCGTATAAATATGAAGTAAAAAGAATCATCAGGTCAAGTGAAGAAATTTAAATAACTTCCTAGATATTTCAGCGTTCGGTCATAAATTTGAAGCTTTCTTCGCGAAGATGGTTCTCTAAAAATAGTTCCACTCTGCTGGAGACAAGAACGGCAAGAACATTCGAATTTGGGCTTGCTTCACAATTCATCTGAAAGAAAACCCAGAGCCAACTTATCACTTACACTGTTATTAATTAGCAGTGATATATTACTGATTGATTAGTTCGTTTGTTTGTTTCTTTGCGTTATTTTTTATGCGATTTACTTATTTGTTTATTCATTTACTTATATTACTTATTTATTTATTTATTGATTGATTGATTGATTAACAATCTTTTTAATCTGTATTGCGCGTTTAGATCAACGCAGCGTCCCTTTCCGTTTAATTTGAAATTCCTGATGTGTCGTGCATTCGAAAGCTGCAGTACTCACGTTAAAAGAAAAATATATTATCATATATTTTACTTCAATGTTGGACAGGTAATTGCACTCGTGCGTCAGCTTTTAATTTTTCTAGGATGAAAATAACGACAAACGCCCACAATACTGGCTTGATGTACGACAATATTTACAAGATGTCCACATCAAGAGCGATTTTCGGTGGAGCCCTACGTTATTAATAATGATCACCTGAATCTCTGGCCAATAGAGAATTCTGCAAAATAAAATATCTTTCAATGAGGAAGTACAATTAGCATGTGAGCTTGAATGCATATAAAGCATTCAAATTTCGGTTCAAAACACTTAAAAGAGAAGGATCTATTAGTATCTCCGCGTAACGTTCCCCAATCACCGAGTCCTTGAAAGTTTCCAATTTCATTTTCTCTCGCGAGTTGTACGATTAGTATGCAAAAACTTGTTCACTTGTTTCAAATTTGTTAAAAGGCGTGAAAAATGCAGCGCAGCACCCTTTGAACGAAGTTGTTAACAACGATGTTGAGGCCAGACCACAATGTTGCTAAACTGGTCAGCCACCAATGCTGTAGCAACTAATTGACAATTTCGACCAACCGTATCAACAACAGCGAACATAGTTGCTCCATCAACGTAATATTTCCAAAGTTTCAGCAACCGTAAACAACCATTGTTGCTTGAATAATGCCAGTATCACACACACACACACACACACACACACACACACACACACACACACATATATATATATGTTACATCATAATGCAACAATAATAATATACAAGCATGTATGTATGTAAGTATGTATTCACTTATAATAATTGTTTTTTCTTTCTTTATTTATATTTTAGTTGTTTGCTTGAATGTTTTAATTTCCTTTGTTTATTTTATTTTACTTCATTTTAATTATTTTATTTTATTTATTTAATTTATCGACTTATCTATTCGCTTGTTTTGTTTGTTTATTAACTCTTTCGAGGCAGGAGCTCCCCCTTTGACAAGTAAAATCGACGGGCGTTTGCCACAGTAAAATAATTGAAGTCTTGCGACTTCTATTATTTTACAAATACCTAATTTGTCGTTTGTTTCTTTGTTTACGTTAGTTTCAGTTGTACAATTGCAGACATAGCTCCAGTAACGAAGTCCACTATAATATCAATCCTCCTCCTCCTAGTTCTAGTCACTGATCTCGTTTAAAAAAGTAACGTTGCTAAGTTTGATGTTATACCTACCTGAGAGTTTCCCGGATTTAGACGAATCCGTTTTTCCAGCTGCGACACGTTCCTGTAATCTTCTAATTTCATTATCGTAGTCAGGCCATTCCTTCACTATTCGAACAGCACTCTTTAGTTTAGGCTCTTTCGTCATTGGATTATTGCACTGAAAGTAATTAAGGAAGGAAGGAAAGACGACTTGTGATTAAGTAATTTCAATTATGAACTAACTTAGAGAGATTAAGGTGCTAATCTCATCACTGGGTTTTTGTGCATTTTGAATCTTTGAGAATTTCTGATGAAAACTGCTTAATATTGTCCTCAACTAAAGTTTCTTTGTCATGCCTTTTTTCACAGCTAAAGTTCGTCATTTGAAAAAAAAAAAGTGATTCAATAGTGAAGTTCGAAGAAGATTAAATATTTGACGAATTTTTGTCATACAGGATAATCAGGTTTGAGGAAAAGCCGGTGGAGCGTTATTGAGAATACTTGGTCTTTCTTATATTAGTAACGGCCGGTAAAATTTGATTTAAATTATTAATTCGGGGTACTGCCTTCAGCGCTTCAGGCATCAATGAAAGCGGGAACCTGGTGCTGATGTCCAACTGATGTCCCACCTCGACTGAGTGAATTCTTCCGCGGTTCTATTCAAAGCTCCGTTTGTTTTCTACGTGTATTTGCACAGGGTTTTGGTTTTTTTCTCGTCAGTTTTGGTTTGCTTTAGTTATCGCCATTGTTTAAATCGCCCTTTTCGCCGACATTTTTGCTCAAAATTCTCACGGAAAGAGACATCTCTCAATAATAGAGTAAAACCAGTGTAAACGTGATTAAGAATATATTTTACTGACGTTTTGTCACTAGTCGCGCGACATCTTCAGAGTAAGGATGAATGCAGGGAGTTTGCATATTAAGTTCTTACTCTAGCATATTAAATTCATTCTTACTCTGAAGATATCGCGCTCCAAGCGACGAAACGTCGGTAAAATATATTCTTAATCATGTTTACACCGTTTTTACTCTATTGTTGAGAGATATCTCTTTCCGTGAGAATTTTGAACTGGGCTCTCATTTTCATATTGCGGCTTCGCTTTCCGCCCGATAAATCGCTGGTAACTATTAAGTATTTCTCATCAGAATGTCACATATAGATAGGCACTTTTTTGGAACAATTCTGGAGTGATGCTGGCAGTTTTTTTTCCTGTCAGTTATACTTCGGAGTACTGAATTTACGGCATAAGATGCTGAAAAGGAATTACAGAATATGAGTGAATTGTACGATTAGGAATTTATGTGCTGTTCAGCTGGGATCACTTGTAGGTATCATACGTGGTCATCGAACCTTGTGAGCAGTGGTGAATAAGGCTTTTGCTCAGTGCTCTCACAACAGAACATGAAATACCGCTAGTTTATCAACACATCTGCAAATTTGAAAAAGATAAGAATACCTCGAGAGACTTTTTACTACAAAAGGATAACTGTTTTACCTGTTGGCCAAAATCCCACAGACATCACAGTTTCTCTATAAACGTCTAGCATTATTCCTACACCAAACCCTGACCCTAAACCATTACCCATAACTCTCACCTTAACCTAATTAAATGTAGATAATAAGAAAATACATTGCTTTCGTCTCTTCACGAATACTGTCTCCTCAATTCCAAATGATCAAATACACTTTCACATGCTTTGGGACTATTACACCTTTTGCTGTTCATTACCAGGAAATATCCTATCATTAACGTCAACCTCGAACTCGTTAATGCAAAAAGACATTCATTTTATTCAATCGACATTCATCAACGCTTCTGTCGCATTCAATTACCATTTTTGCATAGAAAGTGACATTCATTAGCGTAGATACGCAACCATTTGCATCAAGGGGCATTCTATAGCACCAACAGACGACCATTAACACCATTCTACTATACATTAGGGATAATAAAATTTCAATTACGGAAGATACTTCTTCGGTCTGTTGCAAGGTCGATTTAAGGTTATATGGAATCCCGAAATGTATAAAAGATAATGGAGTAAAACTATCATAATTCGTACATAAACTGGATTCGGTTAGACAGTTCGAACCTCTTTTATTTCGCCGATATCTCGATTAATTTTTACTAGTATACATTAGGGAAAATAAAATTACAATCATGCAAGATATTTCTCCGGTCTGTTGGAGGGTCTAGTTAAGGTTTTATTGAATTCGGACATGTATAAAAGACAAGGGAATAAAACTGTCATAATTCGTACATAAACTGAATTCGGTTAGACCGTTCGAACCTCTTTTATTTCGCTAATATGTCGATGACTGTTTTGCTATTTTTCGCTCAGCCGACCACAACTCTTAACTCACAACATTGAAATATGTTTTGTAGTGGGATAGAGAATAGTTGTATTCTACCTTTCTTGAATGTCTTAATTGACCGCACACACGGCTTTCAACCTCTGCTTATAGGAAGCCTACGTTCACCGGTTTGTTTATAAATTTTGATAGTTTTATTCCTTTATCTTTTAAACGTGGTTTCGTCTGCACCTTCACTTAAATGATATTATGAAACTTTCTCATCATACCACATTTTTCCTGACAAGTATACGGTAATTTCAAGCAGTTAACCAGCTGTAGTTCACAGCACTTTGCTAACACACATCAACGTTTACATCTTAGACAAAACATTTTGCAATCAAAGCTTACAATACACGGCAGTACTGGACTGCATGAAAGCACTGATCGCGAAGCTTTATTTAGCCGCAAAATAGTTTGTTTTTTTCTCTGGGACGCGAAAGTCGACGTGTTAACAAAGCGCTGTGGACTAAAATACATGTTAAGATTCCATTTTGACCCTGCAAAAGACTGGAGAACTGTCTTCAGTGGCATAATTCAATGTTGTGAGTTAAGACAGTTCTGAAAGGGCTCAGCAGAGCAGAACGTGGTCAGTAGAGCATTTTACATAGCCAAACAGTAATCGAAATATCGGCGAAATAAAAGAGGTTCGAACTGTCTAACCGAATCCAGTTTATGTACGAATTATGATAGTTTTACTCCATTATCTTTTATACATTTCGGGATTCCATATAACCTTAAATCGACCTTGCAACAGACCGAAGAAGTATCTTCCGTAATTGAAATTTTATTATCCCTAATGTATAGTAGAATGGTGTTAATGGTCGTCTGTTGGTGCTATAGAATGCCCCTTGATGCAAATGGTTGCGTATCTACGCTAATGAATGTCACTTTCTATGCAAAAATGGTAATTGAATGCGACAGAAGCGTTGATGAATGTCGATTGAATAAAATGAATGTCTTTTTGCATTAACGAGTTCGAGGTTGACGTTAATGATAGGATATTTCCTGGTAATGAACAACAAAAGGTGTAATTGTCTCGCCAAACGCTGTCTCGCTTACCCACTCAGCCCGCAACAAAGGCCAGCGGCAAGGTGGATCTAGCTCCTTGGGTCGCACTGCCCTCGCGGCGTAATGGGCTGGAAGAACCTTAACCACGAGTAAACCGCTAATTAAACTTACGACAGAAAGTTTATATCATCATATGAACTTTATCAATCTCACTAGCTACTTTGTAAACGGGCTCCTGACTTTTTTTCTACGCATTTGTTCTTGTTTTTGCCTGCCATCTTTTGTGTTCTCATTAACTGTACGGTATTAACACGTCTCTGAATTTGTATTTAGTGCTTTTTAAGGCCATTACAAAACCGTGATTGCATAGGTTTAACGGTCTGGAACGGGTTCAGGCGTAGTAATCGTTGACATAATAATGAACTCCGAATTCTCTTTTTCGTCTTCTTAAGCCTAATTCATATAAAACCCGTGAGCAGAGGCAGACAGTCGCAGACAATCAGTGAATGCACATGGTCGAGATCGAACGGCAAATTTGAACTTGGTTGAACTTTCCTTATCGATTAATGACCAGTCCCAGACAGTCCACGACCTGAGTTCGTGTTCACATTTTATGTCAGCTTTTGAATGGGAACTCAACACATTTCTAAGTAAACTTAAGTGATTATCTGGGACTCTTTCGAATTTCATGGGAACCAGACTATACAGTAAAACACTGGGAAGCAATTTCAGGCAGGAAGTTAGCGTTGTTTTTTAAAAACGATCAAAAGTTTTCTACATTCGAAGGATTAACACCATCGTGGAAACGCAGATATACTCTCAACAACATCGAGTCAAAAAATATGTAAGGCTGGGGTGTCGAGAAAACGCACGAAACTAAAAATTATCCAGTTCCTTTGTTTTGGAAGAAAACGTTTTTTCTACATTCAAGTTCTCCTTGGCATTCCTGTTGTGTCACTGAAAGGTTGCTACTTTGACTTGTTGCTGAGGAACATTATAACCCCTACAGCTTCTCGGAACCTCACTGATTTAACCACGCCTCGTGACATGTTGTACAAGACGAAAATACGCCCTCTTCAGATAGCATCATGGTACAAAATTTTCCTTGCTGGACAACAATGGAATGAAAACGCTGTCGAAGACTAAAACATTCCAGATGTCATTAATATACAATTTTTACTTCATATGTCTCATTGAGTAACTAGCCATTCAGTAAAGCAGATTTTTGAACTAAGAGACCAGTGTATGCAATAGGGCTATTACGGCTAAATAACGTTGATGAGAACATCCTTCACTTTGTGCAGCACAAAATTGTTCACTATGGGCAGCAGAACACCAATCACAGTGGGCAGCAGAACACTGATCACAGTAGGCATCACAATATTGTTCACAGATAGCCAGAATGGGCAGCAAAACATTGTTCACGCTTGTCAACAACCGCATTTGTATATACTACATTTTAATTTTCATTGTGTTTTAGGGAAACTTTTATTAATCATTAAACATGTTGTGCGCTTTCACGCAATAAGTTCAATAGAGCAGCACCCAAGTGGTTAAAGATTGTTGACTGAATTAACGGCCAATGTCCCCTGTAGTTCTATTTACGGTGTCGATGTGTTTGACCTTGTAAAATTGAACTGGTACATATTCTGAAAAAAGAGACATGTTTTCTACGTCATGAGCGAGTTTCTTCAAAAATCTTTTTAATATTTTTACTTTCACTGTACTAAAAGTAAAATGGTAGCGCCGTTGAGTAATATCAGGCACCATATGAGCACTAGAGTTCACGCCTGAATGTCCTACTTACCAAGTCAATTGTTTTAGCTTTTTCTTTGGAAGCATCGTCACACCAAGTCTCACACCAAAGCCACTCATTGGGCAGGGACTTCATGGGAACCTGGTGAATCATATTGTTGGGAAGATCCTAACAAACATATAACAGACGACATAGTAAAATGAAAAGGCTAAACTAATAAATACCAATTGAAAACCCAAAGTAAAGATGGTAATATATTTTGGAACAAGCGTTATTATATTAAGATTTGACCTCAAGATGAGAAATATATGAGAGACAGGCCCACTTTCAGCAGTTCCTAAAGACTAATGATCTCTAAGTGATCCACAAACAACTGTAAAGTGCAACTAATCCCAGTGTGAGAGTGCCCAAAAAGTGACAAATGTGACCGCGGGGATGCTGCTGTCCTGCTAAGTTTAATAGATAGAACTCTTTAATGATGGGCAGCTTTTTGAATATTTCTCTATTTGCATGTGTGTTAGCCTTTTGAGCCTTGTTAGGATACGAAGATTCTCATGAATCAGCCACAGGAGCGAGGCCAAACAGGCTCATCTTTAGGCACAAAAAAGTACATCCAAACTAATGAAATGGCTAATACGCATGAACAAAATAAAAAAATTCTCACTTTAGTGGTAAAAAATTTAAAATTCGCCTCCCCCCACTCCTGTGCTTCACATTTCCAACATTCTTACAACAAGGAATTTGGCATTCAACAATCGCATACACACGTATTTACTAGTTCCAAGGGAGACAGTGTGCTTTGTAGACACCGATAACACAGTTACTAATCAAGGCAAAGCAGAGGATAACAACGGCGGTCGAGGGACCACAAAACAATATTTCTCAGAGGTATCAGCAAAGTAATAATTCATGAGGAAAACATAAAAGAAAGTCAAAACTGTGAGACGTTGACACTACGATCAAACATGTCGGAGAGCGCTAAAAAGAAAACAAACCAAAAACAAAAAACAAAAAAAACATTCGGTTCAAACTCTCCATCGTGTTTGATGTATTACATCAAAAACCAGAAAAAGGTTGAATAGTTTTGGTCAAACAGTAATTCTTACAGGTTACGGGTAGCTTACGAGTGACAAATCATTTACAACTACTACATAAAAAATAAATAAAGATACCTGATCAAGATTTGACAAACTATTTGGATCTTGGCTTAGGCCCTGAATTTAAAAAAAAAAAAAAAAAATTCGTTTCAGTAATCAAATAAAAAATTCCATGCATCGGTTCACTGGTATCAACGTAAATTTCGAAAATTCTCTCAATTACAGCCATGTACCGTACCTGGTACTGGCCACGAAGCCGGTCACCGGCGGCCAATCTTCTGAACCTCTTTAAGTCAATGACATAAAGAGCGCTGACAGAAAAAAAAGAAGAGAAAAAAAAAAGATTTGTTCAAAACGACTTCTTACATCAAATAGTTGTAAATATGTGAACGCATTTTTTAAAACAAATGTTGCCATTGAATGGATCTGCATAAGTTGTATTTGCAAAAGTAAACTAATTCTTACATGAATACGAGCTTAATTATGAGAATTTTAGCACTAAAGAACTGTTTTTAAAATTTACTCTTTGATTTCTAATTATGTAGAAAAGTGTCTATGTTTCAATGAAAATAAAAGTTGGGCGACAGCTTGCTCTTTTAAGAGTTAAAATACTGTCAACGGGAATTAGGAGCCATTTTGAGACAGCTTTTTTGCGATAGTAACATGTGGATCATTTTTCTTACTAATCTCGTCTCACGACAAAAATGCGTTTCGTCAATTACTGTTTAAAGGGAAACTTGTTCTCTTCAACACTTAAGAAAATTTTACTGAGCCATCTTAAGAAAAGCAATTTAAAGGACATCACAACTTTGCTTAGCTCAACTCAAATCGTATGTACTTTACCTAATGTGATACGGCCTATGGCCTAAATGGTTCCGCCAATAGCCTTGTTTCCAAAATCTGGAATAGAATATAAAATGAAAGAGCAATAAGACAACAATCAACATAATGTTTAAGTAACTATATAATACACACCGGAATCCATCCATTTCTGTCCTGCTGTCACAGAATGGTGTGTACGCGTACGCAGCTCGTTCCAGGTCCATGTTCATAAGCTCCTTCAGATCAGCGCGCACAATCTGTCAAAAACAGCATTACTGCATGTTAAGAAAAGCTGCGTGCGATTACTGTCAGGAAATGAACCTTATGTTCGCTAAAATGAGAATTAAATCCCATATCTGGGCTAAACTCTAAACAAAAAAGATAATGTGTTTATGAAACATTTACTCTTTTGACCAAATACATATAGTAACTGCGTTTTCAGGTGATCGGTGAACAATTATACTAACCAAATCCGCATCTACGAAAATAATTTTCTTGAGATTTAGAGGGAACAGTACATCGAGGAACAGGATTTTATATCTGTACGTAAAGAAAAACAATTCGGTTTGCTATTAAACGAAACAAAGGAAAATCGAACAACTGAAGGATGCAAGGGAAACAACTTTGTGGGAAAAAAAAAGATTTCACGAATATATGGAGTAAGCCAATGGAGGCTGTGGGGCTCTTTAGCACTGTATTTTCTAGTTCTAAAGGGTCACTCTACTAAACAAAATATTTAATAATGTATTTACGCGATTGGAATATTGTGAAGATTACACTCGACTGCTAACAGTTATAAGTCGATATTTCTGATGAAGGAAAATTTCGAGTGTTTAAATATTACAATTTTAAGACTGAACTCGTGGCGATGCTCTCCGCAACGGCCTTCGTAGCTCAGATGGCAGAGCATCCCACTAGATTCGCGAGGTTGCGGGTTCGATTACCAGCCGGATGGCGCAAAGTTGCAATTTTTGCAACAGGTCCCGGCTGGGTCTTAAAATTGCAATACTCCGACACTCGAAATTTTCCTTCATCAAGACTATTTACACGATCGTTTGATTTCAGGAGATACTGAAAAAGAGAAGTCCCTAAGTGAACTTCAAATCTGAATGAGAGTCGGTGAGGGTTGAAGGGTAAAAGTTTGAATGAGAATTGCTGTAACTCTTAAGCTATTATGAATCCGGTAAAAAGAGAATCAGAGTTGGTTAGCTAATGACGCAAAAACTCTCATCTCAATACCGGTAAATTAACTTTTCGACCGGATGAAAGCTGATGCGAGTTCTCTCAAACTAGATTATGAATTGCAAATATTATCAGCTCTTACTCTTCACTTCCTTTGATCTAAGTTTAAATTAATTTTCACAATATCTGCATCGGGATACCAGGCTGCCGACAGTACACGTGTATTATGTTAAGCGACATACCAATCATTCTGTGCCACTACTCAAGTCTAAAAAACAACAGTAACATTTGAGGATACCAAATTCTACCCACTTACCCCCAAATGACTCTTTGTTTCTCGGTTTGATGATGGAGCCAACCTGGCCATTTATACTGTACAAATTCGTATTCAAAACCGTACTCTTTGGCCATATGAGGCATGAAAGCCTGTAAACAAAAGAAAACAAAGAAATTTCGAACAATGCATAGTACAGCAAAGAATTGTAAAGAAATTATGAGTGTGTGACATTCCTTTACTTGATGTTTTATGCGGGGTTCTAATATTAATTCTCCGCTTTAGACAAAGTTCTTTTTAATCCTTTATACAGAACACCAAAAACAAGATAGCAAGTAGGAGAACAAAGCGAAAACAATGACAGAACAATTAACACAAGAAAAAGTAAACTTTAAAGGGTTAACGATAGCAAATGAAACAAGAATGACGTTCAGCAATCATTGAATATTACAGACAATAATCAGTTTTTTACGTAAGGTGGAGTCTCCCGTCAATATTGATGTATGAGTGCCCGGAGACAAGAGTGAAAAAAAGAAAAAGTTAAGAATTGTAATGATTAAAATATGTAATGGTCAAAATATGCATTGCATTATAAACAGTCCCACACTTCTGTGCTCTCATGCATCGCACTTGCATCTCGATTGGTGCAACGAGAGTCCCCTTTGCGACTGGAAGTTCCTTGACAGGTTGAGCACTTCCACTCTGCTACTTCTGCTACTGCTCTGTGCTTTCTGGAGTGGGATTGAAATCCCACTTTCGATCCACAGTGAAGGCTGCAGATTGACTACACATGCTGACCGTCCACCGGAAGGAGTTGACGGGGTTTCCGCGCCTCCCTCTGCGCCTTCTTGTGTTGTAGCCTCCTTTCTTCAAAGGCGGAGATCCTCGTATGGCATTCTTCACGCCAGTTAACACGGTCCAAAGGTAGATGTTCCTAGTTACCCGGACTGAGTTGGAGACGCTTCAGATTATCCTTGATCTTGTCTTTATACCGCAGCAGAGGCCTACCGATGCGACGGTTGGCGTTGGATAATTGGCTACAGAAGGCAAGCTTTGGCATACGAGAATCGCCTATACGGATGACATACCCGGTCCATCGCATTTGGGCTCGGATGAGGAACGTTTTCGGACCACTGATTCCGCATCTGTCTACGACTTCGGCATTGGTCACCTCTTCCCATTTAATGTTGGCGAAAGAGCGGAGACAATGAATCTGGAAGACGTCAAGTCGGTAAACTTGCTTTCTGTTAGGGGTAGACGCTTCGCAACCGTGTATATATATAATAGTACGTATTTATATGTGTATGTGTGTGTATTTATGTGTGTGTGTATGTATGTGTGTGTGTGTGTGTGTGTGTGTGTGTGTGTATGTGTGTGTATGTGTGTGTATGTGTGTGTGTGTATGTATATGTGTGTGTGTATGTATGTATGTATGTATGTATGTATGTATGTATGTATTTATGTATGTATTTATGTGTGTATTTATGTATGTATTTATGTATGTATTTATGTATGCATATGTAACGAAATTAACTTAAACTGTTTCGTCGCAATTGCGAGCATGATGCTAATCTCAGCAACCTAAATAATCTTTTTGATAACCTCAATCATCTCCCTTGTCCTTAACTAATCAGTGTCACTTCAAATTTAACGGAACTTTTTTACTAGCAACTCGAAGGTGTGGCTAGGGTCTCCATATTGCTCCCGTTTCAGCGAACGTTTTATTTCTTCTCATAACACCAATTACCTAAATGACTGTCCTTTTCTGTTTACACCTCTTTATTACCAACGCTGCGTAGAAGATTCGTTATTTAATTTCGATCTCCCGACGTTATTTGCCCTTCCTTAATTACGTCTACTGTGTCTTAGTAATTATTAAGACAAAAGTTTCTGTCCACCAGCTAAGACATTTCCGATACTGAAACAAATTTTTTACTCTTCCGTTTATGGGACAACACTCTGTTCAGATTTGCCAACATGTTGTTAATAATTTGTACTCTTTGCTTACACGTTTCCTTTTTAACCATTTAAAATTTGATGACATTTAAGCCGATTCGACTCCTTTCTAATTTTTCCGTTTTAAAGACCAAATTCCTTAATTCAATGGTTTCAGTATATTGAATATTGACGAAACCTCTTGCCTTTTACATACACGTGTTTTGGAACACATGGGAGTTTCGGCTTTCACAGGAAGACCCCTCACTTGCAACTCAATATCTAGTGTTCAAATACACAACAAACTGGGCTTTCTATTTCAACGTAATCTTTACACCCACCACCATTTGTCGTTATTCCCACAGCATCTGAGCGTGGGCCTTGAGATTATGGATGTGTTGCTTTTTGGTATACTGTCACAAAATAGTCCCTTTGGCTTTCATGTGGGAACCCTTTCTGTCTTCAATGAAGATATCACGCAGAATCGCATACTAAGTGAATTGACCTAAAAGACCTCAAAAATAATCTTCCACTGAAAGGTTAACAAAGGATAAATCAATCGGCCCAAAGTTGAGGACAAACTTGAAACCTTTCATTAGAACAGATCTCTCAGGCTCCGTTAGCGGTAAATCGGAAGGAATAATAGCGACTAGATTAGTTTCAGTAGAATTAATGCTTGGCAGAGGGCTAGAGGAAGGACTCAATAATTTAGTCAATTGCATAATTGGCGTCAGAAACAAAGTCTTGAACTGAGCATGGGAATATCTTTTACGAAACAGAGGGAAATAATCCAAAAATTGGAAAGATTTTCATCATGAAATGTTATTATCGGTGTGTTGTGCGTTGGTGGACATGGAATTAATGGTGATACACATTAAGCGACGTGAATTACTAAAAGTAGTAGTGCAAGAAGGCTGCTATGGGTGGGACTCTGCATCAGCCTCCACTCTGGTGAACTCATTGTTCTTCAGAGAGGGGGGAGGATAAACATAGCCAAGGACTCATATTACTCGCTTGTTAATTTGGTTATTTTTAACAATGTTATAACTAAAAATTTTAATTTTGTACTGGGTCGCTGATGAAATCCCGAGGAATAAACGTGGTAAAAGTTTCTTTTACGGCTCATTTGGCTCTGATGTAAGGCTTTCGCTCGAAATGTCAGTAGCCGTTTTTTGGGAAACACTTCCTATAAACTTTATCTACTTCAGTCTAATACGATAAAGTGCGTCTAAACAACCTAAGAGCTGTTGAATGGGATTATATGGATCCCCCTAAGCATTGATTGTATTGTTTATAACTGCACATATTCTTTAGCACTGAGGCAGATTTTCATGGCCCTGTTGAAAAACTGTGCCATGGGATAGCAAAGCAATCCGAGATCGTGACCATTACGGTAGGAACTAGGCCATTGGTTTCGACAATATTAGAGCAACGTTGTTGAAAGATTCCGCTTCTGTTGTAGCGCTAGGTTTAAAAATATTTTTAATAATTCGTGCCCCTGCATTTTACTAGCCATTACGTATGACGTATTAAGGCACTCTGAACATGGAAACCGGACAGATATCAATAATTCTAGATTAATTACGGTTACAGATTTGTCTCATTTGACATATGCTCGCTGTTTACCAACATTCCTTTATGAAAAACTGTCAACATCATGTTGGATGGGATTTATAAAGACAACCGAATCCAGACCTCACTGAGTAAACGGACGCTAAAGAAACTGTTGTTAGACTCCTGCACCAAAACACCGTTTTCCATAAACAGACAACTATGTCATCAAATTGATGGAGTATCCATGGGTTCTCCATTAGGACTTACCCTAACCGATATTTTAATGACTGCTTTCGAAGACGAAATCATCCGACCACTCATCTTCTCTGACATGCCAAAATTCTACGTACGCTACGTAGACGACACACTCGTGCTAGCCAAACCATCTGACATCCCCACCATACTATAAAAACTGAACTCCTTTTACCCACAAATAAAATTCACACGCGAAGAATTCACGGACAACGACGACATCCATTTTATAGACATTAAAATTACTTCAACTGGCACAAACATCTGGCGAAAATCAACACACACCGGCCAATAGGTCCACTTATCCAGCTTCACTCCTTGGTGCAGGAAAACTGTCTGTCTCTGAGCACTTGTTTATCGTGTGCACAAAATATGTAGCAACAATGTTTTACTTCACAATGAACTACAAAACAAATTTGCATCTTGGAATGGTTTTTCTCGTCGATGTTCAGCAAATTAATCAACACATTCACGCCAACTACGAACTATAATTCCACAGAGAACGACAACAATACAGACCTGCCGAGAATCTGGATTCATCTACCATTTATTAGGAAAAGAGGTACTATTTTAATTCGTTCCTGCACAACTAAAATATCACGATTCCTCAAAAACCGTGCCAAATTTATCACACTCTGGGACACCACCAAAACTAATGCATTTTTAATTTTTAACTACAAAGCTCACTCGTCTACAAATTTACTTGCCCCAGATGCCAATCTTCCTACATTGGCAAAACTGACCGCTGCCTCATTACGCGAATAAAAGAACATGCCTGCAAGAAAGACTCAGAAATATACAACCATATTAACTCTCGTGAACACTTCCACTATCTTCAAACTTTGTTAAATTTACCTTCTAACTTACTCAGTCTCAACGAAGCTACTAATTTACAACAATTAATTCTCAACAATTGTCACATCATAGACAAAGCCAAACAATGGTCATTGCTACTTTTTAAAGAAGCTCTTTGTATTCACCGACAAAGCCACTGCTGAACCACGGTACAAAGGCTTCCAGGGGACTTTTTACTTTCAATTAATTCATCACACCACTCATTTGTATATATAGTAGATCATATTACAGCAGCATCATTTCCTAGTTAGTCGAAACGTTGAATATAAATGTTAACCATGAAATAAAATAGAGTGCTGCGTAGGCACTGTTGAAATCTTAGTGAAATGATCGGAAAGGTCTAAGTAATGCCGAAATGTAAAGAGTAGTTTTCTAACGTTTCAAGCGAAGGCCCTTCGTCAGAGAGAAAACGTTCAACGCTTTCTCTCTGACGAAGGGCCTTCGCTCGAAACGTTAGAAAACTACTCTTTACATTTCGGCATTACTCAGACCTTTCCGATCATTTCAATAAAAATGTTAACCTTTTTCGGAGTGTCCATTGCTTTGTATTTTATACATTAACGACACCCTAATTTATCTATGAAACTGAATTTGAAAATTTCTCTCTTTCCCAGCAGGATATATGTATTATTTTACTCCGGCTAACTCCAGTTAACTTTACAAGTCCAGGGGAAACATCAAGCCAGGAAATGGGTACAATTATATCAGTTTAGTCTTTTCTGCAAGGATCAGTATTTTATTACTTTATTCTGACTAACGCCGGAAGACGTTTCTCGTGAAAAGGAGACATCCTGCCGAAAAGGAGTTAATGCATATCTGAAGAGCATAACGAACTGGTTCAAGAATAACTTGTCGACTCCAAACATCGAAAAACCGAAATTGATTATGGTAGATCTCAAAATCAAAATTATTGTGGAATCATACAGGGTATCGCCCAAGAATATCAAACCAAAAGGTCGGATACCATTATACACTTGAGGATTGTGATTCATAAAAATTTTACCTGGTCTGATCATATTCAGTTCTATGCGTGAAAATAAGTCAGAACATGGACATGCTCATGCTAGTTCGTCTTATATTACCATGGAAACAAGTGATAATACTCTATAGTCCCATAATTTTGCTGTTGTTTGATTATCCCGACTTGATTAGAGGTGAATAAATAACAATGAAACTTGGAGGATCTCATGGATCATCAGACCTAGCAAAGAAAGCTGGGAAACAATTTGGGCGTACCAGTTTACCATTGTGCTAAGGATGTATTTCAGAATTTAGAATGGCCACAACTGAGTACAAGACGACAACAAAGTCCTCGTATTACTATTTACAAACGCTTAAATAACTGCATGGAAGCAGATTTCGAATTAATTCCCAAAAATAAAATTAACCGTTACTTTACCTATGGCAATTTTAATACACATAAAGCGAAAGTCAAAACAGAATAGAGAAAACGTTTTGCATTCCATATAGGTAAGAATTGGAATGATATAGTTTGTAACCAAGTCTTTTTTTCAATTTTTTAAATCAGTCAAATTAGTCTTTTTCGTTTTACAGCATATGCATTACATAGTACATACATTACATGCAAACACACCCACACCCAAACACACCCATACATACATACACACACATACATACACAAACATACATACATACATACATACTTACATACGTACGTACATACGTACATACCTACCTACCTACCTACCTACCTATACTGTATATATTAAACGAAAAGTACTAAAAATGCAGTCAGGATTCATCATCATCTAAAAAGGTTTCTGATAAAAGTTTAGTCAACTATTAAAATAGTTCTTTAAAATCACGCACCTGAAATGTCGGAGAGAGATAGTTCTTTAAAAACCAAAACTTTACCGGGGTTTTGGTATTCTTCATCACAGTTAACATCATAATTCTGAGAAAAAGAATAATTTTTTTAAAGGACTTCGGGGTTTGTCGTGAAAGTTTGCAGCAAAATGTTTACGATCCCGGTTGTTTACAAATTTTTTAGAAGGGATTTGTCGAAATAAACAAATTCAATTTGTTTTCCTTGACATTGAAATGAATACTTGTTTGGACTCAGAAATACTCTCTTACACTTAGCTCTTACGCTTGAAGCATTTGTTGAAAAATTAAAAATTTATCAAATACCTCAAAAACCTCTCATATAAATGTCCAGAAGCGACAGAAAAAATGTTGATTGTTTCATTGCCGGACACGGTTGATTTGCGGCCCATGATGCTGGAAAATAAAGGTAATTACAGTTCACAAATGTGGCTTCAATGATTGTTTACTTATTTTATCTGTAAAAAACCTACTTCGAAAAGGAATCCCATAATCCACCATCTTCTTCATCTTCGCCATCTGCCAACAAGTCTGCGTTTTCTTTGCCTGATTTCCGCTTCACCTGAAAAGACACAGGCGAAGTATGTTGTAGAAACTTATAGCAGGGACCCGTTTCAAGAAGCTGTTCTTGGTTTTGTGTCGCAGTCTACTGTGTCTTGTTTAGCGAATAGAAAATTTAGACGCTTCAGTAAATGAGATCAATAATGACCAACCACTGTCAAAAATACCAACAACGAGAAGTCCGACTTCCATTACACAAGAATGTTTATATTTAAACAAAATGAACACGTAACCTAAACATGATATTTAAAAAAATATTTAAATTCCTCAAGTACATTTAAGATATTAGAACTGTCCGTTCATAAAATAAACATCAGATAGTAGGTTTACATTGTGGCCCTAATGTTCACGTATCGCGTTCAGCGACAAGTCGCTAAAATTGAATTTTTACATAGCTGTATCGGTAAGACAGTTCAGGATGGGTAACGAGATGTTCGTGTGAAACTGATAAACATCGGGGTATTTTAATGTACACGTGAAACAAGTACAATTTTCCGTACTGTGGACAACGTACTAATGCTGTGGAAAAGGTAGAATTCGCTGTAGTGTGGAAAATGTGAGACTCGAAAAATAAAATTAAATATTTCGAAAAAAGAAAAGAACTGAATTTAACTCAAAAAGTTCGGTGATGCCCAGTTTTCTTTTTCTTAAAACTTTCCTTTCGGAATGAGTAATCAATAGGCAGATTGCGATATATATATGTTGGAAATGTGAAAGCTTGGAGTTATCCGTCAAGCTCTTACCTCAGAAAAAAGATTTCTGATCCCCTGACGGGGATCAAACCCGCAACCTTCTGATAACCGGTGAGACTTTCTAACCGTTGAGCTACCAAGACTCAGATTGCGAGCTAAGGTGCAAGTTCGACATATGTGCGACCTAAGCGGCAACCGGTTATCAGAAGGTTGCGGGTTCGATCCCCGTCAGGGGCTCGAAAATCGTTTTTCTAAGGTAAGAGCTTGACGGACGTTCATTTATCATTTAGAATAGACAGATTATTAAAAAATTCCACAAAGAAATATTTTTTTAGGGAAAATACTCTTGTAATTTTTGCACGAACCCAGATCTACAGAATATTTTTTGTCTTAAAATTGGCCTGTTCATTGCCTATTCTTCGATTTTTTTTTTGAAGGAAAAAAAATCACGGTCACTTATTAGTTTTTCAAATAAATTTAGATACGCAAGTAAGAGCCATTTTGAAACGTCACTGTTGTTATACAACTACACGAACTCCTAATTTTGTTGCAGTTTTGAATTTTCTGACTGTATTTCTGTACATGAAATTCAGTTTCATTCTTCTTCTAAAATATTTATGAGCATGTTTTTGAGGGAAGAATTTTTGTAGAAACTGTACTGAGACACCTTAATGATTCTTGCGAAACACTACACGGTTTTTCTCAAGAAACGTAAGTTTCTGGCTTCCATTCTAAACACGTAATGAGCTCCACCAATACACTGCGCATTTCTCCAAAAATATTTAGTGCAAGTATACATTGGAAAGCAAACACAGACTATTTCTTCAGTGATATTACGTGTAAGTGTACCTTCGCCTTGATAAACTCTCCAAGAAAACTATCCACCACTACTATATCTTTAGTTCCGTGTTTAGTTGTTGATGACCCTGATATACTAAAACAATTAACCAGACATTTGATTTAAATGAATTAAGATTAAAAAAAATCATAAAACAAAGTTTCAATAGCATAAATATCTTGTGCTAACCAACGAAATAAAACATAATTCATTGCCAGAAAAACGCACTAAAGAACTTAAATAAGTCTGTTCCGATTTTCCGAAAATCCCGCTTTTCGTTTTTGTATATTTTTTAGTTTCCTAAATAACTTAATTGGTTTGCTTAGCCTGGACATGGTTTCAAACATGTATAAACTTTGTTTTTTTTCTAAATGGATCAGTGCGTTGGTGTTAAAAAAACTAGCCAATAAAGATTGTATTGTATTGTATCGTATTGTATTGATAACTTATATGAGGTCTGTATGGGAAAGCATTTGCCTGAGGTTTTAGATGTTTGGCCCAGCCTTGCCTGAAGCAAGCAGCAGAGCCATTTCAACAGGGCAAAAATTTTCATGCAGACTTCTGTCGAGGTAAACTAACTGAACATTTACTGATGAGTGTGAAGTATATAATAGTTAAAGTTTCCGGAAAGTCTGCTTAACATACACAAACAAAGTCAAACAGCAGTTGCCTGTTTATGTTTTTTGCAATGACTACTGTTTTACCTGTTTAATATATCTTACAGGTAATCTTGAAGTCTGTATTAAGCCAGGAACAACCAACATTTTCTCGAATATTTGATGAATAATTGAAAATAGCTGATCATGCAAAACTCAGTTTCAACTTTGATGCAAAACAAGTCTACAATACCCTTTAGTATATCCGAAGTTAGTGACCTCGAGTCAAAAGTTAGCTGTTAACGTTCAACTAACGATGAAACTTTCATCAGTCGTACACTGGATGAATGCTTTAGGATGCATGCTTTCCAATCATGGCCACAAAAAGTCCTAAGATAAAGACCAAGTCTAAGCACTTACGCTAACGTCCACACGTGAGGCCGTTTCCTTAAGTTTACTGTATACCCTTAGGTTTATCACGGTAGAATTCCGACAGAAAATACTAAAGACGAAAGCAAACTACATTTTCCCTGTAAAATTCTCCGTTTATCTTCTTTCTAACCAATGCAATACAAGTAATGAATTGCTTCGATTCTACTTAAACAAGCTCAAGACGAGTATGTTTCATAAACTGTAAAATATTATTCATATTCACTACCTTTCTATGTCATAAATTTCATTTGACATCCCCTCTCTAAGTTGCAATATCCATGAACCAGGCGAAGCCTTTAGTTGGAAATATCCCTGAACAATAAAATACGTAAATACAAATAAAATACAAAAAGAAATGGGAAAAAAAATTACCGTTTCTGTGGCCTAAAAACAAACCGCGCAATATCAGCATTGCGTTGTTAACAGATGTTTCTGCAGTGAAAAACAATACTATTGTTCCATTCCTTCGGTTATTACTCACTGGTTTGCTAGTGAACACTAAGTACAATATCCCTCAGTATAAGGCAGTGTCAACAAAACCCATCGTTTTTCAAAACGTCTGTGTCTTCTTTCGCAATATTTGAGCTAGAAAAGGCATTGCAAAAGCGTTTTATAATAATTGTCTACGTAATCTCGCTGTGAGCTACAATTCAAGAATTTTTCTTCTAATTTTGATCTCCTTTCAGAAATACTGGTTGAGCTTCTGGTACAAGTAGTAGGGGCACTTTCATTCATGGTGGTACGTCCACATAATCCACTTGTGATGAATCCGTTTACGTGTCAGTTATTTGAGTTTAAAATGAATAAAGCCAACTTTAAGAAATTGTATTTAAAGAATGAGATACGCTTCGATAGCCTGATTTACCCACTTGACATCATAAATTATCCAAATTCTTCAAAGCCCAGTACAGTTTTGTTCTTAGCACTCTGTGGTCCGAGATGTCTACCCTTGACATACAAAACCGGCCGGCGTTAGGCAGGGTTGTGTTACCAGAGTAATACAATAGTCGGATTCAGACCGGAAGAAGTTAAAGTATAAGTATAGCGGTATACTGTGTCGTCTTTCCCCAGCTAATGCATTATTATTCCCCGTCGCGGCAATGCTGTAACTTTGATGAGAAAATCAGTTCCGAAAGAAATTTTTGATGCAGATGTTTCCTTAAAATCTCAAGATTATAATTCTGATTATTAAACACTTTGACTTAATTAAAAAACGCGATAGACAAGAATAGATTTTGTTTCATTAGCCATTGAGTAATACTATTGGTTGTCATAAAACACTTCACTTTGTGGAACCCCAGGGGATCATTTACGTTGTTGGTACCAAGGCCAATCAAATTGCACGATTTACATTAGATTAAGATTAATTTCCACTATAAAAGATAAAAGGACAAAAAAAAACATCAATAATGGGATGACGGCTGGATAAAAATATGCGAGAAAAAAAAAACAAAACGCAGAACAGCATTGTCAATACTGCGACAGAAGCATAACAAGGTTTTAATGCTTTTCGTATTTGTTCATATGCATTGTTCAAGCGGCAATTGTCACTAAAGCAGCACCAGCTCTTTGCTTTTACATTTTTATCATAAAAAGAGGAATAAGCGGTCACAGAAAAGAAACCTTTGGCTTTAATACGACGAAAATAAACGGACAAAAGCAATGCAGTAAAGTGGTATCCACAAAACGTACAGCAATAGCTTCAGTAATTATTCAATTAATATTCATTTTCTGAATGAAGTATGGTCAATATTACGTAATGCCTGCCACCACCATAAAGTCTCTCCAACTTTGCTAATTTTATTTCAGAATCATCCCCAGAGATATACAAGAAGAGAAACTTTTCATGATAATCTGACACTGCCGAAGTCAACTGAAAAATATTGACTCGAGTGGGATTTGAACTCCACCTTCGGGATACTGGTCCGCCGCTCTACCTGTTGAGCTATCGAGTCCACAGGGATTCGAGGTGAGTTTTTTGCTGATTGTTTTCCTAGTTTTTACTTGTAAATTACTTTAGTTAACTGGGGTTCGAAACAATTACAATGCTTATCAAATAATCATTTTGGCTTGACTACTCTGAAATATAATTTAAGTCGTCTCAGAAATTTCTATTGGGGAGGGGTTAATTCCCCAAAGGGAAGCCAAATTGATAGGGATTTCGCCCCATGGCGGCGATATCCCTAGGGGGCGAAATTCCTGTGACACCGGACGGGCAAGTTTGGCGGGAAAGTCTTTGAGCTGAGTTTAAAGAAAGTTAAAAAGAATTTAGTACCTAAATTAGAATATTTCAAAGAGTAAAATGTGCTAGAACACTTATGTTTCTTTTGTTTAAAGCAAGTTGCATCATAAGTGAATGTTTAACTGGTGGAAACATGAAGAAAAACAGAGAAATTAATTAATACAATAAACCAATCCGATTTTATGAGCAAGTTGAGAAGTCGGTCAAATACTATGTTTATGTACGATAAAAAATAGCACTATTGAACTGGAAGAGATAATGGGGCCACCACAACTCTCTCAGTTTAAAGCCTCGTTTACACTGTCAACATTTTGGGCATGGCCCGGCTCAAAATTTGGCACGGGTGATTTTCACAGTTTAAACGGTGCGAACTTCTTAAAATTTACCCGTGCCGAGCACCTTTGTATATGTAGGTCTCGGTACGGCTAGTTAGCCGTGCCGTGCCCAAAATGTTACAGTGTAAACGGGGTTTATATATGTAGTTTTCAAACTCAATAATTCATAAAGCAAAAACAAAAGCAATACATAATTAATCAGTATTCAGAAATCGGAGGAGATTACAGCCGAATTTTTCCAATTTTCGGCTGGATTTTCGCCTAAAATACTGATTCGTTTGAGAAGCAATTTCAAACACTCGTTTGGTGTTCTTCCTCCGATTTCTAAGAGGAAAATCGGAGGAAGAACAGCAACTCGTGTTTGAAACATTACATCTCGTTACAGTGTAAACGGGATTCTACAGATACAGAGGTGCTTGGCATGGCTAAATTTTCTGGCCTGGGTATCAAATTTTAAGAAGTCGGCACCGTTTACACTGTGAAAATCACCCGTGCCGTACCCAAAATGTTAGCAGTGTAAATGGGATTCATAGTTACACGAACCTCAAACAATACATACCATACTGTTCGGAGGCGAATATTGTATATTACTTATGATACCACTTTTCCTAAATGTTCATATTAAGCGACTATTTCGGTGATATAAAATATTTGAGTTAAGAAATCAAGGAAAAGTTTACGTAAATTAGGATGATTTTGTATCAGATTTACAAATACTATTTAGGCAGCCATCTCCTTTATATTTCCTTCGAGAGTTATTTATTATTATCCAATATCGCAGCACATTTTTATTATTATTGTCTCAATTCTCAAAGCTTGATGTTCTAATGGTAATCCTCAATGTCAGCCATCTACAGCCAGTAGTCTAGGGTGACATTGGTCCATTAAACTTTCTAGGGTCTTTCTTAATATCCTGGCTGTACCCAAAATCGAAGTTTTATTATTATTATTACAACTCGCACACCACCCAACTAAGGACAGTGGAAGGGGTCTCAGCCTGCTACGGGCTCCCAGCATCCCGCTAGGTAAGGCCGCAACAGACATTGCAAATTTCAGGGAACTTGTGGGGAAAGGAAATTTTACCATTAATATAGATTTTAAGAAACACCCACCGGGCCAGCCCTTACTCGCCCAACTTATCCAGTCAGGAAGGAGTAAGGGATATACACCCCTTTAAAGTCCCAGAAAGTACTCCCCAATGCGTATATCCAGTTTGACCTTAACAGTGCCCTCTTGCACTTCCAACCAGTTAAGGTAAGTTTAGGCGTGCCACTGCAAGGGTTAAGTCTGAATATTGTTTTATTCTTAGACTAGTGTAGATCTGTTCCAGCATTTAAGGCTGGTTCATCCTCAACCAACTAAGGTCAGGTTTGCCAACACCTGAAGCTAGTGTACTTGCAGCTGCCAGCCAATTAAGACAAGGTGAGGCTTTCGGCTACCTGTCTATCCAGTTGGCAAGGCAGGGGCGCCACTCCCTAGGTCATCTCATCAAAGCCTGCCCGTTTTATGGAGGTCGCTGGCTCCAAATCAATGTCCTGCCTATCTACTTCTGGTTTTATGTCAGAGTTTCCTTCTCCTAGATGAGTTGCCATCCAAGGCTAAAGAGTCTTATCTACCCTTGGCTAAGGGGTTGCTGGCACTTCCCAAAGGTGCCACCCCGGACTCTGGTGGGCGGGAGCGTCCACATTCCCGTAGTAGGCTGAAGCTGTGCTTGTCCTACTCCAGTGCCCATATTCTGCGCACGGTTTGCTGTGGATCCGGTATTCATCGGTGCCAGCTGTCTACAACCAGTAGACTAAGGTGGCACTGTTACAACTAGTTTTCTAGCACTCTTCTTAAAATTCTTGCTGTTCCAAGAAGTGTCGTTTTCTGGATATCCTCAACGTTCACTGTTATTCCAATCCTCTCAATCCATTGTTCAAACTTTATGCTTACACAGCCCAAGGCTCCAACGACAGCTGGAATTACTTCAACCTTTCTCATTGACCACAGGTTCTTAATCTCTCGTTTCAATACTTGATACTTTACTATCTTTTCTGTTCTTTCTCACCAATTCTGTTGTCTCCTGGTAAGGCTACATCAATTATTGCACATTTCTTTTCTGCTTTGTCTACTACTGCTATATTTGGCTTTCGGTATTCTATCTGATGGTCGCACTGGATCATAAAATCCCAAAGAACTTTTACTTTGTCCGACTCTACTACTCCCTGGGGGTCATGTTCGTACCACTTGCTTGCTCTTTCTAGATCGTGTTTTCCACATATTTTCCAATGTATGATTCTTGCTACATTATTATGTCGACTTTTGTACTCTCGTTTTGCAAGTTTTGTGCATTCACTTACCAGATAACCCACACTTTCTCCTTTTTCCCCGCAAAGTCTGCATAACGGTGAGCCTACAGATTTATCAATTTTGAACTTGGTATAGTTAGTTCTTATCGCCTGTTCTTGAGCTGCACATATTAGGGCTTCCGTTTCCGGTTTCAAATCGATCTTTTGTAGTCACCACCACATCTTTTCCTTGTCTATGTCTTCACTTTTTCCCTGTTGAACTGTCCATACATTCTCTTACCTATCCATCTTTGTTCTCTTTCTTCGACTTCTCTCCTCTTCCACTGTTGCTTTGGCATACTATCTTCAGTCGTGATAACCTCTCTTTCTCTTCAACCAATAAAGGTTCTACTGCATTTTTGATGCACCATCCGACACCATTCTCCTCTGATCTAATACCTGACTCACAGCTTATCAATCCTCTACCACCTTTTTTCTCGGCAAATATAACCTGTCTACATCACTCTTAGGGTGAAAAGCTCCGTACATGGTCAATATTTTTCTCATTTTTCTATCCAAGCTCTTTATTTCTTGATCGTTCCAGGTAACGATTCCTGCACCGTACCTAAGTAATGCGACTGCCCACGTGTTCACTGCTTGCATTTTGTTTCTACCGTTTAATTTCGACTTCATGACCAACCTCAACCTCCGCACATACTCCTTTTTGAACTTTGATCTCATTTCTTCTTTCATTACTCTATCTATCTCCAAGATGCCCAAGTATTTATATCCTTCTTGTTCAATCACTTTCATTACTTCTCCGTTCGGCAATACCACTCCGTCATTCTCGGCAATCTTTCCCCTCTTAGAATTAATACCCCGCACTTCTTAATTCCAAATTCCATGCCGATACCCTTACTGAATAGATGGACCGTCTTCACAAGACAGTCGATCTGTCCCTCGGTCTTACCATATAATTTGAGGTCATCCATATACAACAAATGATTGATCTTTTTCTTTCGGCCCTTGAATTCATATCCTGCCTTCACTTTCCTTAAAATAAGGCTAAGGGGTGCCACACAAAGCACGAACAACAGCGGTGACAAACTATCTCCCTAAAATATACCTCTTCTGATATTTACTTCTCCTACACTCTCTCCACAAGCAGACAATTCTGTTTTCCATTTCATCATGCTATTACATACAAACTGTTCTACGTTTTTGGCAATTCCAAACATTTTCAAACATTCCTCAATCCATGAATGTGGTACCATGTCGTACGCTTCTTGATAATCTACCCATGCCATTGCTAGGTTAGTGTGTCTTTTTATGCAGTCCTTAAGCACCAACTTATCAATGAGCAACTGGTCTTCGGTTCCTCTGCATTGTCTTTTGCAGCCTTTCTGTTCGTTTGGTAGAATTTTGTTGGGATCTAGAAAATCGTACATACTTTCTGCAATAATACCAGTCACAAGTTTCCACATCACTGGAAGACACGATATAGGTCTAAAATTGAAAACAGCGTTGCATTTTGCGGGGTCTTTTACACAAAGCACTGTTCTGCCACATGTCATCCATTCCGGGAGTTCTCCACCTTCATTTAATATCCCCTCCAATTGCTCTGCTATTCTCTGATGGCAAGCTGTTAATTTCTTAAACCAAAACCCCTGCACCCCATCTGGCCTGGGCGTATTCCGATTAGGCATCTTTCTGCACTGCATCTCAACCTTAGTTAGGTTAATATGTAGATCTTCTTGTCTAGGATGGTCTACATGTTCTTTTAATTCTTGTAACCATTCTGCCCTGTCATTATGCTTCTTTTTGTTGTCCCACATACTTCCCAAAATTTCCTGCTTTCTTCAATGTCAGGTATAATCTTCTCCTGTCTGCTGGTTTGTCTCCTGTCACTTGGCACCTGCCGGGCGAGACACCTTCACATGAAGTTCCGGTTTCATTTACGCCGTTATTCGGTATATTACTTTCTATCATTTTTCACTCATTAGAGGTTAGTGAATTTTAGGTTACACCACCAGACTACATTTTGTCTGACCTCTCTCCTTTGACCTGCCTGGCAAGGGTGTCCCTACCAGGAGCCTGAGCTCCCGCCAGTACAGCTCTCAGGATCATTAAGGTACGCAAGCCTCCCCACTACACTTACTATTATTATTAGATAAATAAGATCAGACTTACAAATACAGTTTCGTTGTTGATATTTTCTGCTTGTTTTTTTCCCTTATGACTTAGCAGTGAGTTTGAAAATCTACCAGTGGTGTGTAGGACTACATTTATGAGAAGGTTGTCGAATAAATATAATACTAGAGGTATGAAATTCCATGAGTGAATGACTTCATAAAGTTATTAAGAAAGAAATAAGAAAGTTACTGGAAGAGGCATCGCGTACTGATGTTACCACGATTTTCTAAAAAATAAGGGGGATCAACGACCCCAGCACACCCTCTTCTACTCCGCTTTGGAGTACATCATACAAAAATGAAATAAAATGTAAGTCCCGTAGACTCCTTCCAGTCCGTCGTGATAGGCAATCAACAATATTCAAGACAGTTACTTACAAGATTAGCCATCACAATAGTATCAAACATTTCAGCGTTAGCCTTAGTACCGAGAGTAAACTGAAGACCACGTGGAGGCTGACCAGTGTGCACATCAGAACAGTGTCCTAGAAAAAAGAAGAAAAGATACGTACTGTACTCATAAAATAACTATGAACCAGCTCTTTAAAACTTCACCAAAAAAACGAAAAAGTCTTTGCAACAAACCACAAAGAAAGTTATGCCATACTTTTCTTCGTAATAATATTCTCAAAGTTTATGAAAACAAGCATTTCTCTACCTTCAATCAAGATATACTCCAGCTCAAAATATCCATGAACAGCTTGTTCAACCTAAGGTAATTGAACTTCAGCTAAGCATCTCAGAAGCCATAAGAGTGAAAAGATTAAGTACAGTAATAAAAGCTTCATGGTTGCCTGTAGTTTCTGAATGGACATATTTCTACTTATTCCTCATTATTACGAGGCAACATTCTTCAAAACATATAAGATACATAAACAAAGAAAACATTAAAAGGATATTGCAGATTTATTTTCAAACGGGAGGTGAGAGAAGTGCAAGCCAGTAGATTAAATGCATACTAGTTTAATTAGCGTCAACATAAGAATTAGGGGCTGATTACATGGAGAATTTCAGCCCGACCTTACCATAAAATACTTGAAAACGGAGCCATTACGTGAAGAAAGTTTCAGCCTGGTTTGAGCCACCCAGGATAAAAAATCCCATGTAATCGCACAAAAAAATTTCAGCCCGAGCTGAAATAAGGATTGAAGCATGTGAGATGTAAATTGCCAAAACAACAAAGGCTATCGACAAATTCCTGCCTGGTTTCAGTCCCGATTTCTGTTTCAGCCTGGGGTGAAATATCTCATGTAGTCGGGATTTTTTTCAACCCGGTCTGACGGGCTGAAATTTTCCTAAGTAGTCAGCCCGTTAGTCAGATTATGGAAATCCATAACTTACTACCAAGACTAGTCAGGGGATGGGTTTTCAAAAGACCATTAGCGCTAAACTTGGATTAAGAGTAAATAAGCCGTTCTATTACGGTGTTTTGGTTTGTTGTTTCATTTTAAGCTACACAACATGAAACCCTTGTGAAGTGAGTCAAAGCCCGACTTAGGAAATTCTAAGTTTCCTCGTGAGGATGATCAGAATTCTATATACTAAACGTTCGCTAATCGAGGAGGTTTAACCTTTTTGGAACCATTAGGCCTTACATTCACATCTCTTTATTACCTCCTTTAAATAAATGTTATCTAAATCATAAGGCGACTTCACAGCTTCAACCATCCAAGCTTGAGGAATGTCTAAATTCATCGTTAACAATGGGGTTTCTGGAATATCTGTGAACACCGCAGACGGACCAGCAGTTGAACTACCGTCTTCGTTGAACTGTAATTGTGGATTAAGAACATATCGATAAAACCTAGAAAAAAATACAGTAAGATGATTGTGCACTTCTAAATTAGTAAGTCGTCTATTTATTCAACATCCGAACATTTTCGTGGTTTTTGAAAAGGTCTACGAAACTTTACCCTATTATTCATTATACAACGCTGCATTTGATTAAATGGTCTTCATGGATTGTCGTAGAAAATGGAGCAGAAATCAGTGAACAATGCACAGAATCACTAAGCCAATAGAGGGTATGTTCTGGTTAAGGTAAATATGCAATGAAGTATCATTCAAGTACAACGGCAAACTTAATAAAAATGTATAAGCATATACTTTAACAAAAACGATGAAAGCTACGTAATTACTTAAGAAAAAAGATATACCTAATTCCAGTAAACATCGTCTCTGGAAAAGGGAAAATGGTGAAGTAAAGGGCGAAAGGTATGACGGGTGCGACTAATTCAAATATCAGTACCGTTAAAAATGCCTTAGATATGTAGAGAGTACTTGATCACAAAAAGTAGGAAACCTCGATGTTAGTGAAGTAGCTTTTTACGTAAATAGTTGGAGAAGTTCTTACGTGAGTCTGACTACATACTGCATCAATTTTTGTTAAGTTATAAGATTAATTTCCACAGTATGCCGTTGACGCTCAAAAACATGTTTAGCACACATTAAGAGTTTACTCCCCCAAGTTATATAACTTTTTTTTACCATTTTATAATTCACTTAATGCTTGTTTCGATATAAAGCATGAAGTAGACCGTTCAATTCTATTTACGTCAGTTAACGACGTCCTTGAAAACCGTACCTGTTGATATTTCAAACTAATAATTCTTTAATGTGTACACCTACTATTTCTGTTATACCTGTTGGTCTCCAGTGCTTGTCCTATATGCACAGGAAGAATACGTAACGAAAATCGACATTTAATTCAGTCACCTTCCGCCATACGATTCACTCTCAGTTTTAACCTTTTCATTCTCCAGATTACAATCCCAAGTGGTACATATATAAATTTGAATTTGAAGTACAACCACCAGTCTGGCGCTCTAGAACACGACGACTAATGAAAAACGTGAAAAATTCACAGAGTCCTACCTTTTCAAAGGCATATCAGATAACTTTTCTTTGCAGTTCATGTAAATTTTCATATCTAATCCCGTAACATTTTGCAATACCTGCAAGCATGTTATAGAATACAATTATGTGTTCAAAAAAACATGTCAAAAAGTGCTTCTCTTCAAGTATTATGTTTGTAAGTGTGAGTGAGGGAGCAAGTGAGTGAGTAACCGGGTGGGTGGGTGAATGAATGGGGTTAAAATATGACGAGAACAACTCACCATTAATATTGGGATTAATTTTTGAGCACCGTTCGATAGTGGGTCAAGTATAGCTACAATATCGAGTCCAGGTCTGCCAACTGCATTGTTATAATGGAGCATACTGAAAATAAACGATGTTAAAGTGATACGCTATGGAAGTGCTCTGGGTACCAGTATTTGTCGTTAAACCGCAACTTACTGTTTGGCAGGAATGAACTATATGGGTAAAAACCCCGCGTCCAAAATTATTTGGTCTATTTAGTTCGTATAAAAAATTCCTCCGACATGTTGAAATGTTTAAGCGACAAGACAATGATGATAAGACAATAAAAGAGATCCGAATTTGTGACAAAATGTTTAGCTGCGCTCAGGCAGTCGCTTGGATACTAGACTGAAGGAAAATAGCTTTACAAAACACAATCAATTATATCTACACCATTTCCCAGAGGTTCAGTCCGGGCAATCACTCACGACTCCAGTGTTTCGACATTAGGAATTCTGAGTGCCCGGAGAAAACCTGCACTATTTGGTAAACCAAGCTAAACTCTTCATTTAGACAGTTGCGCCGGGCAGAAATTAAACCCTTGTTGCAGAGCTCGAAGATATTTGCATCATGACTGTGCCACCAACCCCCATGCACACAAATCTCTTTGCTTATTAAAGGACGGATATAGGAAATATAGCTTCATTGCGAACAAGAAGAGTTTGCACAGGAAAAGACCATTCCGAAATGTGTGACTAACCCACCTAATAAATCCTAAAATCCCACCTAAATAAATTCACAGCGATGAAAGTCACACGACACTTACCTATGCTTGCCAGTGACAGACATATCTTGGCGGCTTCTCCTTGATCTCAGTCCAAGAACTGACGAGACCTTCATGATCACGTTACTTCTAAATTCACTGAATCATCAAGTACAACAAATTTAAAAAATATTCATAAAATTCCGAGCATTTAGAATCTACACAATAAGCAGACATTGATGCAAAAGTTGTTAAGAGCCAAAGACACCTAACAAGAAAAAATTTTAAAATGTCTCAAACAAAATTTAGCAGGATGGAACTATAAAAGTATAAGTAAATGGTCACATGATTATTTGGTAGAGAATGTTTCTAAGTAGGCACTTCACATTTAGTCCGAAATTCATCCAATTTTATTAAAGTTAACCTTTTAAACAGACGACGTCCGCCATAAAAATCTTGATACAGCTTTTACGACATAATAACTAGTACTACAGCTATGTCTTGTCTTGTTCTGTCATCATTATTAAATGTCAGTCCATTCTAATTCACTTCAGGGAAAAGATGATCGACCTACCTGGTATCGTCATCTGCATCTAATCCTTCAAACGTTATGACGTCCACCTACAAATTGATCAAATGTGTAAGAGCATGAGATTGTTCAGGAAAATTCACAACGTTAATTTTTGAATGAATTTTTGGTCATTTCAAATGGTAAATATTATAGCACTGATAAAATAAAACGGCACTGTTAATGGTTGTGGATAACTTGTAAGGCGATTAAACAACTATCATGCAGTTAAAATGGTGAATGTCAGCGTTAGTATTCATGTTGATACAAATGCTAGAAACAGGGTTAGCGGTAGTTTTAGTTTCTGTCAGTCGTAGTGCCTGTGCCAGTGTTCATGTTGGTGTCAGCATATGCTTCATTGTCAGTATCAGTACAAGAGTGAACGTAACTGCCAGCATCAGTGCCAGTACTAGGGTAAGTGTTCTTGACTTTGTGAGAACCGATGTTTGTTTCTTTTCCAGTGGCAATGCCACGGTCAGTTTTAGTGTCAGTGTCAGTTCCACTGGTAGCGCCAGTGTACGTGACAGTTCCAGGACAGCGTGAATACAAATGTAAGCGCAGGTCCACTGTTAGTTTCTGCTCCTGGCCCAGTGGTAGTGCCCGAGTCAGTGTCAATATCAGTGTCAGCAGCACGGACAGTGTGTTGGAATCAGCGTAAGATAGGGTTTTATTCAGACTCAGATTTCAAAGTTGCTATCGACCAGGTTAAATGAAGACATTGATTTAATGCGCAGCTGAAACTCTGAACTTATCTTACAACACTTTTTTTTTTTTTTTTTTTTTTTTTCACGACCACTTCAGCTTTGCTGTAATTAATATCGTGATTAAATAAATGATTATTATTATTATTATTATTATTTATTAACAGTAGACACACTTACACCTGCACACCTATTGTGAGTAACATCTGCCGACATATATCAGTTCGTTTGGAAATAATAACTTTTCATTGGTTCACATGTTGTCAATCCGTAAGTTATTGTCACTTCATAGTTTTAAGGTTTAGACCCCACGAGCGACATTGACTGGCCAGCACAATTGCAAATGCAGGTCCAAGTCTCTGTGTCAGTGGCAGTGCCCGTGCCACAGAAAATTTTGATCCACATCGGTCTGAAACAGGGCCTAAGCAAAATCAATCGAAGCACTGTTTGGAAATTCGTCTAGTTCCAAAGCGGACAATCAAGCTATGACTTGGGTTGGGAAGGCCCGCACAGTGACAAGTCTCTTGCTTTATGACGATCAATATTCTTGACGGCACAATTGAACGGCTGAACCTAAACGTTTCTGTTGGCTGATTGCTCGACTATTCCTAATATCTGATGTTTTGTGTTCATAGATTTTGTAGAGAAGTATAAATAAGAAATAATCTCCTCCCAATATTCTTTAACTTACAATAGCCTAAGTAATTGCAATATGAAAACTCACCTGATCACGTATTTTCCTAGCATACATGTCCATGTCCAGATTCTCGAGGAGCTCGAAGTCATCACTTGTGAAAATTTCTTTTGGCTTTAATGGAGCTAAAACCTAGTTGACATAAATATACATACTAATAATTAAATATTTATTTCAACAGACAGTCCATAATATGTGGCCGTTTCTCTCTACCCTCTCTCCCCGTCCTTCCCCGCTAATCTCTCTCTCTCTCTCTCTCTCTCTCTCTCTCTCCCTCTCTCCCTCTCTCCCTCTCCCTCTCCCTCCCTTCCCTGTTCTTCCTACCTCTATCTCTTTCTTTCCCTTCCCCTCTTTCACTGCCTCTCCCTACCTCTCTCTATTTCTATGTATCTCTGTTAATCTTGTTTGTGACTTTAGGAATTTTTAAAATCATCTGATGGGTGACCACGAAAGTTTCTTGGTTACATGTATCCCTGTTGTTAGAAGCATCGGCTTCTAATTGTTGTAGTTTTACTATTAGTTCGCATACCCTGCCATTAACCACGATTCCGACATCTCCTTGCTTTAGATTCAAAACCTTCTGGCAGAACAACTGATGAACGGCTACTTTAACTTTGTATTTCTCAGTTTGTGTTTGCAAGTTTTCTTTCAGTTTTGCTGTCTTGAAACCCTAAAATAAGTGCATGGACAATTTGAAAATCTGTTACATGGCCCAGATGTATTACAACGCGACTAATTTTAAATATCAAACTACAAGCATCGACAAATTTGTTTGGAACAGTTTAAAAGTTTTCCAGAAATCGCATGAAAGATTAGCATGACGAATCAGTTTTCTCGACAACGAGACCAGCATTTGTACAAATCAGTAAAAGGTAATTAATAGATATGACACGACCCTTCCAGATAAGCTTACGTTACCTTATATTGAAATGACTCCATCACAACGTCAGTAAAAAGGACGCCATACGTGCAACAGTCATTTAAATGTGATAATAAAGATAGCAACCAAAGTCTCTTTAGTAAATCATTTCCGTTTGGAGCAGACATTACAGAAGAAAAAAGGTAGCATTATACATCCATGATTCTAAACGCTAATGGTTGAGTGATCCGCAGGGTAACAACAAAGCATTAGAATCGAAACACAACAGTAAGTACAGTGTAGATCGTCAAGGAAATAAGATCTCCTCGACCCAACCCTGATATAATCCCGTGAGTGGCAGAAATAGACACGTTATTCCAAAAATCAAAACCAGTCTAACAGACCATATACCAAGACGGTCACAGTTATTATTTGCTTATTGAATGCTACCTGGTATCCATTTTCAAAGTTTAAAAGTGAGATAATTCTTGAAAATGTGCATGCAATGTGTAAAAAATGAGGACCCCTATTAATGACAGCCTACTCTCTGACCCTCTTCAACTGTAAGTAAAATTTAACTAAATATTTAGTGATCGCAAAACGCTCCATTTTCCCAAATACATTAACATTTGGTTAATACAGCCAATTTTTCACCCTATTTGTTACAAAACACGTTGTAAAATTGTCATATTTAACTTCTTGCAAAAACTGCCTTCATTGTTACGTCACTGAAGTTTATTCTGCCCAATTATTCTACCCACATATCATGCCAAAAAACCCTGCCTAAAACATATTCTCTTGCTGGTCCCATGGCCACTCAGCTTTTAAAGACCAAGGAAAAACTTCTTTTCATACAATTTGTTAGAAAAGTTGTCGTAACTAAGCCGAGATCCATTTTTACTAAAAAATGTAAAATGGGCTCCGTTCCTTCATTTTGAAACAACCATTGATAAACTCAGTAGGAACAGTTTAAAAAGTTCCCTTGTAATTGCATGAAAGATGAGCATGATGAATTTATACCTCGATCACCTTTCTTGATGTTATTTTAATGTGGATGAACATGATGAACAATTCACAAGAGAGGCTGCCAACATCCTTTTCTTGGAGTACAATATTGATAAGATGACGGCGGATAGTAACTTGTGTATCCATTTTGTTCCAATAAATTTGTCGATGGTTGTACTTTAACTAATTTTACAGCGTAAAAAGTTAATAATGGGATCTTAGGAATTTTATTTCAATGTGTGCGTTTTTTCTCAAATTGAATTAACGACAAACTGACTACGACTTAATCATGCAAAATGAGGATACTTCGTGCTTACGAAATTTATGCAAAGAGAGTATCCAAAAGCGAGTCTGGGCGAGCTTAGTTTTCGCAAAGTAGGTCTCCGACCTAGTTGGAAAAATTCCACATAAATGGCCCACCATCCATGTCATACCTTCACTGCGCTTGTTAACTGAACGATATCATCAAGGTTGGAGGAAAGTTTATCATAGTCATGGTCATCACTTAGCAGCGATTTTACCACTGTTACCATTGCGGATGTTACATAGCTGTCCGCGTGTAAAATTGCTTCCATTATAAGTGGTAATGAATATGAAACTGATCCCTCGTAGTCCTTGGGATTATGAATTATACCAACACGACTACTTTCCGACTTCTCCTGTAAAACCAATAAAAATCGTGTAGTAAACAGGAAGTGCTCTACCGTCATAAAAAGACAAAAAGTTTCAGGGAACCAAAAGAAACATGCAGGGACGCAACTAGAGGGAAGTCGGGGAAATCGCGAAACCTGCCCTTCTTGGAGGCGGTCTTATGTCTGCCATGTTAGGGACAGTTCTTTTACCTCTGACTCAAGCCAATCAATGACGTTGCCAGTGGGGATGGGGCAGGAGGGCAGTCTGCCCCCACGGAGGGATGGAAGGGGATAAAAATGGCACAAAAATGAGAAGGCACGGGACGAAAACGTCGAGGAAAAGTGCAGGGAAAAAAACAGAGTCAGAGAGAAGCACGAAGATGTAAACAGGACAATGTTGGGCTAGCAAGCCAAACATTGCATTCACAAGGATACCAGTTGTGGTCTCGTCTGTATTAGACATGGGATACAGACATGAGAAAAGACGGGTTTTTGTTGGGCCAAAATACATTTCCTATTGTTCCTGTACCTATGCGAACCTGCCGATATATACAGGATGATTTTTGAACCTAACACGAGTAAGTTAACTCAGCCTGTTCGTGTAAATCCCAGCTCATTATTATATGCCATAAAAAAGGAAGGTGAATGTCGATTCCAATTCATGGGTGCCAACGATGGTCCAACCATTACCGGGAAAGGAATGAATTCTTGCCTCCCCGTAAAGACAAGGATTGGCTACGTATATTTTCTGGCTTTTTAGCTGAGATATGTTTTAGGAGTTTTTCGTTAACTGAAGTTTAGATAACTATTTAGGTAGTATGAGGAATTTGGAATGAGTTAAGGTAAGGTATGTGTAGCAACTGAAACGTCACCCATTTTCCCCCCTTCTCCCTAAGTATATGTAGCTAAGTATATGTCTAGTTGATTTTCTGTTGGTTGGTTGGTTGGTTGGTTGGTTGGTTTGTTCGTTGGTTAGCGTTCGTTGGCTGGCTGTTTTGCTTTGTTCGGGTTTTCTGTAGGTAAATATTACCAGAAGACAGTTGGAAAACGAGTAAGGTTGTTACAGACGTTTTGACGTTCAGTACCATTTGATCCAAAGCCCCCCTAAGTAGCTTTCTTCCTTCTCGCTGTTTCAAGTCGATAATGATCCAGTTCGTGATCGGCCGTAAGTCCATTTCTTAAGAAGACAAACAAAACGGATATTTAAACCCCCTGAAACGTTTACAGACAAAAAAAAAGTTTAAATGGCTGATTATTTTGCTAAAAAAACCAAAAAATTACATTTAGCTCTTTCATGCATGACTTTTTTATCGTTTATTTTTTGCTTTGTTCTTTCATTAGTTCTTCTGCTGTAACTTGTTGTTGTACAACAACGGGGGGCGCGACAGGATTAACAAAGAACGAACATGTAGCATTTACACGTGATCACATGAAATCAAATTTAAATTACATTTCATGTTCAAGGGAGAAATTCATAAGAGCTCAAAACACTTCTACATTTAACAACGGATGCCTAGTCGCATAGAGCCACTTCCAAAAAATTAAATTCTCCTGCTCAAGTTCCATTAAACCATTACAAGTACTCAAACAAGTTTAATGTATTTGACCTTCGATATTCCATTCAATATGGTTGGCCCCTTTCAGAATCATCCTCGGGGATAAGAATGATAATCGTGAAAGTTTTTCTTCATGTTTATTTTATATGCCGTTGATTATTCCTATGCAAACCAACTGCAGTTGCAAGAATGTACTGAGGTTTCTCCGGAAACTTGAGATAAAATAAATACCATGTTTAGAGCACAATTTTGTTTGGAAACTGTAGGAAATGGAAACGCGAGATCTGAGCAATGTCGTCAAACTTGACCACGGAGTTTCATACATAATAAAGATTATAAAAACTATCAATTCCTTCGGGGGATGCAAACGACATACTAACATGCCCTCCATCATAGTTCTGATTTAAGTGGCAACTGTGACATAACGACTATCACCGAACAATCTTTTCCTCGACTAAACGTGAAGCACTCCCGAGTATAAAGACGCCTCAATACGTCACAAATGTTTGGTAGCGTTGGGATGGTTCAAGACCTTATTCCCGAGATAAGTGCATAACTAGAAGGAGTATTTGTCCCGTTTGCGAGAGAATTGGCCATTGATATAAATTTTTCAATGAAAATTTAACGATTTTCCACTGGTGTACTTTAACTCGCTGTGATTTAACAGATTGTCCTTGATTATGCACTGGCTACACGAGACACTGAGTGTAACGGTAAAACTTCTGGAGTGGCATGAGGGGCGACAATGTAATTCAATTAAGAAAATAAATAATTCTTTCATTACAATTTTAAAGTACGTACCATTTTTTCCGATGAAGTAAATCATATTCTCTTCAATGAAATCAATAAGATGTTCATTTTGAAGACTTTTTATTACATCCACGTTATCAAGGGTGACATCTGTAAATTCGAAGGCCAGAATAATTTATTACTCCATGTATCTATTATAGATATATGGAGTAATAAATATATATATAATCATGTTTATAAAATACATTAAAAATTCACGAGAAAAATTGATTTTATTAAAGATTTTTAAAGTTTGATCTGTGATTTTTTTATTAATGTTCTTAAACTTTAGGTGAAGGATTCTGTATGATTTTATATATATACAGTATATATATACATATACATATACTTATAAAATTATAAAAGAATATGAAACTGCAAAAGAAAATCATTACCGTGTTGTGTCTGTACAAGTATATGTGATAAAGACACATGTGGTTTATCCTGAAATTTTTCTCAAATTTTCCTCAATACTTCTCACCTTAGAAAACATAAATTGCCAGACTTTCGTAGAGAATTCGCGTTTAAAGAGGTTCGTATTATAAGACATTTACAAAACTGGCAGTACATGCTTTATCGGATCCAAAGCCCACGGTTATTGCCACGTCCTTTATATTCGATAAAGCACTCTCGCTCGTTTTGTAAATAGCAAATATACATATAGACATGCATACATACATGTGAAGGCTATATACGGTAAACTCGGTGTTTAAGCGATATATTAACCTGAGGGTGAAGCCCTAATAATTTGAATCGAAGACGACAATGGAAGCAACAAAAAAAGAAATCAACTAAAAAATAAAGGTAAAAGCAAAATAAACAAGCAAACAAACAAATTTACACCCAAACATACAAACATGAAAGGTTTTAAGTCGTAGGCGAATGATTTTCCTAACAAGCAATAACGTAGTTTCTTTCCAAGAAAATACTTCGGCTACAAGCTGTTCAGGAAGTATTGTTATATTTTAACTTACCTGTCACCGGTTTTCCAACAAGATCAATTCGAGGCTTTTCAGAATCCTGAATGATGGTGTTGAGACGCTTGACAACATTTGGTCTCTCCATGATGTACTTATATATATCCATGCCGTCGCGAAGTTCGTTCTTCATTTAAAATTGAAAATGAGCTTGAGACAATTATTAAAAGTTACCAGACCATGGGGAGGGAATGGTTAACATTTCTACGTTGTATATACTTCGTGAATTCTTTTAATAAGGTACTTCAGCCTGTGGTTTTCGTTTTAGCTTTTTGAAAACACAGATGATAAAACATAATTGCAATTTAAATAGTAACTGTAGATCGTACCGTATATATAGCTTGTTGTAATGGACCTGTCTGTATCATTATTTCTCTAACAAGCATGTCTTCAAAACCAGTGATCTAAAAATCCAACAAAACTGAAAATGAACAAAAATAGCTATTAATTTATGCTAAGGGTCAAGATTAGACCTTTAAACCATTTATGAAGGGTTTACGAACTAAACTGCATATTTGTGCTGATAATAGGAAATTGTCTCATGAAATATCCTTTAATGATCGCAATGTAGAAGTTGATGTCAAATAACCATTGCCAGCGTATTGTTTTCTCCAATCGCACCACTTTTGCGACCCAACACGTACCTTTCCTTCATCAAACTTCGTTCAAACAAACGGCTTTGTAAGCACTCTACTTCATGGGCCAATATCTTGAAAAGTAAAGCATGCTTAATAGGAATAGTCAAGGAAATTATTTCGATGGACGAAACCGTGAACTTGCACATTAAAGAATTATTCGTGGTTTCATAATTTCATGGTTTACCGCTGTGTTAATGTAACGAGATATAACTTATACAATATTCCCCTTTAAACAACGTTGTTTTTGATCACAGGATTCGGAAGATCAGTGAAAGTGATCCGGCTCTTGAATCGAAAGCTATCTCCCACGGCTGGGGCTTAAAAACTCTAGTTTTTTGAATCCTTTATTTCACAAGACACAAAATTTCAGATCCGACCATTAAAATCTATGTTCTGTTTTTCATCTGAGAAATCTTTAAAGTCTACGAAAAAATATTGAAGTTTAATCAAAAAGGAAAATCCTCACCATCAAGAGTGTAGGAAGCAACATATTGTTGGGAAAAAGCATCTAAATGACCATATGGTGGCCACCCAAAAGTAAGGCCCTTGTCTTCTAACACTTACGTTCTAAGGTCAAGCTTTTTGGTTTTATATATACAGTAGTTACATTTTTATCTTATGTAGTTTATTCTTTGTCCTTTGTAACTCATGTACTATAAAATAAATATCCATCTTTGTACACAGTTACAAATAATTGATCTGCTCCACACTGGCAAATCACGGCATTTGTTTCCAACAACTGCTCAATACCAGAACTATCACACATATCCTGAGGTTTGTCGCAAGACATCGGAATGTTAAAGAAATACTGATGTCACTCCAACAACATTATTACATCCGTACCTCACCTACGTCCACAGGAACGCCGTTCATTACAGTTTGAGGAAGTCGCCGTAACCCAGTGCGATCGAAAAACAGTTTTGCCGACTAATATTAAAAATAATATGATAGACATCAGTGATAAGGATTTTAAAATATTAGAAAAAATTACTGCTTCTCAGCGCAAAAGCAGAAAAAAAATTTAATAAGTATGTTTATAATAATAGCAATTACATCTACAAAAACCAATGATGATAATGATGATCATGACACAAGGAAATCACTAATAAAATTTTCCCAACAGCTAAACCAGGATTTGTGGCCCTACGGATTTCTACAAATCATGTCCAAGCTCAAGAAAATATCTAACCACTAATTGCCTAACATGTTATGGTATTTACTGGTGATATAATCATTACAAAAAAACCCAAGGAACAAGAGCAGAAGTAATGTGTGCTCTTGTAGAAGAAAGATAACTATAACACCAACATACAACAGGTGCTCGGTAATGCATGGAGACGCAGGTACTTTCATTTCAATGTTGTTTCATGCAAGAGAAACCTGATTGTCTCCTTATGAGCATGTAGATGCTGTCCTAACATTCGTTTAAGCACCATAACGAATAATTTTCACTCAAAACAGCGAAATCTCGAGTAAATTTCTCTCAATTAAACGGATGAGTCAAAATTAGGACGGAATCATGAGACAATTCAGGGTTTTAAGCTCCTTAGAGATAATGACCTCATAAAAATAACATTAATAGTAACAAGAGTCAACAACAGTCTTTCTCAAGACTATAGTAACCTGGACGATCTACTATCACTAACATGTAAAGAGTCATAGCGACAAAGACAACGAAAACGGTAACAACAACAACAACAACGATGATAATAATGATGATAACAACAACAATAATGATAATAATAATAATGCTGGAATTATGATTAATAACCCTGATAATGAGTTGAGTTTAAAATAAAATTCGTTTTCTTAACTGATTTTTAACAATTTTTAGCCTAATACAAGATATCTAACACCCCTTCCGTAGCAGTTGACTATAGCGAGGAACTTGGGGAACCTAAAGTTACTCTTTCTTCACTTATAGCGGGTTACCGCCTTTTATTTTGGCTACAGCTCATAGGTCTGTGACAGTAGAGTGGCCAGGAAACGTATCCAGGGGAAGTACAACCTCCTACACTGCACTGTTGATGAACGTGTTATTTTAATGGAGTCTTAGGCATGGTCACCAGGAAAAGCTTGAAATTCCAGATAGCGGCGTAGTTAACCCATTTTGATTGGAGGGAGGGTGTCCAGCCTAATTTGCCCGGACATTGTACACTTTCAAAGATTGCCAGAATTTAATTTGACGCACGTTTAGGCTGTGTATGGTGTACCGTTACTTCTTCAATCCCAATACGTAAATTAAATATAAACTAGTAACCAAAAGGGATTTTGACCAACTTTACCTTACCACATTTTTCCAGAATTACTATCTATTTTTTGCCTGAATTTTCTATTTTGTCGCAAACTTTCCGGGTGTGTCACACCCCCACACCTCCCCCATAATCTACGCCGCTGATTCCAGGGCCTACAATAAGGCATTCCCTGCAATTTGACGCCAGTCTTAATCCCAGGCATGGTACCTCATTTCACATCAAGAACACGATGGCAAGATATTTGAGGGGCATTTCGTAACAATTTTAATTTTATTGCGTTTAATACAATAGGTACTTCCTTAAAACATGTATGCGCCTAATATGTTTATTAGAATTACACTAACCCTTCTTGCATCATCGTGATCAGTGTCTGGTCCTAAAATCTCATCAGCTTCTTCTTTACTGTATTGAGTCCTAAATTGATCATAAACTTCTTCTGCCGAAGGAATTTTACCATCAGCGAGATTTTTGTAAATCTAAATGAGTTGAAACACGAAGGTTAATTGGAAGGTTGGAAGTTTTGTAAGTAGGCAAGTAGGCAGATAAGTAAGTAGGTAGGTAGGCAGGTAGGAAGGGTTGGGAGGTGGGTAGGTAGGTAGGTGAGTAGATTAGTAGTTCTGTAGGTGGGTAGGTTGATAGATAGGTTGGTTGGTAGGTAGGTTGGTGGGTATACGTGAGTAAAAAGGTATGTAGGCGGGCTAGTAAGAAGGTAAGTTGGCTGGTATATTCAAGTATTTTAAGAAAGAAAGAAAGAAATTTAATGTTCTTTTGGGGGTCTTTCACTCAACCTTTAACGTACCTTAGTCAAAAACGCAAACGCTCTGCCTGCATTTTCATCGTTGTTGATGAAGTAGAAAGCTCTAGCCAAACCGACGGCAACATTAGTTCTTCCATCACTATTTTCTGGTGCATCAGTAACCAGGACAATACCAAACCTTCAGAATAATGAATCATTTCAGGCGACCACAATCATGCACTCACTCACCCCCCCAACTCACCCACCACTCTCTCCCTCCCTCAGTGAGTAAGAACGTATTCGCTGTCTGATGCAAATGCTACATTCTGAGTGGCCTCGTCACGCGGTATCTATCGCTTGACAGGTATCGAGTAACAACAACTAACGCATAAATGCCCAGTTTTCTCCAGAACATTTTTTTCTGATATAAATGCTCACAGTCGCGGGAGCATATGAATGATTGCCAACGATTAATGTAGACCATAGAAATGCTCAAATCAAATCAAATCAAAGAGCATCTTACGAGAGGGATCAACAATACTGGGTCAGAAGAATCAATCAGAAAACGGGATTGCAATTTTATTTTGCTTCCCATCCCGTTCTTGAAGTGAGTAGGTGGTACCAAGTTTGGAACTACTCCCCGATGCTTTCAAGACAAATCATTGATGTCGTACGATTAATTTCTGGCTCCTTAACAATTAAGAATAATAGACTTGGAAACGATGGAACCCTAACAGGAATTTGTCCCGTGTATGATTGCAGTTTCACAAATCCTGTTCATCACGCGTTACTATTAAAAGACAAAACATATTCCGAAAAACAGTGTCATCTTATAAACTCAAGATTCGAGTTATATAAGAGACGAAAGTGAAATGGTTATATGAAATGGCTACATCGTCTCTTATATAATTCGAATCTTGAGTTTACAAGATGACACTGTTTTTCGGAATATATTTTGTCTTTTACTTTTTGAAACTGTCGGCTGGTCGTGGATTTTGGTCGAACGCGTTACTATTTTGCAAGGAAACTGAACGAGCGAGGGAAGACTGGTGGGCTTGGATCATAGAAAACCAGCCCATCTCCATAAGTGTTGTTTTTAATAGTTTAGATGATGTCAATTTCGTTAAAGCACTTTTGGGAGATTGTTCATATTTCGAAGATAAGACGAATTTACTAAATATGGATTTTTTACTCGAAAGCGCTAAATACATATCATACTGCTTGCAGAATTCGATTTTTGATCCTTTGCAACATCATTTGTATAAAATGTACTCAGTTATTAGGTATCAATATTATAACTATTTAAATACTAAATTATAAATATTATGTAAAACGTAAAGTATGTAGTTATGTATATAATGTGTAATGAAATTTAATTTAGTCGAGTGTACTATGCATTTTGGAGGTAATAAAGAACTTCACTCTCACTCTCACTCTCACTCACTCGTCGCGCCAGTGATCGATCATCCTGATCCGACCATCAGCACGTCCATTCACTAATCAACTCTTCCATCCACTCATTCATCTCTTTATCCACTCACCAATTCCCTTAACCACTCATCCATCCATCCACACATCCACCTATCTACTCATCCATAAATCCACCCACTTATCCGACCATTTTCCAGTTCCCCACATGTCCGCCCGTTGATCAATCATCGATGATTTTTAATAATATTTTTAATAGTACGATTGTTTTTGAGATTATAATGATGGGGAGGTTCCTGGATATAGTTTACGTGGTTTGGATATTATCAAAATTATTACTTCATAAACGCCTCTTAGTTTCACAAACACAAGGAAATATATAAATCTAAAATAGTGATGATGTTGAATACACACACACACACACACACACACACACACACAAATATATATATATATACAAATTCGCTAGCGACATGACTCATCCTGTAGAGTGCTCAATATGAACCAAAAGGCCATAGAGCGATATCTAACTATACATATATACACACATATATGTGTATGTATATATACATACACATATACATACACATATACACACACATATAAATATTTATATATATATATATGTACACATATACATAAAAGTAGTGTATACATAAAAAGAAAAAAGTGGTAGCGTTAAAGGTTACGTCAATCGACTGGTTGAAACCCCTCGACTGTCTACAGCTGTTATGATTATCTGGTCCGTCTGAAATTCTTTGCCAGGGAAGTTAGATGCGTACAAGGAGAACATACTACAAAGAGTGTAGGACGAAATTACACTTAAAGACACTCACGGAACCAGTTGTATAAGAAAGTGATTAACTTGAATCCAGATTGCTGCTTAATTTTAGCTAATGATGATCAATGCATGTGAATTTAATTGTTTTAATCACTCAAATAGTGATTAAAATGTAATTAAAAGTGTTTTTGCGATCTTTCCTTGGACTGGTACAGTGGTGAACATACCTGATTGGCATAGAGTTACGGACCATGTCATCAATACTATTGATTAATTCCGCACTTGAAGGATCCACAGGGTTAATACATATTATCTAAGACAGACCAAGTTAAAGAAGATAAAAACTAAGACAACGGCAGTTTTGGAAAGCATTAAAACTCGAGTCAATCATCTTTTTACATGTTTGTTTGCTAGCTGACGTCACTTACCAAATTATAAATATTTTTGGCAATGTATCTTAACATTCCCATGAACGTTGGTCTCAAAAGCTGAAAAACAACAACCGTTCACTTCATTTATACATAACAACCATAAAAAGTAATAATTTCTTCATAGTTAACCATATACAAACGCATGCCTTAACGTCATGAAACACCTGTTTGGTCTGAGTAGAAACCAAAAATATTTTCAAATTCCAGTGCACGGTCGAATTACCAATTCCTTAACGTGTATTAAAATATTCCTGTGGTTTATTAAAAATTTTATAAAACCTGTAACTTTGGTCCCATTCTGTTCAGTAACACACCTTAGCCTCAATTCAGGCACAGTTTTAAACTGAATGTGACGTACATATTAATCATTATGTACTAGCACTGATTAAATTTTCATTGTTTGCGAACTGTCAGGTCAACGAGATTCCCAATCTCGAGGTTACCCACTGAACCATCGACACCCTTTACTTTTTATAAAAACTTTGAACTTTTCGCACTTGTTTTCAAAATGAGAAATACGACTATCATATTTAACGTAACAGTTTTACATTTAATTATGTTTTTAAGTTCGTCATTTGATCTTGGAACGAGGCTATTTTACGATATCTGGTTGATTTCCTACAATATACCTTAACAAATTAAAGAAAAGGTAAGAACATTTCCAGAAAACGTCTTCATGCTGATGTTGCCAAAAAAATTAAAAACATCCATAGTTCAAAAAAATACACTTTTTATGAGAAAAAAAGAGGTGCTTCTTAACATTTCCAAGACGTCTCAACAATTTCGTTGAGTGGCCATGTACTTTGAAGTAGTTTTAGGAGAAGACTCATTCTTTTCCCTTCCAAAACTCTTTTGTTTCGGCAAGTGGAGCTTTTTAAAGCTTTCGGACGAAGCCATCGTCCGAGCAAGGTCCTCATCCCTAGCACACAAACGTACATGTCACAGCTGTCACAGTCTATCATCTTATCTCAAATTCCACAAAAAAAAAAAATCCTCACTACATTGGATTTTTCCTTCGTCTTAATAACAGTACTTTCAAGTTACCGCACAAGCAAACAAAAAAAGTACACTAATTCAGGAGTACACAAATATCAATCTGTACGAACCTCAGTGACTGATGACGGCCAGTCACCGTACTGAGAGTCACGTTCAAGGTCGTTCACAAACTACAAGAAAACAGATCAATACTACGACAAACGTAACATGTGCCAATAACAGGTATTTGAATAACAGCACGTAGAATCATCTCAAGGCCAAAAACGGCAAAGTTTGTCGGCAGGAAAATCTCATGTCTAGGGATTCTTTAAGGGTTTCACTGAAAAGAACAGCATCAGCCCGACAAAAGTCGAAAGTATTCAATAAAGTGGACATCAACTGTAAAGCAAGTATAAATCCATTTGTAAAGCGAAAAAAGTTGACCCTTCCTACCATTGTTTGGAAACCCAATGCAGCCCATATATATATTTCCAGATATCATGCTAACGTAGTACTCGTGGATCAATAATTCTCTGGTGCCATTTGGAGTTGGAATAACGCTCTATTCTCTAAAAGGGTTGCCGTTCTGGTAGTCGCTGGGTGGTTCTTAGAAGGTAAATATTATTTAACTAAACTCGAGTTAGTTAGTACTTACAACAACCGAGTGGTGTCTCATATCAACAGCATAAGAATCCACTTCACTTTGAACTGACCTAGCCAACATGCGTGCCAGGTTCTCTCCCTGAAATGAGAACAGTAAGAACTGAGCAATGAAGGGGAAACAGAAATAATGAAAAAGAACTAGAAGGGAAAATGTGGAAAAATTACAACACCTTACCTTAATACCGATGTGGAAAAGTTTATCCATGACTTTGCCTTCTTCTTTCAAAAGGTCAAGCAAACTACAAGCGATGTAATTAATAAATTCAATACAAGTAACGTACTAAAGCATACGATAGAGTGAGCAGACATATAATGTTTGGTTTGTGGCTGAAAAAGTCCAACGTCGTTTGCCTTATATTCAAATGAATGCGTGACGAAGCAAATCTTGAGTTTCAAACCGTGCTTTTTACTCATAATTTTTTTTAAAAAAATACTGAAAAATATGCAAGATATCAAGAATATCACAAGTTTTATCTTAAGATTACTGTCGTGTAAGATTTGTACATATATCGAAAAGGGAAAAGGGTTGAAGAGCAAATAGGTAACAGTTATATATTTTATTTATATAAGTATGTATGCGATAATACTCATATACATGGAATATAACTTAGAATATATAATACGTATAACATACGGTTAGCCTAAGTAAAAAGGGTGAATTTCACCACGCTTTTACTTGCGAATTTTCTTGCCCTTCTAGTGGGACTGGATTTAGCGTGCATAAGTTCATTCATATCTCCCAGCCCTCCTGGCTAGCCCTTATGAGTGTGTTTACATCGGAAATTTCCAGCCCTCTCAGGCAAAATCTCGGGTAGTCAATAGCGAGATCTCACTTAGGAGGGCGGGCCCTCCTCCCATGTAAACGAAAACAAAATCCCCATTTACACTGTGACATTTTGGCAAATTAGCCATGTCGAGACCGACATATACAGACGTGCTCGGCACGACTAAATTTTCAGGCACATGTACCAACTTTTAAGAAGTCAGTACCGTTTACACTGTGAAAATCACCCGTGCCGTGCCCAAAAATAGCGGCACCCGTGCCGAAATTTCAGCCGAGCCGTGCCCAAAATATTAACAGTGTACATGGGGTAAAATTTTACAAGTGATTTCATAGGGAGACGAGATCTCGGCGAAGAAAGCCAGCCCAACATGAAGAGCTAGCTCAATACCTTCCATGTAAACACTCCCCAAGCGACCTTTTGCCTCAACTTTCGAAATGCCGGTTCATTTGAGAAGCTCGGTTCAACACTCGTAAAAGGTTCTTCTTCCAACTTAAAACCAACCTCAACGTTCGTCAAAGAAACAGACACTTCGTTGACCAGTGTTTTAAAATCAGAAGAGTCTTTGAAAGTAGTGTTTGAAATACTACATCAACGAGTGACTCCATTTGTGATGAGTGGTTTCTTTCAAGTGATAAAGTCAAGATTGCTAGATTATCACCGCTGCATCTCAGCTTGCATGAGATTCCTTATATACCGCTGTTTGTACCTGAACGGGTTCAGTTCATCCACGGCTATTTGCATGCCGTTTATGAAAAGCTCGGTGTCTCCTGGCATGATGTCGTACTGCCGAAACGTCTAAATGAACAAATAATAAAGTTTCTTTATCATGTTGTTGCTTGTACAGGTTGAAAGCTAGTGATAGCCAATTATGCATGAACAAAAAAAACCCAAAAAAAAACCAAACAAAAACGAAAGAAATGGTACTAATTTTACAAAATCATACAGTGTTGTCCTGATTTACACAAAAATAATTAAAATGCATCTCCAAAACAGTAAACATTACCGTACGTTTTAGCATCGTAATACACAACTCGCGTCCAAACTGTTTGACATTTACGACAATTCGCCTAGTAAACCCCACTGAGTTTGGTGTAAATTTGTAAATTTGGGTCTTGAAACACAAGATTCTGATACTGGAAAATTTCCGTCGTATATAAAATCCATTTCATGTGACTGAGTGGTTCCGTCTGTAGTTATATATATGTAGTGCTGACGAGCAGGATGGAGAAGCCTACATTATATGGGCAACTCAAATGTTCCACACTTGTGGTAAATCTAAGCCATGCCAGAGTGCTCTAACTAGAGACTAGTGAGCGTGCGCAAATTCGCTAACGGCATGACTCGTCCTGTAGAGTGCTCAATATGAACCAAGAGGCCATATATATCTCACTATATATATATATATATATATATATATATATATAGTGAGATTTCGCTTAAAAGTTTGTGGTCGCTACTCCGAGTTTCACGCGGATGCGATCTTCAGGTAACTGAAACAGCGTCGCTTCATTGTCTCCTTTTTCTCTGTTCATTGACGTCATGGTTTGCGCGGGTTGGATGACTCATCGCTATTGTCCTCGTGTGGCTTGTCTTTGAGATGAGAAATCTGTTCCGGTGCCTGCATTTTGAGACGATCTCTGATCTTTTGTTGAGAAGGTTTTCTAGGCGTGCTTTCATGATGCAAAGTTTTTCCTCTAGGCAAAGGTTACATCTTTTTGCTCCGCTTGTGTAGACCGCGGCCCTTTTCACGATCGCCCATTTTATACCGAAAGATTGGTTTTTCGATTTTAGATCCCATATGTATTTTGATAGTTCAGTCTCATTGGAGTACTTTCGGTCTTCGAAGGACTTGATGTGGTTTCTGTATCGCTCTTTAAAACTGTTTGCTGTCATTCCTATGTACTGTTTTGTCTCTCTGGTGTCTGTCGTGGTTACGTCGGCTCTATAGACAATGTTGTTAGTTAAGCAGTTACCTTGGAGCGGGCACTGTTTTTTTCTTCTGCAGTTGCAATTATCTGTTCTCTGAAGCTTTCTATTTTCATTTTTATTTAGGATTCGGGAGTTATGTTTGGTGATCATAGTCTTCATGTTGTCCATGCAGCTGTAGCTTATTTTGACGGTGTTCCGGTTAAAGACTTTGTGCAGAGTGCATGATTCAGGAAAATGTTTGTCAATTAGTTTTAGAAAGTTATGGCCAATTTTTGATTTGATGTTCTTACTATATGGTGGGTTGAACCATATGATGTTTCTGCGTCTACGTTTTTGGGACGATGTAGATTTGGGCGTCTTGTCGCTGTCGGAGATATATTGGAGTTTGGTGTTGAAGTGGCTACGTCTTAGTGCGTCTTCGTACATGAAATGGACTTTATATACGACGGAAATCTTCCAGTATCAGAACCTTGTGTTTTAAGATCCAAATTTACAAATTTACACCGAGATCGCATCCGCGTGAAACTCGGAGTAGCAACCACAAACTTTTAAACGAAATCTCACTACATTTAAGCTCTGCCCCACATATATACATACATATTATGTATGTATGTATGTATGTATGTATGTATGTATGTATGTATGTATGTATGTATGTATGTATGTATGTATGTATGTATGTATGTATGTTTGTATGTATGTATGTATGTATGTATGTATGTATGTATGTATGTATGTATGTATGTATGTATGTATGTATATAGAGCTCGTGGCCAAGCTCTTGGTAACGGTCTTCGTAGCTCAGTTGGCACAGCACTGCACTAGATTCGCAGGGTCGTAGGTTCGACCACCAGCCGGAGTCCAGAAAATTCCTTCATCACACGTAAAGTTAATTTCATGTGACTGACTGTAAATGCCAAATATTTATTGCACGGACGAGACGTCTGATTGGATATTAAACATTTCGAAGTCTGAATGTTTCTTTGTCGTGGGAATATCTCACATCACCTGCACTGATGAGTTCAGTCTATGGATATTTCTCCAAATCCATATATCGAATCAAAGTTGTCTCATCCACGCTTATTTCGAAATTGTAGTCTGTTGAAGCGCTATGGGACTGTCGGTGCAATTTATCTCAGATGATCGATGAACGTTCGTCAAGCTCTAACCCCAGAAAAACGATTTCTTAGCCCCAGACGGGGATCGAACCTGCAACCTTCTGATGATCGGTGAGACGCTCTAACCATTGGGCTACCAAGACTCAGATGGCGAGCCCAGGAGCAATTTCGACACATGTGCCGCCTGGTAGGCAGCCACGAGATCTTAATAATGATATCAATGCGACATATGTGGTAAATAAGGGAGCTTGGAGATATCTTAGATGATTGATGAACGTTCGTCAAGCCCTAATTTCAGAAAAACGACTTCTGAGCCCCACGATGTCTCCAAGCTCCCACAATTACAACATATATCGCATGCAATTCATTGTCGTTTAAAAGAGCTCCGCATTGAGATATCTACCGTCAATTTTGTATTTGATGTGAATTTTCACATCATAAGGCTTCTTTCAAGATCCCAACAGTCAATGCGGGAGAACTATTCTCGTAAAAAGAAGGACGATTTTCGCACCAGAATTCAAAGATTATGGTAGCTATCTTTAAGCCGATGCCCCCAACGTAAGGCTTGCTTTGCAAAGAAATGTCGTTATTTTTGACCCAAAGTTTGAAACATGAAAAGTTTTGTATTGCATCTGCTGCTTCACTCCTTCCGTTTGATGCGCAGCAATAACATCAATATCCATAGAAAATTTATACTGCATTTAGAAACAGCTTGATGTAAAATTTCAAGGCAGACTAAACAAAAGGGCAGACTAAACAAAACAAAAACTAAACTAACTAAATAAAAAAAATAAAAAAATTAAAAAAGCGACAAGTCATTCTAATATAACGATATGGAAATTCCAACATTACCTGTTGGTTTGATTGGATTTCTTCTCTTAAATCTTGACTAACTTTTGTTTTCACCAAAGATCTTTAAAAAAAAAGCAGACTTTAATCTTTTAGACCAATAACGCGATAAATCAAATAATAAATCATAATATATATAATTATATATAATATATAAAAATATATATAATATAAATATAAATATAGTGCTGCGTCAGAAGTGTTGAACTGTGTGTCAAAAGCTCAAACGTACTAGATAGGAAACTGACAAGTCAAGCGAAGTGCCTTTTTCTCGAAACGAGGTAAGTTCCGTCAGTTCCCTGGCCCCTTTTGGCTTTTACATTGTTCCAAATGTGATTTGTTTTGTAATGTCTGTATGTGTAGCAGATAAGCCATCTATCTATAGATAATGAGCACCGGGTGACTTCAAAATGTAGGTCGCTTGAAAATGTATTTCATTTCGACGTACCTTGCTTTGGATGGCAAATTCTGACTTAGATCACGAAGTAACTTAAGAGCAGTTTCGTCATCGGATGACATTACACGTTGAGCTGCTTGGAAGCTCAAGTCTAAAGAAACAGAGAACATTTTGTTTGGTATCGAGCCACAAAGTGCTATACAATGACAAGTCAAAGACATACCCTGCCATATTTCCTCTATTAAGCTTTCCTATATGAAGCCCCCCTCTTATATGCCCCCTCATTAAGTGAAAAATGAAAATAAGCCCGACCCCTTCATTGAAATAATATATTTAAATTTTGTTCGCTAGCTGTGAGACAGATATTTGTAAGTTTGTATTGTTTCTTTACATTTGCTAGTTTTGGTACAGACCTAGTACTTGTAAGTTCTTATTGTTATATTTGCTAAAGTAAAGACATGTATTTTTTGTCTACTGAACTTCATCTGTGTGTTTCTCTCTAATTACTGAATGTGATGACAATACACCTTCGAATTTTGTACTGGGCTCTCATCTTCATTTTGCGTCTAAGATTTCCACCTGGTAAATCTCTATTAAACATATATACTAATTATATTATATCGTATAGTATTATATCGCATTGTATTATATCGTATTGTATTATATTATATTACATTACATTATATTAAATTTTATTGTATTGTATTGTATTGCTTTGTATTGTATTGTATTGTATTGTATTGAATTATATACAGTAAAAACAAGTAACATTAGGGCTAGATCCGGAGCTTAGAGTCAATAACTGTCCATAGTCATTATCAAGCTCATAATCTTAAGAAGACCTATTTAAGCCCTGATGGCGCAATCCGTAACCTTCTGATCAACCTTGAAGCAACCAGGATTCAGATGAACGATGATGATAAGAAAGTTACCACGTAGTACCACTCTGTTATTATATTTAAAAATGTCCGCGCTGGCAGAAGGTTTTTGGCGTTTTATAGCTTATGTATGTGAAACTCGAGAGTTTGAACGGTATTTAGACGTATTTAGTTCCCCGGAAATTCCCTGAAATTTTGCTAGGGTAGGCAAGAACCAACATAAATAATCCTACAAGTTCAAAAACTTATAAACCAACTTACAACAACCAGTATGCGTAAAGTTTTACTGTTTAACACTGTGATGTCGTCATGTCACCAAAAAGGAAAAATGCTATAACTTTTGTTCACTATTCAGGTACATTACTTGAATCTGAATTGTCTTTCCCGTGGATTTATAGAATGTTAAAATACTCCTGAGACATCAATTCTAATGTAAAAATGCCTGAAGCATGCGCACTTACGAACTATACACACCAAGTTACAATGACTGAGAAACTTAGTAAGAACAATTTAAAAGTTTTCCTTGCAATTGCATGAGAAATAAGCATGGTCAATTTAACCCACGCTCCCCTTTCTCAATGTTATTTCCACATGGATGAACATGATAAGCGATTCGCAAGAGAGGCTGCAAACATCCTTTTCTTGCAATACAACATTGATTAGGGTGAACAGCGGGATAGGGTCATGTATATGTTTCTTTTGTTCCAACAAATTTGTCAATGATTGTACCACACTCTGTGAAATACTGTACCATGCAATTAATTTAAGTGGATTCACGTGACTTTCGTCACCTGCAGTTAGTAGTGCACATGTCAATCATAAACCAGAAGAATAAGTAACCTTCGCTCTACCACCCGTGTTCGAGCGACTCAATGGCTAGAACAACTCACAGGTGACCAGAAGGCTTCGCGCTCATTCCCGTCAGGTATTTAGAAACTTTTCTTAGTTTATACTTTGAGGAGCATGCGCACTTATGATTTTTCATCATCTTCTTTTGTTAGGAACACCAACATGGCCGCCATACCGATTGTTATTTAAATCCCCGGACATTGAGCGAAGACATTCTGAAGGTATTTTAGGGGTTTTATGACATCAGTTACTTCAGAATATTATGTCAACAAACAAAATGAAACGAAAAGACATTGTTTACACGATATACCACATGCATGATCTACGTTACTCATTAAATCTTAAAACACCACTAAAATAAGTTAGTTACCAAAAGGAATTGTCCTTAGTCACTTAGTCACAATATTATAGCTAATTAAAGATTATACCTTGTAACTGCCATACTTTAAGAGGAGCCATTACTTTGGAGTCTTCCTTTAAGTGTGACTTAAACTGACTTAGTTGCTCGTTTAGATCTGGATACAGTTCCCTGGAGAAGGTAAATAAAATTCATAGTAAGCAATTGTCGGCAAGATAATACTAAGAACCTTAAGAAAGTTAAGGAGGCGACGACCAACAGAGTCTAAGCATTTTAAACTAAACCACGTGTAACTCATGAAATCAAGATGTTCCTGCTACTCAGTGCGCTATGTTCTGTTAAAGTCGTCGGCAAACAAAGCGATCGAACGGGTTAGTGTAGTCCTGAGAAAGACTATTGGTGACCGACGTTTCGACGGCCTTAGCGGCAGTCATCTTAAGAGTCGAAGAAGAGAAGCAGTCAGGCACAATCAGCCTATTCATGTAACTGGTTCATTACGTCATGCGTTTGGGTGGTTGTGGGAGGTTTGCGGTTTGTAGGAGTGTGTCACGGTATTGTTAGAGTAAGCCTATTGTTTTGCCGTTTATTTTAAGTTTTGAATAGGTCTTTTGTAGAGTGTTGTTATAACTGTTGTAGTTAGTTTAAGTGGTTCTTGTTCCAAGTTGGTAAACCAACTTTCCAACGTAAGCCGTTGTTTGAAGTTTGCGCCGTACGTTATGCATGCTGCCCAACAAAAGACTTAATCAAAACTCAAAACAAACGGCAAATTAATAGACCCACTCTAACAATGCCAATGACCTACACAGACTACAAACATACGCCAACACACAACATCGTACTACACACCTACAAACCTCAAACCTCCCACAACCACCCACATGCATGACGTTATGAACCAGTTACATAAATAGGTTGACTGTTCCTGACTACTCCTCTTTTTCGACTCTGAAGATGACTTTCGCTGATGCTGTCAAAACGTCAGTCACCAACAGACTTTCCCAAGAGTACACAAACCTGGACGATCTACCATCACCAACGGTTTTCGTTTTCCTTTTGTTTCTTTGTTTTGTACTTTTTTGACCTTGAAGTCACGCTACTTCAAAAAGCATTGAGAAGTCATATACACTCAGAAAGTCCACACAAGCACGTTCTCAAGTAAAGGTTTCGAGTACAAAAACAGCAAAATATTACATCATAACATTCAACAATTAACTTTAACATTGTACATTTGTACTTAACTTGGAAGATATTATCTCCCTCGCATGCGTATAAGTAAATTTCATTACAAAAGCCAGGATTTCTTAACCAAAATACAAGTGGTCTTGAAAGTTAAAAAAAAAAACAAAAACAAGGAACAAAAAAAGAAAGGCAGCGTACCTCAGCCGACTAAACAAAAAGCCATCAACTTCATTTTCTTCCTCGCTTTCCTTTTTAACCGAGCCATCTTCATCTCCCTGTACTTTACTATCATCTACTGCTTTATACTCCGTGTTCTTTACTGCAAGCTCAACACCATAGCCAGACAAACGGACTTTTGCTGTTGACATTGTCTGCACAACCAAAAAGTAGTGTCGTAAATAAGACTCAACAGTATTACGATATTGAATAAGCTTACTTGGTCTAAAACGATTAGTGTACTTTATTGACCGACCGACAGTAATAAAGCGACAAAATACGACAAGTGATCGTTCGTCGTAACTGCAAGAGAGCACTATCAAAACATTCTTAAGTGGAACAAACTACAATACTGACGATATAAGATATCAAGTTGAATTTTAAAATTAAAAAATAAACATGGGTTGTTCTCCCTTAACTCTTTCCTGACATGATCAGTCTTTTATCATTATAACCTGGCTAACGCCGCACTATTTTCCTCGTCAACGGGAGACATCCTGCCGGGCAAAGGTACTGTGTGGTCATATATTGCTACCAAGTTAACAAGTGCTAGAACTCAGGCGTATTTTGGTAAATGTTACACGCAAAAACATCATAGCAAAATATTAAGGAAAGGCTTTCCAGACTTATCTTTTGCAATAAGTGTCCGACGATTTTAAAGCATAGTGTTGTGTTTGAAATCTAAGTCCTTACTTGACACCAACAATTATCCAGATTCTGAATTTTCGCCAATATGGAAACACGCGGTACATTTAAATACAAGGTATTAGGGTATGAGCAATTCTGAAAATTTGACATTCTTTTACACTTCTTTTGCTTGCTTTACTTTTCAGGTTAAGAAATTCACCAAAGCAAACTGTGACACGCAAAAATTTAAAACTTGCATAGACGCGAGCAATGCAAATTGTTACTCCCAACAGAAAACTTGACAAGTTCACTATTTACGAAGGCGTGTCCCGGCACATTTAGTTACCAATCCTCCCTTAACCCGGTAGTGTCTGAACGATTGAAATCGTTTACGTCGAATCACCGAGTCTGTTATTCTACGTGATTTCTTCATAAAAGACACAAAAAGGACACCTTCCATGCTACTGGACCGGTGCTAGTGGGCCCTGCAGAGACTCTGCTCCAGTGACCTCTTTTGCTTTTAGGGGCGAGAGCAAAGACGGGGGTAATTTGTACGCCCTTGATTTAGCACAATACTAAAAGGGATTTTTTTACCATGTTACAACAAATTTACACTTGTGCTTGTTCGGTGAAAGCCAAAGAGAACAATCGTCAGATTGTATACGGTCCGACCCGCGGTGCCAGGGTAAAGATTTACACTAAAATATCTTTAGCTCGACGTTATTTCAATCGAAGTGCCCAACCAAAACTGAAACCCACTGACAACACCAACTTTAAGATCTTCGTTCTGCACGTAAAGTCACTGAAAGCAATTCTACGGTCTCAGGACGATACACACTGCAGCAGCACATCACACCTGTCAGTAAACTGTGACGTTGACTTAACTGATAAGACGTCCTTGGAACACGTAGAAGCTTTAATTCGCTCGAAAAAACTTCACGCTCCCATACCTGCATGGCTTGGTTCCTTTCAGTGATACTTGCTTGTAATCAAACAATTTCGACAAGTGGCAGTAAGTGTATCATATGCAAAGTAATTACCGTGTTCATAATCTATTTAATGGTAACTATCAGAATCCTGTCCTACAGCAATAGGTACGTCCATAATCCTATATTATAACGTGTGTCCAACCGTAACATTTTAATAAATGTATAATCACTTGCAAACTTGCAATCTGACATTTTTAATCCCTATCAAGGTTATTTCAGGTTACCAGTACCCATAAAGCTTTTATTTATTTGTATCATGTATATATAGGTAAGTATAAGTTTGCAGTTTAGGTAATTTAGTTTAGGAGACCTCAAAAGACAGTCCGCGGGCTAAACAAAGCCCACCTAGACAGCCTATACCTATCCAGACCCGCCTAATCACTCAATTTGACCTGCCACGATTCTCACATGAATTCGCAAGTGACAAATTTTCTGGGCTGTTTACTTTTTTTAACATGTCGTATGCAATGTATATCCAAAATTGGGGACAGATGTCAATTCTTTGAAAAATAAACAACCCTATTACCCACATTGTCAGGTAACCCACATCTCTTTAAACCTTCTATAACTTCATTGATGTAACGTTAAGTAAATATGGATTTGCTCACTTACAGCATGACTGTATAGGTTTGTGCCGTTTTGCAGTTTAAAAATTTCTGACAAAGTAGTAATGTATCCATTATGGCGAGCCGCAAAATATTGGAAAAATTTTTTCAGGTCCAGAATTGGACAAAAGCATATTACAATTTCTTATATTATCGCTACTGTTTCTTATATAGTTGAGAGTCCTTTAAATCAGACTGTAGTTAAATCACATTAGTAGAGGCATAAAATTTTCCAAAGGGGAAGGCAAGAAGGTTTTATATTTCTTTATTAAAGTGTTGCTGCGACGTGAATTGAGCCTTCGAAAAAAAAAATGGCCTCCATCATTACGAATCGCCTCCGTCATTACGAATTACATCAACAGGCAAACATAAATATGAAGTACTTGTTCAAATTTCGGAAATTTGATTCAACAAACGATTACTGGTCACTAGAACTTTATAATTGCATCCTTATCTTGCACCCTGAAGCCTTTTTATCATAAATTTAAAACTGGGCAGTAACATTAGCAGCGTGAAAAGGTTACAGTTGCACCATGACTTTGTTCGGTCAGGCAGTTACTGGCGTATTGTTCCCTGCCACCTGATGGCTAAAGTTCACATCAAACCCAGTAACTCATTCTGGTCTAAAATAGCCTGCCTCGCAGCCTAACTTTTCACCCGGATTTTCGCCCAGAGAAAAGTGGTGAAAATCCAGGTGAAAAGTCGGGTTGCGACGCAGGCTAGCCCAAAAGTATTGAACTATATTAGTGCACCCCACTACTGCAATCAGTGTGCAACTAAATTAGTTACAATTGCTAAGCTATAACCTCACAGAAAAATTCTGTTCCTTTGCTTTAAATTACTGGCGCAAGATTAACCATGCTTATTTAAAGGGAATCTTATCGATCAAGGAAGGGTACAATAGTGTTAGTTACCGATCTTTTTTGAAATATTAACGGCCTATTTGTCTCTCTTAAGGCAGATTTCCGAAGAATGAATAAAACACAGTATCCGTTAAAAAATCTCGAGGGATGTAAAGACTTTGACCAACAAAACGACATCAATTTGAGAAATTATTAACTGAAAAACAGCAGCAATTATCAATTGCTACATACCTTGGTCCTATTCCCCATCTAAAAAGACTTCCTGCAAGTTTTTACTCGATTCTCGACCTCAAAAAAATATCTTTAACACTTCTGGCACGGCTTATTTCATGAGTAAACAAACATTTAAAGCATGAAAACAGCATCACAAATGAACAAACCTGAACGTAATGCCTCAGAAAGTACTGAATTTTCCCAGTTTGTGCAAATTCCTTAAGTTTTTCATGAAAAGGCAGGAATGCTTCTGTCCCAATTTCTCCATACAAAATCGCAATAAGTTGGTTGTTTTGAGTAGTCGGATACACATGGTCAAAAGCATATGTATAAGTTGTGGAACTAAACATGAAAACAAATGAATAAATGAGGTAAACTAAAATGACAAAAGAGGAATGAAAAAACAAAGAAAAAACGAATGAAAGAAAGGAAGAAAGAAAGAAACGAAGAAAGGAACGAAAGTGAGAAAGGAAGAAAGAAGGAAAGAAAGAATCAAAGGAAAGAAAGAAAGAAAAAATGAAATAGGCTGAAGGGGAAGGAAGGGAATTAAGGTGATAGAGGGGAGGAAGGGGAGGAAGCGAGGAAACGATAATATAAAGAAGAGGTGGGAAGGAGAGAGAAGGGAAGGAAGGAAGGAAGGAAAGGGAGGAAAGGAAGGGAGGAAAGGAAGGAAGGAAAGGAAGGAAAGGAAGGAAGAAAGGAAGAAAGGAAGAAAGAAAGGAAGGAAGGAAGGAAGGAAGAAAGAAAGAAAGGAAGGAAGGAAGGAAGGAAGGAAGAAAGAAAGGAAGGAAGGAAGGAAGGAAGGAAGGAAGGAAGGAAGAAAGGAAGGAAGGAAGGAAGGAAGGAAGGAAGGAAGCAAGCAAGGAACTATACCTTTCATAAAAGTTGATAATCCATCGTACTGCCTCGTCTAAATTACAAGTTATTTGGCTGTTTATTTCCAGGAACACAGGACAATTTGGAACTGCTAACTGTTTAGTTACCTGCAATAAATTAATTTGTGTAACTGAAGGAACTAAATTTTCGCGCATAGAAAATGACGAACAGTAAAACTCCTCGGAAGAGACAACAATGACTGAGCTTCTCAATTCTTTTAGAGCGCAATTCGACTTTCATTATTGTACTCTGGCTAAAGCCTGACAATTGTACTCCTTAAGGGGAGACGTCTCGTACCGGAAAGAGTTAAATGTTTTGGTCAATACCGTTCAAAAATATGTATATTCCATGATTAATTATATTTTTTCGAGTTTTACCTGACGCACCAACCTACTTAGCTTCAAAATTTGCTCTCAACGAAGTACACTGGGTCTCCTAGTGGAGAGCAGAGATAAAAGCCTGGATACGAAGTTTCAGCGCTTTTTGGTGTATGTTTGATGACTTACTGAAATAAATTTGTCTCTCTTTTTTTGTCTCTGAAAAAAGTCATTTGCAACAAGAAGCTGCAATTACTTTTGGAACCATTTAATTTTTTTAAAGCATTTAGTTTCTTTTTTCTCGTCAATGAAAGTAATTTATTACTTTGAAAAAGTGAATGTAATTTTATTTAACAATAAAATTGGAGTAATTTTAACAACACCGATTGACGATAGTTTTTACATTACTTTACCTTAAAGTATCATTATTATTAGTTTATCTTAACGTGTGATAAACTACGTTGTCAGTTACAAAGTAGTAACTAACTATATGAATACAAGTACAAAATGCAACAAACTTTATGTATATATAGAAAATAATACATGGGCGCGCGGAGATATGGAATTTATCTTCGAGTGTGCAGTTTATGCCAGAAAATTCGTCGTTAATGCCAGAAAAAAAGTTATTTGGCAGCCTCTGGCCTTTGCTGACATAGTCAAAGGCTAGGGTTAATGCCAGAGCGACAATCTCCCCCATCTGAGAACAAGAGTTTGAATCCTGCTTTTGAAGTTGGTATTGACAAAAATATCTGAGTTAAGATAATCATAGAAAGTTGATGTAATTGGGCAGAAGAAGTCCCACATGGGGTAGCGAACTGAAACACACAAACTCAATCCGCACACCGAAAAGCAATAGTTTAGGATGGAATTGACTTATTTGATTATTGTGCAGGACAGACTCCTCATGAACCTTTCCAAAGGATGCTCACGAACGTTTCTAAATGCCACGTCAAAAGCCCATCTCAACAAAAGATCTGCACTCTCGAACCACGGTTTCCAACGTTTAAAGATTCAGTCAACCGCTACCAAGTTCTCAGGCCCTTGCTCGAAGCAAATATAAAGAAACTGAAGAGGATACGTGCGATGTTATTAATTTAAGAAGTGGGTATTCAAGGAGCCTTTTCGGTCCAACAATGGCCGGGAATGGTTTGGAATTACTAATAAACGACTTACCTGATTAAATAATTCAACCGTAGGTGAATAATATCTTATAGACAACGAAAACTTGAATAAATTAAGTAAAGTTGGAGATAATAGCTTCCCAGCTGATTCAATAATAAAATTATATTGATCTAAAAAAAGAAAACAAACCTTTTGGTCATGAAATGCACAACTTGAGGTTGATTTATATCATCATATGACTGAGCTTGTCATCTAGTCTACACACAAAATGACGGGCTTTGATTGGCTGCTTAGCTGTGGAACAAGGTGTCTTAAATGATCCCCAGGTTCTGGTACGAGAAATTCCGAGATAATTTGAATACAAATAAAACAGATTTAGGTGCATTTCATGAATGTGTACCTTTGCAAAGATGTTAAGAAAACTGTATGAAGAGATGAAACAAAAAATGAAGTCTTCGGTGAAAACAAGGAAGCATCACTCACAATCAGCATCAAAGTGATGATTCCTAAATAACCGCGTTTGTTCGAACTGTACGTGAAAGTATTTGTCCTCGATTTTTCCGAACAGACCTTGCTCTTTCGTTGCTCGATCAAAAACGAAAACCTCAGGCAAATAATTTCCGATACAGATCTTACACTCGGTTAATAAGTAATCACTATTTATCATTGATAATGGCATACAGTACAGCTGCGTTGGCGAAAGCGTTGAATCCACTAGTTGAATCCTTGCGCAAAGTCAACCTTAATCAAGCCATGGACAACAAAAATAGGGCTGCAAACGTATCCTACCAAATAGCAAATTCTAATGTTCACCGGAGTTGGTATCAAAAATAGACTTCAGAGGTTAACACAGTCATTTAAGCTACAGGAAACCCAGCCACAGCACTTAGGGAAAATGCTATCGAACACACGTAAAACCTGGTCTAATTTGAAAACAAAAAGCTGCAATAGTACGATACAGTCAGTACCTTTACCCTGCTCAAGCACAAATGACGTTCCATTCCAACTTGTTTCTTATTTCAATTTTAATAGATTCCCGAAAATTTGCCTGTCATTAGAGCTCATAGCTATGCTTCTCTTGTCGTGGGGTTGCTTCCCTCCGAAGGCCAAAAGCTTCCTAAACAAGTATCAATTGCCGATTTTAACATTCCTAATTCCCCTTCTTTAATTTGGTATCTTCACGGCCAAGTTCATAGCCTTTGTAGTTCTGTCGGTAGGGAGCTTGACTAGTTTTCCAAGTTCATGCATGGTACGATTTATGCCCAAATTGCGGAAGCTCTTAGTTGTTTTTACAACGTCTTTCAAGAGACGTTTACACCAGATGTCGCTGACCTCTTTCTGACGACTTTTGCTCAATAATTCACACATAAATATCCCTTCTCTTTCTTTCTTCTCAAAGAGAACTGTTGAATGAAGGAGTACTGTACATGCCGTCGTTCATTTTTGACATTCGGGACAATTTTGTCGTGAAATACTTTGACATTTTCATCATTTTGACCAGTACTTGAATCTCTCCAGTGGCAATCTCTGGTTAGTGTCAGGATATGGTTTAAGGTTTTGATGAAGGTAAATTCTAATCCACTTTAACTTGCTAACTCGAGCTATGATATTAAGACACAATAGTAACCTCATAAACTCACGTGGGGAGGCATTTCGTCAAAGTTCCGGGGATAATTTGTCATGCAATAAATAATGTAGATGGATGAGCAAACACTTTCTGTTGCGCAATGGGTCAGTAATGATCAGATCTCTAATGTTACACCTGATGGGACTTGGTAAGCTAGTGGCTTGGTGAACAAGCAAGATATAAATGATATACCGAATGTACTTAGGGTAATGAAAGAAGGGGACATGGAAGCGAAGGGGGAAGAGAGAAACCGTTAGCGAAACAATACACTACCTAATAAAAAAACATTACCGCTGCTAATTACAATTCTTATATAACTAATGACGTAATCTTGCGCATGATAACATATAAATACTGCTAATCTCATTCCTTTTGTACCTGTCGAAGACCACAGTCTAGTGGCCGAAAGCTCGTCAAATTAAATATCTTTCTTGTCAGAGGACGTCTTTGTTTATTTCAATATGCCTTTACCTGATCGCGCTTCTTCTATATTTTCAAATTTAGAAACTGTTAACGAGATGATTGTAAAGGCCAGTCATGATACAGGGGCGTGCTACGAGGTAACAAAATGTGCAGAGGTCGTATTTGAACGTGGAAAAATGGTGAAGGGCAAAGGATTAGACGTATTGGATGAGAGAATGAACGCACTTGACCCAGATGCAAACGAAATATATAGGTTCTTAGGATGTGAACAAGCTGACAAAGTCGACAAGGGCAAAGTGATGGAAAGAGTAATGAAGGAAGTAGTAATGAGGATGAGAAGTATTACGCAATTAGAACTTTATAATAAGAACCTGGTTAGAGCTGTGAACTGCAAAGCGATACCCGTAGCAGGATATGTGATGAATGCTTGCAGACTGAGTAAAGAAGACCTGGATGAACTCGATATGACTGTGAAGAGGGAACTCAGAGAGAGAAACATGCACGGGAGGCAAGCAAGTGATGAAAGGTTGTACCTGGCTCGTGCCAAAGGTGGAAGAGGGGTGAAGAGTATGAGAGGTATGTACAAAGAAACAAAGGTCAGAGTTGCTTGCTGCATGTCATTATCAAGATGCCGATGGATAAAAGTTGCCTGGAAACGGGAGCAGGGGAACGAATATTGTTCAATAAAGAGAGAAGCAGAAGAGGTCCTGGAGATAGCTGGAGAAAAAGTTAGTTTCGGGATAGGAGACATTGACTTGAATGGCGAGAAGATATACGGGTCTTGGAAGGATGCCTGGAGAAAGCTGAAAATCTTGCTGAAATCAAAAATGGAAAAAAGACGGGTCTATCAATATCAAGAGAAGAAGTTGCAAAGTGAGGTTTTCAGTGGGCAAGAAGAAAAATGTAACCAGTGGTTAGATTGCAACCTCGATTGGAGAAAGACGGCAGCAATAATAGAGATGTTAGAGCAAATGGTCGGGACCAAAGTTTGGAAGGCTTTAAGGGGAATTGAGGTGGAGTCTGAGATTTGCAGGCCGTGCGCAGATAAGAGAGAGACAGTACATCACCTACTGGTTAGCTGTAAGGTCCTTGCTGGTAATGAGTACGTGAGAAGGCATAATAGTGCTTTGATGGTGCTTGCTGTGGAATGGGGAAAGGAGACAGGTCTGTTTGAATAGAGTACAGTTTGGTACAAAGCAGCATGGAAGAAGGGAACAGTCATCGAAAAGCCAGGCAAGAAGCTGGTATGGGACTTTGAGTAGAGGATGAGAAAAACAACAACAGCGAGAAGACCTGATCTAACTCTTGAAGAAGCCGAAGAATGTACAATCTGGATTGTTGATATGGCCTGCCCTGCAGAAGCGAACATCGCAGAGAAACGGAGGGAAAAATTGCAAAAATACCAACAGTTAGCATTTGAAATTCGCGAGAGGCGTGTAGGCTTCATAGCTGAAATTGTACCCTTAGTAACCGAATGTTTAGGTAGAGGAATGGTGAAACTGGAAGAACAGATAAAGAAGTTGATAAAAGGGAAATCTCGACAGCAATGGGTAGCAAGAGAAATGCAAAAGATCGTACTAATGGAGAGTGAAACTATCTTAAGGAAAATTATGCCTGAAGTGGTGCAAGTAGAGTAGACTATAACAAAAGATAACAAAATGGTATCTTTAGGTTCTGACGCATAGATGTGGGCTCTATACAGATGATGATAATAATAACAATAATAATAATAATATATTAAAAAGAGTAAAGCTTAGCTAATGATACGTACTGATAATGCCCTGGAGATTCTACTGAGACATAAATTTCAATTTCCCACATCTCCCATAAAACCCCTGTTTTGTGCTGCAGCGGAACGCTGCTCTAGTCAAAGACTATGGAATGCTACTGCCGACAGCTGCCAAGATTTGTGTGTTTTAAAGAAATAAAATCACCATCCATGACGCAATATTTCCACCATGATGTGCACTCTTGCAGCAAAGAAGGGATTCGTATGCCAAAAGCTTAGTCACTACCCCAGTGCACGCATATCGCTGGGCAAAACCCAGTTCCGGGTGGGAAAATATCATGTAATTCGTATTTAACACTGACAGATACACTGGCGGAAAAAGTTATGGTTCAGAAATAACCGAGAATCTTTCAGTAATTTACATTGTATGAAAATACTTACCTAATGGTGTTCTGAGATTATGAAAGGACTTCGTTAGTTCTATAAACTCCCAAAACTTATCATTTCCTTCTTTCGCTAAATATTCACTGTAAAAACGGAAAGAAAATGAGACGAATAGAAAACTTTTCGTAATTAATTAAGATAACCAACCCTGTGAAACCTGTTACCAATCAAAAGTAGTTCGGAAAAATGGACAGGAAAGTGTATATCGAAGAAACAGACCATCGACGAAGTATTTAGTTTTGACTACACTTTGCAATGTTTCTTGCAACTTGTATCGCAATTCTCGCAAAAAAACCCGCAGTCTTTAAAAGATGTCCAAGAACTCGATATCTTATAATACTTTCTATCGAGACACAGGTATTATCTTTTTGTATTCGTTTAAATTCACTGGGCAGAGGTTCGAAGACTATGAAATACCTTTTTAATACCTTCAACTGACATATGCATACGTTGCGAGAGTAGTCGTGTGTCGTCGAATTTCTTCTTGATCTTCTTGTCTTTATAATTGCCAACGAAATATTCAACAGCGATGGACTGTCTTTCCACTCTATTAGTAACTGCCTTTTTACCTGGACCCTCCAAATCCCAAGTTTGAAATCTTAAAAACTCTTGACTAACTGTAATTTTGTTTTTAAAAGTCACAACAGTAAAGACCCAGCGGACGAAGCTTCAAGACGTATTTTTATTGGCTGATCGAACAAAATTTTGCGAGACAAGTTGCAAGAGGGGTGTTACACTGTACAATGCTTCGAAAATCTGTTGCGGCATTGCCGCAATCGTTGCGAAAAATAGAACTTGATTGTACTTCGTGCAACCCTTGCTGCAACAAAATGTCGTGAGACTTGATGATTGCGGGGTATGTTATACCAAGTAACTTTTCATGCAACTTGGATCGCAACAAAATTGCGAGACAAGCTGCACGAAAAATTACATATGAGAACACCGCCTGTAGGGGGTACCTGCACAAATTTTCCCATGTCATCAGCCCCTAACCGGGCTGAGATTTCAACCCGATCTTCTAATAAAATACTTGAAAAACAGAGTTCACGATTATATGAAGAAAGTTTCAGCCCGGTTTGAGCTACCCGGTCTGAAAATTTCAGCCCGGTTGACTGGTGAAAAATCCCATGTAATCGCGGAAAAAAAATTTCAGCTCCGGCTGAAAAGATGATTGACAGGCGTGGGAAGATGCAAATTGGCAAAACAACAAAGGCTACAGACAAATTCCTACCTCGGTTCACTTCTGATTTCAGTTTCCGCCCGGCTGAAATATCTTATGTAATCGGGGCTTTTTTCAACCCGGTCTGCCGGGACAAAATTTTCCCATGTAATCAGCCCCTTAGGTGTAGCGTTTGACAACGAGAATTTTGTGTTTAGTTGGTAGTCGACAAGTACCGTAGACGTGATCGTGTAGGTGAAGTGTGACTACGTAGAACTAGTGTGTACAGTGTTAGTTAAGAGAGTTGCTATTGGGTTTTCGTCCAGTAAAGAACGTCTTCGTCGATCTGTTGGGGCTGAATTTCCACCTCGGCTCGGACGGCAACTTATCTACCAACGCACTTACATTGTTAAAGCGCCCCAACGTCGGCAAGAACGTTACATCGGGAAGGTTTTGTTTTAGAAATAAGTAAACTTTTGTGGAGGAGAATAACAAACTGTGAAGAGTCGGTAGCCAGAATTTGAGATACTTTTTGATTCTAACAACATGAACATCACAATTTGATTTTAGAATACGCAAAAGTTTACTTAGATCCCCGTTCACGCAAATCCGTTTTCAAACGGAACTTTTTTTTCGCAGACTGCTTTCCCGTTCACACGTATCCGGCGAGTGCGGCCACCGAAAATGGAACCTTTCAAATACGCTTCCTAGAGTCTAGATTTTTCAAAAAGCCGTTTTCTGGCCATCGTGTAGACGGATAAAAACGGAACTTTTGAAAAACGCTTAGGCCATAGTATGGTATCTCGCGCGAGATTTTAATTAGCGGAAGGACGTACGACTTTTGTACCGCTTTTGCTTGGCTTTTTTCATACCTGATAGCTTTTCTTGAGATCAACCTAGCTTGGCTGAATGTTCAAGCTGACTACATGAGGAGGAAGCTCAACGTTATCAGGTAACTTTCACCCCCGATCTTGAAGGCTCGTCTAAAACATCTTCACAGAAGACGAAGACAAATAAGACCTCGAAGATCTTGGATTAGACTAGGACAAACAAGTGCTTGGTGGAGATAACTTTGCTGCCCAAGTAAGCTGCTATCGTTTTCAAATTGTGTTCGCGTACTCGTGGGGACGGGCGAAAACAATTCGAAAACGCTATCGTGGGGACGGAAATATTTTTGAAAACGGAGAAAAAAAATCGCCTTTTCAAACGAAAACGGATACGTGCGGACAAGGCATTAATTCTAAAGTAAAAGCGTCCATAAATATTAATTCGATCGACGATCCTTCCCACTAACTTTAAATAAAATTCAGTCAACTTCCTTTTTAAGTCTCCACTGTCAAGTACTGTGCCGGGGCGAAGGGGTCGTCGCGCCCATATCTCCTAACTGTCATCCTTATAAACATTTAGGATGTCTCGCACAACATCTCCTAATAGATTGTTCTGCTTTTAAAACAAGAAAACGGTTTATTTTAGACTCCAGTGGTCCTTAAAAGCATCTTATATAGATTTTAGATGGAAGTTATACCTGACAGTGAATTCAATTCAGAATTCATTTTAAGCGTAGTCTACGAAGTAACTGTAAATGACAGCAAACTTTTTCTCGGCGCTTCTGACAAGTTGCCGCCTGGGGTCAAGAGCCACTAGTTTAAGCTATCTACACAAGAACCCAACTACATGAGATGCAGAACCTACCTTGCTTCGAGCAAAGATGTTGAAGGCCATTTGGCATCTAGAGTTCCAGTTATTGGTTTTGATGTGCAATTTCCATAATTCACAAGCAAAATAAAAACTGCTGCTAATAAAAAAAGTTTCTAAAATAGGAAAAAACACACCATCAAAATTGAAGAGTGGTTAACACATTTTCAACATTTTCACGATTTAAGTGATTAGAAAGTAGGTTTAAAGGAGAATGTGTTCAATTGAAATGATAGCAATAAAGGTAAAGACTGATCTAACATGCCCAGTGGCATAGCCAGCTTTGTCTTTCCTGGAAGGGCAAAAATTTGACAGATTCTGTCATATCTAATGTTGTTATCCCATGTCAAATGTATCAGAGACAACAATTAGTAGCCCTGCCACTCCAATGTTTGGCTTCCTTGCCCAAGATTTTTCCCTTTACATCTTTGTGCTCCTGTCTGACTCTCTTTTTTTCACCCCTGCTCCTTCACTTGATGTTCTACTATTTGTCCAGTTTCTTCTTATTTTCATCCCAAGTTTGATACTTTCATTCCAAGGGGCAAATTGCCCCCCCTGGCTCCCTCCTCACTGGCTATGCTATGGAACATGTCTGTATTTAAATGGATAGCTACATGCTTTGGTGACTTATCACAATTAAATTTAGTATTTCCAAGCATTCACTGAAAGTGTATCTTTTCCAGTATTGGTGATTTGTCACTTATTGCAGTGAGGCATTTACTATGCCTTTCTAATTTGTGGACATTGTTCCAGAAGTATTATGCTGGATATTTGAAGTCTGATTTCCATTGGGCCTATTTTTCATGCTAGGGGAACTATATTTTGTCTTCTGTCTAATTCAAAGATAGTGCCTCTGCTCATACTCTTTGTCATCCCATGGAGAATGAAATACACCCCATTCATCATTTTATCAGCAAGTTACAGGTACCTGCCCAAGTCCACAGGCTGATGACCAACAGCTTGTAAAGAAATATATTCATACTTCTAAGTCTATTCAAAAATTTATTAAGGGAATGATCATTTGACTATGTGTATGTGGTTTTAGGTTCATAAAGTGGCCCCTAAGGTCCCTTTACAGTAGGTCCATGAAGTGCTCCATAACAACTATAAATTTTGTCATTTTGACCACTAAAATTTGAGTGAATTTCTACTTCTTAATCACACAAGATGGTGGTTCTGTCTTTGTATTTAGTTTAGTAACAACTGCCATTTCATTGGAAAAATGACTCATGACTGATTAAATGTCTTGTTTTGGCCACTAAGAAGTGGTTGGTCAATCATTGCAGGTACTGTACATTTTAACTACAAAACATTCACACCAGAAAATGTGGTGTTCATGACAAACACCCATGCCATCACACCCATTTTGTTAAAATTAAAACATTTCCATGTTAAAACATTCTGTAGGCAATGTGTCAGTTTGTCACGTACAGATTTAATGTCACTGGGCCAAACTTAAATCTTTTTATTTGCATGGACACTAGATTTTTAGAATATAATTATTAAAAATTCCAGCACATCCTTTAGAGTAATATTTTCATCCTTTTATTTTCTTGTTATTAATAATAGCAGTTGTGAGTTCACCGCCCTTTTGTTGTTGATGTCTGACACTGTCTGACATTAAAGCTGGTGTAAGCTCCTCCTCAAGATTTCAAAAGTTAGAAGTCTGAATTGCAGTATAAATCAGTTTCTTAAATGCAGGTTTTTTTAACAAATCATTTCCAACAGAATTATAGTAAACTTTGTCCCATCATAGTAGGGGGGTGTAATCTATCCCAGTCTTTCCTTTGCACTCAAAAATTACAAAGCATTTTTGTGAGGCACTTTTAAATTCTTAATTCAAACCCTGGAAAATAAGTTAATCATCAACTAATCACCTCACTGCTCAGCTAAAATGTGGGTGGGCCTCTAAGAAGTATAGTGTAATCCTGCCTGCTAAATTTACATGCACACTACGTAGAACACTGGGAGCGATGCATAACACCACAACGACAATCTTCCTTGACTCAAGGTATGAAGCAGATTTTATCACCATAAATAATGAAGATCACAAGCCATCAGAGCCATAATTCACCAGAGAGGAACATCCTCAACCAAACTGTTTTTTCTCCATATTCCCAAACAAAAGGATAGGGTTATGTCATTATAATCACTAGTATTGCCACAAACAATGTTAAACTTAGCCTAATGGATTTCACTAGCCTGATAAAGTCAGAACAGTTATCACCATCCCAGTCACTGCAAGATCAGTTGTCTATAAACTTTAAGATAAACCATTATCTTTGCTACATGATACATGTATTGTAATTCATCAAGATGAAGATACATTGATATGAAGGCCTAGAAATAAAGTTGATTTCCCATTCTCTGTCAGCATGTTGGCCAATACATGTACCTTATTAAAACAGGCTACCAGTTCCTCAAAGGAGCAACTTTTCAGCAAGGAGGGTTTAGTTAGTACCCTACCAAGAGCACAATTAAAACCAGAAAAATTAAAGTTTAATATGATTGTGTTTGTGGAAGAAAACGTGTGACAGTGTTCCTGGAATTGTAAACTGTTTTGATATAGATATTTTGTAATTTTTGCTTGTCAAAATGTAACTGCTTGATTAAGTATAAATATGTGATGTTATACAAAATGAAACAAACTCTGAATATTGGCATCTTGTAAACCCAAGATTTGAGTTGAAAGGAACAAGACCATTTCTTACTTATCTTGTTCCTTTTAACTCAGATCTTAGGTTTACAAGATACTAATATTCGGAGTTTGTTTCATTTTGTATTTCTGTAAATTGTTGGCTGGTAATGGTTTATGTGATGTTATCTTTTCTAAGTTTTCAGTTTACACTGTACAATATTTTCATAATTTTTTTGTTTTTTGTTTTTCTTAACAGTTTTTGGTTCCTTTTTAAAACTTTCCCAAACTGCCATATACCAAAATATTTAATAAAGGTTTGCTATTAGAAGTTGTTGGTCCATTCTTCATTATCACAGTCAGGCATATACATATACATATACCTGTACATATACATACACATACATACATATATATATATATATATATATATATATATATATATATGCAATATACAGATACATGTGCTTATGCACGTGCATATACATTACATGTACGTAAAACTATAATAATTATAATTTGTTTTCGTCATTGTTGTTGCCTTTGTTATTGTTGTTGCCATTATTATTGCTGTCATCATTACAGTATTCTTCACCTTGCTTTGCTTAACGACAGGTTAGATAGCAACTCTGAAGCAGCAAAATATCTACTCTCGATACAACTTCATTTACTATTCCCAGAATCATTACACTGTTAACGTAATAAAATAATGTCAGAAAATCTGAATCAAGGCAAATAATCAAAGCTGCAATCCTTATTCGTAGATAATTTGATGAAAACGCCTGATTATAACTCAAATTATAATTCAAATTATAATTCAAATTATACTCTTTTATGTACAGCATAAAAGGTAAGAGTAAAATCATCTTAGTATTGCCAAAAAGCTCACCTGCATTTGAAACAGAACTATCCTCATAGAAGCCATATTGAACCTTCGGGGTTTACTCCGTAACTCAATCGAGTTCTGTCGACAATTCGACTCGATCCGATAACTCTTCCGAGCCTTGTCTCCATGGATACTTCAACATGGCGCTTTATTAATTTCCTTCATGTGTTTTTATCGCTGCAAAAATTTCACACGTATTTCCAATTATTTATCATGACAGAGCTTGGTAGAAACGTTGGTTTTTCAGGCCAGTGCTTTCCAGTGCGAAGTCTGACTAAAAACAATGTTCTGGAAGAGGATGTCGGTAGGTGTTGATCAGTTAACTAGAAAGTTCTAATTTTTTTTTAATTTTTATTTTTTATTTTGCAGTTATTTCGCAATTTTACGAACTCAAGTCATGGGCACTCTGAGACTTTTCACCTCAGTTAGGTCCTTGGCATCCATCTTCTGTTTGTTCTCTCTCTTTTTATCTTTTTCATCACCTACATAAATCTCATGAGTCTTCTTGAACGTGTCATGCACACCAAATCACTTCCTTCTTTAAAGATCACTTAACCTTCCATTCTTTCTTCCATAACATAGTTTATTTATTATTTAATACCTATATAATACCAGTTTTAGTAAATATTAACAAAATACAAAAATTTCCAGCTATTTACTATCATTTTACACTCGATTGCCATCTTCAAAGGTTTACAAAATTTCATTTACATTATAGGTGGAGCATGGCTTGTTGCATACAAAGCAGAACAAAGGAGACGTTTTAAAGCAGTTCTTTGTCGTGAGCCTGATGTTGTGTTACCGGGAAAGCCTAATCCAGCCAGACAAAGGGTTAAAACAAGGAACGAAGATGAAGAAGAGACAAGACGAAAACTAGATGGCTTTTATTTGGTATTACAGTTTTGTGCTTTAAGTTCGTATTATTACATAATACGTAAAACTTGCACCTGAGCTCATCAGAGTCACTGTCGTTTTGTATTTTAAACATTATTTGGTAATCAGACAAACTAGGGTTGTATACTGTCTTGCACTAAATTATTTTTTATAATCTATTATAAACCTGACATGCAGAGGTATTTCTATATTTTTGGATGATATGAAATACTTTACCCAAAAGGTGTTCAGATACTACCAACAGTGGATACTGCAGTTAAATCATCAGATAATAATTGCAATAATGTATGTAAGTTTGTATGTTCATTCCTGTCTGTACCAAGGTGTTACTGTATTTAGAGAAACTGTACAACATATAGAGGCTTTGTTACTGCCTTCAACATCACATCATACATTTGGTACAGGTACATTAACTGCTGTAGGTGTATTTTCAACATGTCTTCTAGTACAAGCATTGTACTGTATTTACAAGTTTATACTGTAGTGTACACATGGTCTGGAAGGCATTTTGACACCCTGAGATACCTTGTAATGAAGAAATTGGTGCCGTTAGATACCCTGCCTAAATTTTGTTTAAACTTTGTTAAAAACCTGACTTGAATAATGTAATGATCTGATTGATGATTTTTCAATATTACATTGATGGTTTATCTATTGTTTATTTATGGTTTTATATCCAGCAAAAAGTAATAGATGCCTGTTGTGAATTCTGCCCAGCATTATGAATCCCTGTCAAGTGACTTATTGTACATTGCTCTCACTGTATGTAATCCATAATATCATACAGGATTAATAGACCTCACTCTTTTATTTTTTTAATACCCTTTACATTCAGGGTTGGATGGGCCCAGAGGTGAATTGGCCTGTGCAAGGCCCCATCATTACAGAAATGCAACTGAAACTGAACTTCAAATAACAGATGGGGTGGTACACCAATTGTGTAAATGTCATGGTACTGTACTTGCTCAAGAGAGTTGTGTCAAAGCACAGGGACTGGTGGAGAGGGGGCCAAGGGTTGTTAAATTGATATGCCTCCCCTGGGAAGAACCCTTGCAAAGATTACAGTTATGTACATGTATGTGGATTAGGCTACCAAATTTCTTGATCATGACTGTATTTGCATTCTGAGTGACCACTCATGTAACTGAAAAAACTAATTTCCATCATTGTCATCTCTTTTCCAGATGAAATTGTTTCATGTAAATGATCCTCTTGATTTATGTAGCATAAATATTTGTGGAAAAGGATTGAATCAGGTAATTTTTTTGTGAATCAAATAATTCTATTGTTAGTACATCCTAAACTTCTGTTATCCTTTCTCTAAGTTAAAAATGAGGGCTTGCAACATGAAATCCAAGTGAAAGAAAGCATAACTAAATTGATGGGTGATATGCCAGCTGATCCATCTGACACAATGACAATGATGTAATCCAAATAATTTTCCTAGTCATTTTCATACTGTATATTCAGTAGTGTTAGGAGCAGAAGGATATCTAAAAGTCATCATGAAAAGGAATATTAGCTACCTTTAAACATGTCCACAGTGCCAAGCCCTTCAGTTGTCAACCCAAAAGTTATCAATTTGCTTATTAAACCCCCAACATTCCTAGAATGTTCCAACTTACACTCCACGACCGCATGCTGACCTTTTATGTTATTACTCACTAATTGACGTTTTAGGATCAGTCAGTTTATTGATATTTCACGGACAGAATTAGAAATTGGTTTTTCAATTAAATTTACATTTTAACTATTTAACTTTTCAGAGTGACAAGGGAAGGGCCAAAAATTTATTCATAAAGGCCACATGCAACCCATGGGCTGTGTTTTCATTCTTGACTAGGTTAGGCAAATGTTGATCCTTGGCATACTTTTCAGGTTACAGCTAGGCCCTCTAAGCAACCTGCCCCGACTGCATGTATGTGACCCAAACGTGATCAACCTTTATTTCTGATGTGCAATGTTTATGGTTCAATATAGCTTGCAGTCATCCATTGTGTTTCCCCTGTTCTCTAATCCCAAATCCCAAAAATCATGAAGTTGCTGCATGTTTAATTTCAGCTTAGCCGCTTTGTGCGTTTCGTAGCAATGGTAAAAATCAGCAACAGCATCATGGAAGTTGTTAGATGTTCAAGGTTGGCATCCCTCCATGGAAATCAATCACTGTTAACAGGGCTTGCCACTAACACTTACCCACTTCCCATTGGAAAGTAAATTTACTTCTTGGAAAGTAAAAAATCAAAAAGGAACCAAAATACTTACCCGATCTGGCAAGTAAATTTTGGGCTAAACTGGAAAGTAAATCTTATGGTTAAAAAGGTTTAAATGAAAATAGTAGGCAAAAAATAAGGCACCACCCAAAAACGATATTCAGTCTTCGAAAATTACTGAAGTCTGAAGGTAATGAGACGTGGGGAAGAATGTTTTTGTTATTATTAATTTATCATGGTTAGCAATTAGCAGGTCTGCCCTTCATTTTGGGAAATAAGATTTTGAAATGGAAAGTAAAATTTGAAACCTACTTTCCAAAGTGGAAAGTGTTGTAAAAAGTTAGTGTCAAGCCCTGCCGTTAAGGCTCGGACATAAATGTACATTGCAATCTCACGTTAATTTTGGGTACAAATTTCCATGAATGGCTGAAGAGATTATCTTAAGATGGCAAAATTGGAAGGAAAAATTAATGAAGCTATTAATGAAATAAGTACCTTACTCTAGTGCGTTTCATAAAGTTAAATTCTTTTAGTACATGACTAGAATTTTCTATTTATATGTCGTTTGCTTTAATAGGTTAATGAGGAAGATTTTTCGATGTTTAAAAATGTCATTCACGTTGATGCTGGTGAAAATAACCTGAAACTTAGTAAGTTGTATTACATGATTCCAACACATGTTGAAAGCGTCTAGAAATTCAAAGTAAATCGCACTGAAGGTTGTTTACCATACTTTATTATATGGCTGAGCTCGCTATCTGGTCTATAAGCCACATGGCGCATACTGATTGGCTGCCTAGCCGTGCCATAAGTTTTTCGCAGACCGGCAAGGTTTGGCTGGAAAAATTTCCGAGTTGATTTGAAGACAAACAAACGACATTCAGGTACGTTTTACAAAATTTACAATAACAAACTACCAAAAAAGTAGTTAAATCTTCTTAACAATAATTTTATGCAGAAAACTGGATGAATTGATACAATAAAAATGCACGAAGTAATAGGTAAAAACAAGGAAGTAAACCTCAGCCGCTAACTCACAAACTAAAAAGTTTGTTAAAAGTGAAGATGGATGAAATCAAAAGCCATATAATAATTTCCTTATTAACTTCGTTTGTTCGTCCTCTACGGGAAAGTATTTGCCCTTGGTCTGTACGAAAACCTCAGGCAAGTACTTTCCCGTACAGACCTCACATTCGGTTAATAAGTAATCATCCTCAAACCATTAATAATTCATGACCTAATTAACCATCCAGACGAAAATATTTTGTCATGTGCATGTGTTTTGAAACCCGGTAAAGATCGCGTAAACCGAATACATTATTAAGAAATCAGATAATAAACGGCCCATACATAGAACCGTTTATTACATTTCTTAATTATAAATTCACAATAGACGATTGAGAAGCTCTTTCATAAGCTCGTGTCTCGTGTTTTACCAGGGGTTATAAACACTCGAGAACAATAAAAAACACTCGGTCTACCGCATCGTGATTTTCACTGTTCTCTCGCGTTGTAAAACAACCGAGAACAACAAAATCTCTCGTTCTGTACCTAGAACTTTGAGAAGTGTTGCTCTGCGATCTATTACGCGCACACTAGTCTATCTCGTTCCCAGTTGTTTACTCGTTCTCGTTACCATGCATGCCGAGTACGTATACATGCGCAGGCGCAGGGCAGGCATATGTACTAGTATGGTAAGTGCGAAGGTGAAGCGACAGCTGCAGTCTAAACGCGTACTAGCGTATTTCTTCCAGAAAGCGGGAGAAGGTAAAGGTGAGCGTGAGCAGGTCATTTGTCATTTACTCGGCCATTAGTTTATGAGGGTTTTAACCTAGAATATTAAATTTTTTTTTCAATTTTCCAAATTTGTTTATACATTCCTGTTTCATGTTGCTCGTCGTTTTCTTTTTTTTCTAATATTTGCATTTTCAATTTGTCGAAATCTAAAAAACAAAAGCTGACGACGAGATTTGCTTTATGAAGGTGGTGTGAATCTCAAAAATTCCAGCAGCTCAAAAAAGCAAAACATTGAACAACATTCACAACGCGTCCACTTTATCTGTCGGTTGCGTGAATGTATTCATTCGCATGTATTCCTCTCAGATTGACGCATCATCGAGGCACCGCTAAGATATCGCAGTTACAAATATAAGAGCTGGCAGAAGTTCCATACCTAAGGGAAAATCAATGAAATAGTTTTCTCATAACCACAAAACGAATGTTATAAGTTCGTAATCATTAATATTTCTTACTAACATTTCTTGCTCCTTTCTCCTATTAAAGAGAAGCAGTATGAGAATTTGACAGGTTACAATTTGTGATTGACTTTTTGGTTCGAAATGCAAAGTACGATTTCATCTCGTAAGAGGAATAGTTGCCACATTTACAGTATCCACACATATCAGTCACATATGTAGATACTGAATGTAAATTATTAATTGAGTAACACCCGCGCAGAATTGAAGCTGCCAGTTTACTTTTCAAATAATGTACGTGAACATGCATTACATTTAATTATAATGAATTTGCAAAATATTTCCTGCAAAAAAAGGAACCCCACTTCAGAAAATCCTGGTTCAGGACCGGGAGTCCTTAAATTGCCTGACAAACATGTAGAAGTGGGAAGATTTTGTCAAAATACTTCATTTATAAGTTATTTATTAAACTGCAAAGAACAAAAGAAACTGAGCCAACGATGATACAAATAAATTTGCACGAATGATTTCAACAAAACAACAACAGTCGTTTTACGGCCGTTTTCCCTGCTTACGCAGGGGTTGGCCGGCGGCTCTATACAGCAGCCTTCTCCACCTCTCCCTATCCTTCGCATCTTCCCTTTTCAACCCGCACTCTCTTATGTCCTTTTCCACCACCTGGCTCCATGTCATCCTCGGCCTTCCCCGTCCTCTCTTACCTTCCAACTCAAACGACATGATCTTTTTCACCCAATCATCATCATCCTTCCGCAGCACATGTCCCAATCATCTTAACCTATTCCGTTTCACGGCGTCAGACACTGACTCAATCCCCATTCTTTCCCTCAGCTATGCACTCGGCACTCTATCCCTCAGCGATACACCACACATCCATCTCACCATCCTCATCTCCGTACGTCCCAATCTCCCACTCTGCTCCGCCGTCATGGCCCACGTTTCACTTCCATATATCATAGTACTCCTCACACACGTCACATACAGCTTCCCCTTCAGCTCAAGTGACACTTCCTTCCTTGTATTATTTGTAGTAAATTTCCTTCCTTATTTGCAGTAAATAATTAAACTCCTTGAAATTTGATCATTAATTTACTGTTCAAGTTCGTCGTTCGAAACCTCTTCGGATAATTAAATCACAAGAGACCACCATATGCATTATTTAAAGATTTTAAATGTGTTGCTGACTTACAGTTATTATTATTGGGAAACTTAAGATTCGGGCAACTGACTACGATTACAATTAAAAAATGTGCATGTTGCAGAAAGTCTTAATGCGCTTTCATATATCGTATACGTACATCCCTTCTTGGGACTTGAAGTAAACACGACAATCACTAAGATAGAGAGTTGTAGTGATGAGTTTTTATACCAAATACAACAAGCATGTGCAAATGTTGGTTTCGAGGGTAATCATCAGGCCATACTGGCACTGTCGATCACGCAGAAAGAGCATTTTTACGTTGCAAAGACCGCTTAGGAGGCCTAAGTTACTGCATGACATTAGTAACACTTGGTCATAATCTCTTGATAAACATCTGCTGGATTGCTTTTTTTCTTCAAGCAATTTACAGAACTCAGATACAAGTGGGACAGTTTATTGGTCCCACTACGTTCGTGTAATTTGACATAAGTTGATCATTTTTATATTCAGTCGACCCCAAATAAGAAGTTGTCTTTGGCTCGTTATAGCACGACGTCATCTGGGCGTCTGTCATTTCAATAGATCATAGGTAACAAACAGTAAAAGTTGGGTGAAATAATATATAAATTTGTATAAAAACAAATCTTATGCATGCACTTTTTATTATTGTAAAGTATGCAATATTACACTGCCATTATATTCTTTTACGAACGTGTTTACAGCTCTATAGTTTGATTTGATTTGCAAGTTATGTTACAGTTACCCGTTTGTAGTATTTTGTAATTACTTTATAAACTTTCCATATTTCTGAGAAGGATCAGTGCCTTAGTATTAACAAGTCAAGTATATAATAAAAATTTGTCTGATAAGGATAGTTAAACGTCAAGAAGTAAAACTTCATCGACGTTTACTTATGGAAGGAAATACTTATTGAAAAAAAAAAAATTCCTGAAAATCGACCTTTAATCTTGTTTGTAAATTCTTTGTTTTTATAAAGAAATTTCTTAATCTCACTCTAATGTTCCTGGCGGCAGACCTGAGAGAACATGGTATTGACGTAGCAGTACCTCACAGTAGCAATACCGCATTAACCACTGGGCCCGCTGTGCCAGTGCCCAGGGGCCCAAAATTTTGAGGGTTCCAGAAAGAGATTAAATTAAAAATATAATTTTCCGATACGAAGACAGGTCGCTTTAAGTTCCAAAATACCTTCAATCGCGAACAATTTGTTTTGGTGACTGTACATCAAGTACAGACTTTTCATTAATAAAGCAATCCGCTGACCCGATAATCTGATGCGAGCCTTAATTAGACGAGCAATTTTTTCGAAATAAATAAAACATGAAAGCACTGAAGCATTCCAAGGCAGGTCCGTCTGAATACCGTTCCAACGGGCCAGAAAGGCAAAGCATTCGTAAAATGAGTGATATTGGATTTGGACGATCTTTGAATGGTGCAGCCAAAAGGAAAATAAGGAAGGACAAGGAAGCTGCAAACGAGAAACTTTTAGCAACAATTCCAAAACTTTCACGTTTTGGATTTTGTTCCAATGCACCTCTTCGAGAGGATGAAGGAACTGAACCTCATTGAGATGACGTAGCAACTGAATTAGACGAGACTCCTGAAAAAACTAGACAGCATCGGCTCGCTTGTGATACTTTAATCGAGAGTTCTAAGCCTACAACTGTCGACAGAACAGCAGAATCGAACTATATTAACGTAGAAACCACCATGGACCATGTCAAAACTGGTAGTAGCATCGACATACCAACCCGCTCTCCCGAGTCCGAGAGTAGTATGACCATCCTAGAATCAAATTCAAATCTTTTTCCAACTGATCCTGCGCTCTAGAAACCTATTTCTGCCGATTTGAAGTGTTACTGGTCCACTAATGGTCCAAGAAAATGTCAAAATTGGGAGTGTGGCAATACAGCATCGGCCAGACAATATAAGGAGAAAGATAAGGTAAAGGTTCGATATTTCAGCAAGTCTCTTCTTCAAAGAATATTACCAAATGGTGAAACTGTTTCAAGGGATTGGCTTTTGTATTCTCCGTCAACTGGAAAAATATTTTGTTCTTACTGCACTATATTCGGACTTTCAAATGCAAATAATGTCGGGTCTCTGTTTACAGAGAAGGGATTTGATGACTGGAAACATCCAGAAATTGTCCATCAGGACGAAAAGTGTTCTGCTCATTTTGAAAGCATTAAGTCATGCAAACTATGGGAGATGAAAAATGGATTAGTGGATTCTCAGCAACTGCGGTTCCTTCAACAGGAGGAATGTTACTGGAAGGGAGTTATTGTACGAGTTATTGAGTGTGTGCGGTATTTAGCTGAAAGAGGGCAAGCGTTCAGAGGAGATTCTCATGAAATCGGTAATCCACGTAATGGAAATTTTCTTGGAGCTATGGAACTTCTTGCTAAGTTCGATACGTTTTTGGCTGATCATATTGCACGCTTTGGAAACCGAGGACGTGGTGACCCATCCTATCTGTCTCACACAGTAATGGAAGAAGTCATAAGCATTCTTGCTTCTGAAGTAAAAGCAAATGTTTGTCCTCTATCCTTGATGCGAAGTACTATTCCATCATTGTGGACTCTACACCTGACATTTCCCACATCAATCAACTCACACTAGTCATAAGATATATTGAGACTTTAATGCCAGTAGAAAGATTTGTAGGCTTTACCCCTATCAAATCACACAAAAGTGAGTCACTGACAGAGAGGATTCTTTCAATCATTGCATCCCTTGGATTAGATATCAATATGTGCAGAGGCCAGTCCTACGACAATGCATCAAATATATCCGGTAAATACTCTGGTGTTCAGGCAAGGATTAGTGAGATCAATAAATGTGCACCGTACGTACCATGTGCTGAGCATTCACTTAACTTGGTGGGAACCTCTGCTGCTGAGAGTTGCTCAGCAGCAGTATCATTTTTCTCTATTGTTGCGGAGATTTACAAGTTTTTCGTTGCATCACCTTATCGCTGGGATATTATGAAAGTCAAATTGGCCAAGAAAGCATTAGTCGTCAAGAAATTATCGGTTACAAGATGGTCAGCACGCCATGATGCAATTAAAGCAAATGTCAAAAGTGAAGGTGCTATCAAGGAGGCGTTGGAGGACTTAGCGTTAGATGAGGAGCAAACGTCGACAACAAGAAATGAAGCAGCGCCAATTTCAGAGAAGATCGATTCACTTGAATTTGCCTTGATGGCTCTATTTTGGTACGATTTACTTGACAGAATCCATAAAACCAATCTTTCATTGCAGAAAATTGATATAAGCTTGTCATGTGTTGTTGAACTAATCAGTAGTTTACAGTCGTTTATCAATGACCTTAGGAACAGAAATAAGTTCAACAACTATCTTGAAAATGCAAAATCCTTTACTGAGTACACTTACCAAGAGTTTAAAGATGAAATGAAGAGGAAAAGAAAACGAAAGAAACCTTCAGACGAGAGCCCGGCCGATGAAGTTGAGTTATCCGGCCCGGACAATTTTTATGTCAATACTGTTCTTCCTATCATTGACAGCATTCAGAGTGAGTTAGCCCGCCGTAAGCAAGTTTACGAACTGATATCTGAAAGGTTTAAGTTTTTGTCCTGTGCAAAAGAAGACAATATTGTTGAAAAATGCAACAATTTAAAACAGGCTTATCCAATGCACTTTGATGACAACATGGAAAACGAAATGATCCAGTTTTTCAGTTTTGCAAAAGAGCCATTAAGAATCTTCTCGGCCAAGAAAACCCAGAAGGATCGCCAGACGTACGACGAGAAATCTAAATGTGATGATAAGACAAATGACAATGACACTGAAGTAAGCAAGTCAACAGCTCAATTTTTGCTAGAGCTGGTCATGAACGGTTGTGTTGCTGCAACCTTTCCGAATACCATGATCGCACTACGGTTGTTTCTAACGTTACCTTGTGGTTTTGCCTCGGGGGAAAGAACCTTCTCTGCCTTAAAGCGAATAAAATATCCATTTCGCTCAACAATTTCCCAGGAGAGAACCGTTTCTTTGTGCTTAATGGCCGCTAATGTCGATGTTTTACGAAAATTAGATGTAAACGAAGTAAGCAAGAAATTTTCTGTTCTGAAGTGTCGAAGAAAACCAGTACCAAAGTGAAATACAATAATGTAACAATAACGTACTCTAACTTAGATCTGATTAGCAATCACAAAGAATTATAACATCTACTTTATGTAAATCAAATCGGTACAGTATAGTATTTTGTATACTTTTTGAAGTTAGCTGGAAATCCATCAATATCAAGCCTCGCGGGCAATGTTTGAAATCATTGCCACATTGAAAAGTTATGGGCGTTGTCACTTGCTTGTCCCAGTATTTCAACAGACTGAAGCCGCATACATCTATGCAGCTGCCAGGCAAAATCAAAACCATAATTCAAATCAACAAAGATGACAATATGGTTAACTGAATATATGGGGCCCCAACCTCACCAAGTGCCCGGGGGCCTGGTAAAACTTAATGCGGCCCTGCATAGTAGTAAAAAGTAGGGTGAAAAAAGGTCCGATCAAAAATACTGGATGTTTTTTTGAAAAAGGACGAGAGATAAATATGACCAGTCAGATAAGTGGCCGGTAAACAAAATGATAATGAAGATGGAGAGTCGTATGTTATTCTAAACTCCGATCAGTAAGGTGACATTGGGAGAAGCGTTACTGTATTTATTCCCATAGATCCCGTGGTCGTTTATTAAAACATTGAATTCTGAAAAGGGGGGCATTTATAAGAGAAAGGCGTCTATTAGAGAAGGGTGTTTATGTCAAATTTAGTATCTCATCCTTTGAAAATACTCGCACATATTCAACTTCATAATCATCATAGTCAATCGTAAAGGCGATGTTCTGAGCAGCAAGAAAAATAAATTGGCGGATGAGTTAGAGTGTGACTCAAATGGAGTCGGCGTATTTGAACAATCAGCGGAAAACAATCAGACTTTAGCAGGGTGTGTTCCAAAAGTCAATGGTAAAAATTAAACTCAGGAATCCATTTGTGTAGCAGTGGGATCGTTTGCTGATAATTTTTGTTTTAGTACGCTGAGTACTCAACAGTATTCCGGGGTCAATTTGTAGAAATAAGAATTGCAGCTAGTGATTTAACTTTACAATTAAAGTAATGAACTGTTAAAACTAAAGGAATTTTTTTGCTGAAAGGTTTCTGAGGAAGGAGGACTAAGACTTGTAGGTGTATCGCCATTGATTGAAACCAAATAGCAAGGACTAATACTTAAAAAACAAAAATTAAAACAAAAATTAATGATTAGCAATTCACCTGTACAAACCTGAAGACCCCAGATCCTGGAAATCGATTTGCCTTACATGCAACATAACTCGGGGTCCGGTCAAGCACTGAGTTCGTAAATTTTGGGCATAAAACCATACGACAGCCGTTGCTGGAGTGGTTACAATGAGGTTTATAGGCAGCTCGCCGGCTTGAATAGTAGTTTTGACAATTTTTTGGTGGGATTAACGTTGGGTAGAAATTTAAGTTAGTGGAAAAGTTGGTAACACTGAACTGACGAAAAACCTCTTGTCGATAAAAGTCGCCACTTTCGACGACAAGTGTGCCTCCCTTATCTGCTGGTCTAGTGACTGTCATCCCGACATCGCAATGATGTTAAAGCAGGATCGTGCGTGAGGAGTGGATTGGATGAACTCTGAAAATCGATGAGCCTTCGTTGGTAGACTCTTGAAACCCTCTACAAGCGCTAGATTGCCTCAATTTACGTCGAGAATGCCTTCTACATGCATAAACACGATTTATTGGCTCGGTTATAGCCATTGCCCGAAACGAATTTTTGGTCTATGCAGTTACTATTGGACGGGTTAGGCCACTCCAATGATTCATTTGTTTATCTTCAGTACATTTTAGGAAATTTTTATCCTTGAGGGAATTGGAGCTTCCTTTAAATGATTTATCTGGAAGCATGAACATCGAGGAAAAGGATTTTTTATGCTTAGAAACCCTGGACCTATCATGTAACAATTTGACGTGCGACGATATACTTGCTCTTGGAATCTTGCCAGCTCTGAAAGTGTTACATTTGACAGGTAAAGTGTCTTTTGCAGAATCAGAATCATTCAATTTGGTTTGCATTCTGTGATGTGAAAGAGAAGATGATGCATGCAGATCTAGTATGATTATTAGTCATGTCGTTGTATGTATAAAGTAGTTGAATTACTTAACCGGATAATGAGTTCATCGTATACATCTTTTCCTAGTAATTAAACTTTTGGTCATTGACTTAAAGGGTTATCGACTTGGCAAATATTTGATAGGTAGTCGTTTGTTCAGCAACTAGGGTCGCTTATTGTGTGTGTAACTCCTTGCAATTGAGCAGCGCTATCCTTGCTTGGAGCAATCAAGTCGAGTAGCACTATCCACAGAATTACCTTTCCATTTGGAAGATAAAATCTAGGTTCAGGTTCAGACCCTGGGACCTTTTCCCAGATATCTTGTCCGGAATTTCAACGAACAACCCGTAGAGGAAATCTGAATCCTGTGAGAGGAACGTTTTATGACTTGTAGCTTAAACATTACATGACTTTATAGCATTTTAAAACAAGGCAAGGAAAATTTGAGAGTTAAAGCGAGTATGTAGATTGTTGGCTATTTTCATCTTTTTATTGCCAACAACACGACTTTTTCCTGATGCTGTTTTCATGGGCTTTCGTAGGGGTGGGCCAGGGGGGGCACTTCCCCCTAAGAATGCGGAACAAGGAGTATTTCTTGGTAACTAAGCAGTGATTACATAATATTATACATGAAATGGCAATTGCTGGTTATACGAATGAGAGTTATTTACCATTAAGTGTTTGGGACTTCTTTTCTAAAGCTTTATTCATGCTTTATCTTATAATAAATATGTCAAAAACCTCGTTTACACTATTAACATTTTGGGCATGACACTGCTAAAATTTTGGCACGGGTGCCGCTAATTTTGGGCACGGCATCGGTGATTTTCACCGTGAAGACTTCTTGAAATTTCAAACCTGTGCCAGCATTATGTCACACGGTCATAAGCTCACCGCATACCTTGGCTATCCCGCTTGCCTCCCCCTGGAAAGAATCCTGCGGACGCCCATGGCTGTTTTGTTCTTCGATTAATCAATGGAAGTAGAGTCACATTTTAGTCCAATTTACTCGATACGACTGTCGCTTTCAACTGCTTGCCTTATCGTATGGAATATTGTCTTCAAGGGCATAATTCCTGTTATTGATTTGCTCGCTAATTTAGCAACGCGTCGTGAAGGACTCAACTTAGTTAATCGTATGGCTTCAGACAAACACTCGTATGCTACATGAACAATGGGGTCATGTGAATTTGTACCGTTGGGTATTTAATTTAGTACAAATCTATTTTATGGAAAATGTTTAAAAATGAGACATTTTGACTTGATTGTTGCCAAAAGTATATATTATAGTTTACCATGCTACAATATGCAGCATCAACATTTTTCAAATTCCCGAGCGTTAGCATGACTCTGAACACACCACAAACTTGGAAGACTTTTCATTTCGTCTGTCCTGTGGTAGCTATGTCGGAGACAACTGCTTTTTGCTCCCTGTATTCCTCAGAAGATACTGAACTATTGTTTCTAGTAATGTAACCTGTTTTGAGTCTGAAGAGAAAGAAAATAAAAACCCTAAGAACACACCAGAGATAACATACTTACATAACAAGGTCGACTTGGTATATTAGCTTGAATTTTAATTGTCTTAAAAAAAATATGGAATATTTAATGTAACTGATTAAGAATGAAATAATATAACATGATTTGCAACCGTGATTTTTTAACCAGAAGCAATTCTTGGAGACATCCACTGACCTCTATATTTTTCGGCAATTGCTTTTTTTACTTCCGAATCTGTGGCATATACTAGAAAATAATTTATAATGCAAGCTTTTCCGTGAAATTGAATCACAGGCAAACATGCTGGTCATTAGATTTGTTTTGTCTATTATATCATATTAGTCGTCTATAATCTTGTAATGTATTAAATTGTTCAAGTGAACAGATACTAATCATCAAATAAGGTAAAAAGTTAAAAGGTTGATAACTGCCGTAACTGATCTCAGAGAATATCAACGTTTCGGACAAAGGCCCTTCGTCAGGAAAGAAACGTGTTGTGAAATAGGAGTAGCAACTAGACTAGGTTTTATACGAAAAGAAGTTATGTGATAAAAAGTTAACCAATGAAATGCAAGGAACAAAAACAAATTAATCAACGACTAGGTGACAGCAAGGAAGCCATTTGCTATGTTTAAGGGACGATCAGCTAACTGGCATTAGGTTAAGCCCCCAGCGTCCCCAGGGGAATGGAAATATGTATGCGGTAAAAGAAAGACAACAGCAGGGGAAGCTGATGTTATTATTTGCTGATGCTAGAAATTAACAAAAACGTATGAGGAGTTAAATAAAAGAAAGACGTTTGTTGAGTCCATAGGGATGAGTGGTTCCTAGCTTAAAAGTGAGACGCTTTTCTTCTCTCTTGCGGCTATCGTTGCCACAGGAGATGGATGAGATAGCAGAAACTTTCATGTCCGAAATGGAATGGTGAGGGCTATTGAAGTGTCGGGAGACAGGCTTGTCAACATCGTTTCTTACGGAACGAAGCTGTTCGGCAAACCTGTCAGAGAGACGTCGGCCAGTCTCATTGATGTAGAATTTATAGCATTTGCTGCAGGATGTGCAGTAAACGATGTCAGACGAAGTGCATGTGAAATTATGCCGGATAATAAATTTGGATTTGGATCCAAAAATGACAGTAGTTTGACTAAGAAAAGCACATGTGTTACAGCGAGCTCGACTGCAAGAAAAAGTGCCGGCTGGTAATGATGAGTTTTGTTTAAGGGTGCTGTGTGCCAGACAATCACGAATGCTTTTCTTGCACCGAAAGGAAATCAGTGGGTTATCGGTGAAAAAAGGCGAGGTCTCGGAATCATTTTTTAAGATGCCAGAATTGCGAGAGATGATGTCTCTAACTTTGTAGTTAAAGGGATGAAAAGTGAGGATTAAGGGGACCTTTTTGTAGAAATTTGCTCCGAAGGTGGTTTCAGAGTGTCCGAACGGGAAACATTGAAAGCTTTTTGGATAGCAGTATCCAATAAATTAGAAGGATAACCACCTTGAACGAAAAAGGATCTCATTTCCAAGGACTTCGTCTCAAAATCACGGTCATCGCTGCAAAGGCGGCGAAGACGCAAGAATTGAGAATAAGGGATGGATTTCTTGGTGTGGTTCGGGCGGGAAGAAGAAAAGAAAAGATAGCTATAAGAATCAGTCGGTTTGTAAGAGACAGACGTCTTGCGCGCATTACCATTAATAGAGACTTAAATATCCAAGAACGATACACAAGTTTCGCTGATGTTCCATGTAAACTTGAGCACCTAGATTTCTTTCCTGACGAAGGGCCTTTGCTCGAAACAGCCCTGGCAGTTATCAACCTTTTCAACTTTTTACCTTATTTATCACTGTCTACGCAGTATTCTAATTTTATATCACTAATTATCAAATAATCATATTGGAATGGATTCGTCTTTTCCAGGAAATTCCTTGAATGAACTACCACCAGAAATGTCCAGATCTTGCTTGTATGTAGACCTAGAACAATTTGCGTTTACCAAACTTTATTTTATTTCAGAATCATCCTCAGGGTATTATGAAATGATAACTTCACAATTAACCAATGGTTAATTGTGAAGCTTTATTTTAATATAATTTCTATGTACCGTTGTCGGCATCGTAACTAGAGTTTTTGCTTTACCGAGTCAAGATACTGTATTTTTACTCAATACTAGTTTGGGCCTTGTTACCGCACACCCATAAATTTGTATGTGAATTCAACCTATCTTTTTCGCTTGGTATTCGTAAAGGTTGAGTGAGGAACGCAAAAAACCCCGATTCGCCAACCTGGAAAAACTGTGGCTCGACCAGAATGATTTGACAGACGTGAATACCTTCACAAGTTTAGCAGGACTTAAGAGGTAGCTTGTTAGGTTATCCTTTTTTTGCTTTTTTTAATACTTTGATTTCAAAAAGAACTGTTCAAATTAAAAACTAATTTCAAACATGCGTAACATGCATTGTTGCCATGCTTAGATAATTTTAAATTTGCATTGCATAAACTTTTCTTACATGTACGCTTAGCTTCATCACTGTTTGTGCCTCCATCTTTTTTACACTTTAGAATAGAGTTTAATTTTCTTTATTTTTTGTCTTTCTCCAGATTGCAATATTTGAATTTAGCTGACAACAATATTTCGTCTGTTCCTCACCTGAAACTACTGGGACAAAAGTCCGACTTAGATTTAAATAGTAATGGTCACAAATCTTCCGTTAAAAATACAGGCTTAATTGCTAAAGATCGTTCACAAGTATTGGGACCAATCACTAACGTGGACGAAGTTTTGGAAAGCGAACTTGCTGACGTCAATAGCAAAATTGATACTCTTAAGGACATTCTATACAATATCAACAATGAAGAAGTAGATGCCGTAAACAATTCTATTGAAAGAGAAAGCGTTAGCCGTGCTCATGGACACTTGAAAGGTAAATTACATTTTTTATCTCTTTAGTCTTTTTGACTATCGATAAATTACTCATGTGGTTATTAAGTTATTTTCACGTTTTCTGTTTTTTGAATATGTAAACTTTATATTATTTTTTCAGAGTCACTGTTATATTGTTTACATTAGTTTAGATAAAACCTGTAAATACGGAATGACTTCGACGTCAGTTGATTTCCATTAGGATAGTACGTACCCTGTCCTCGACTTATTTTCTGGACGTTTTCCTCTCTCATATTTACAAACTGGATGATATTTTTGTATTTTTTTTTCTTTTGTTATTATGTTTTCTTATTTATTTGTTTATTTGCAAATTAAATATCGAACCAAAAAATGGAAGGTTAACCCATAATTCCCCTTCACGAGTAAAATCTTCTGGCGTTAGCCAGAGTAAAATGAAAAAGTTAGCTACCTACCGTAAAGAGTAAAAGGCTGTAGCCATTGGCGTAGTTAATCATCGTCTGGCTTTAAAAAATTGAAATAGATATATATATTTACAGTTACGCCATATTGAGATTTTGGCCAACGGATGGGTGGGTTGATGGGTGGATAGGACATCACCTGAGGTTCATTTGTTGTGGACGGAGGCAAAACCTTAATGTTGGACATAACTGACATATGCCCTGTCTCAAATATGCAATGTCAGCTCTGGTATAAAACAGAATCTGACCTCATACCCTTGCTTTTTTTATGTGATTCATGAGAAACTTTCGAAATAAAACCACTAAAAAAAGAAAGAATACTTGGCGAGAAATATTAAATACCTTATAAGGCCTTGGTGAGAAGAAACTATGTCGTCCTTCGGCTCCGACTGTACGATAAAATGTACATTTTCTCTCTGCCCAATAACGAATGTCGAGATCAGTGTGTCATTGTGGTTAATATTTATGAAGGATGTTGTGAAATTATTCACTGCAAAATTGTAAGACTACGTTATTGAGTTGATAATTATCGGCTGAAAGTATTTTATTTGTTTTTTGTTTTATTTATAAATTGATATCGCAGTACCAATATTCAGGGTCCTAACTATTTTCGCTCATTAAAGTTGATCCTATTGAAGGGACCCCATGCTGCTGCTTGAGATTAGGAAGAATGTTTTATCTCCCAAAATTTATAAGTAATATATTTAGGGTAGAATAGAACGAATTGTGATAGGAAGAAGAAACATTTTAGCATTTAAAATTATATTGAGAAAAATAGTACGCTGGTTGCCATGGCAACAATGTCGTTTCAAAGTGGCTCTGTTGCAGTATGAAAGGCTGCCAACCTTAATATGAAATACTTTTTTGTTGGTAATGTAGTAGTAGTTCTAGCTCATATTTATTCCCACCCTTGCTCACTTACCCTGCTCTCCCGACTTCTCACTCTCCGATTATATACGCAACGTCTCTCTCCTTTTTTTTCAACTTAGTTTCATCATGTTTTTGCAAATCTTTTTTACATTATATTTTTATATTTACGTTGTATAAATGGACGTTTCCCCGAAGAGTTCACTGGTTACTAACTTAAATATCTGTAGGTGTTCATTGTTACCAGAATTATCTTTATAATGCGTATAACAAATATGTAAATGTGGTTGATCTAACATAGTACACGGGTCTCGTTTCGATTTGGCAAGTCAGCTTTCTGACTTATTGTGTTCAAGTTGATAATCACATTCATCATCATCAGTTGTTTACTCTTCACGATGTATTTGCCCTCGTAAACTGTTAGGTATGGTCCTAAAGAACCCAGATGAAGTTTACTCAACGATAGTTTTGGCATCTCTGGTTTCAGCTAGTGTGGTAATAGGTCTCCTTTGCTCAAGCCTTAGCATGCCTAACATGGTTTGATATAATTTTCGGCCCACTTTACCATGGCTGTCCACCATACTTTGATTCACCAACGTTCCTTCGTTTTTACAATGCCCTGACGGCCTTTCTGAACGAGATATAACGTTTGCGCTTGTAAGGATTTTGGTATCACGATTTTGGTTCCACCCCATAGTAATACATTTACAGTATCCTACAGTTCGTGTCACACAGTATGATATACTACGGTTTTGTTTCGTCGTCCTTATTTCATCTAGCTGTCACTTGTTGCTAGTCATGGTCATCTTGGGTAGCTGATTCAATTTGTTGTTTGAGTTTCAGAGATGCAAGCCTTGCGACTCTTAGATCCCACGTTATATATCAATGTCTGGGCCGATGTCGTGATGTAATTTTTGTTGGTGGGACTTCGCACCATTAGTACACGTGGGTTTGTGAGCACATAGACGTTTCGGCCTTTGCTAGAGAACCAATATCAAACAACTATTTATGGACGCTTTAATCACATCGCAGAGACACTAGTCACCCAATATTGTTTTCCGACTTTTCCATTTTAAGTTCCTGTTCATCCAATTTCGAACTAGTTACGAGAGAAAGCCCTTTTATTTCTAAAATTAACCTTCTCTCGTTACTAACAATAGACGTCTCCCTTTGTCTTTATTTTTATATCTTCTTTTACCATGCTGTCTTCTCTCTTTGATGAAGTGATGCCTTTATGACCGATTATTTTCCTTGCCAACTTTTTATTGACTACTATTTTTGTAATATTAATCCCAGACATTTCTATGAAAATGTCTTAAAGTTCAGTCGATCAAATATTTTATACCATTTTTGTCGGCTTGTTTTATTCTCGTTGACACTTCTGGAAATATTCTCCTGGGCATTCAACTTTCTTGCACCATTAAATAGCTTCCTATTCTACACGATTAGTTAATTCTATCTTTCCGGATGATTTGAACCGCATGGAGAGCTTTGTCGGGCCGTTCCAGTCATGAGACGAGTCATTGTTTACTCAACCATAAAACTGCGATTTTATCAAACTTGGACGAATTTACCAGTGATTTTCTTGAGAAATCAAAACAAATGCTTGTTTTAGCAGATAAATGGTGAGCTCTTATCTTTTCTGTACTCGGGAAAAAATACCTCAAGGATTCTAAAGGGAAACTCATTGAGCAATCATGTTCTTTAACTAATCAAACAATCTTATTGCAAATTAGTAAAACGGAAAGCTAATCATAATACGCACCGTAACGCACTGTAACCAGATGTTCTTACTGATGCTATCAGAATACCTTACTCAAACATATGCCCGGTTGCCATCAACTCCGACGACTATAAACATTTTTTTCTGTTCCAAATGTTGGAACATGGTGTCGTTATATTGAATCCATGCAGTTATAGTTCTTGATTATTAATATTGTCCAGTTCATGTTGAATCTAGTTTTTGTTAAGTGCGGCTCTCTCTTGGACGCGGGATAATTCACGTTGGATCCAACTGTATCGTGATAGTGAGAAAAAAGATAAACGAGTGTTCTCTGACCAAAAATGATTTTTATTAACGAGCTTTCGGCTACCAGTCTGTAGCCTTCAACGGGTTAAACATAAAAGGCAAAAAACCATGTGGAATTTACACATATACAGTAATCTAACGGATAGTGTTTTTCCCGGTTATATGAGGGAGTTCAAGTGTTTGATTGTTTTTTCAAAAGAATGTTATAGTGTCCTGGAAGTGGCTTGGAATTATTGTCGGCGTGGTTGGTCGAAGCAGTGTGCCAAGACTCTAAGGTTCTGCGGCGTCGGAAGTTTCCTTTGTCAATAATCGTGGCGTTGTCGAAATCAATAACATGATCATTAACCCATGCATGGTTGGCGATATTGGAGCCTTTGCCGTGATATTTTACGTTTCTTGTATGTTCTGATTTTCGAGTTTTGAAGGATCTACCGGTTTCTCCAATGTAGTTCCATGTACAGTCTCGGTGAGGTATTTTGTAGATGACGTTGGTCTGTTATGGGATAGGTCTGTGTTTTGGAGACGGGAACTGGTGTTGTAGTATGTTGATTGGTTTGTTGCATACCTTGATGTTATATTTTTTTAGCGTTCGTGTCAGAGGCCTAGTGAGCCCTTTGATGTACGGTAAAACTGCATGTCCGTTTGGTGGAGAAGCAGAGTCCACTAGCTCAAAAAACGTTCGTATAAAATTTTTCCGGACTAGGCGTGATGTCTTTCGGTTTTTTGACGATCCGTGAAATCAGCTTCATTGGGTAACCATTTGAGATTAACGCTTTGGTGACATAATTTAATTCCCGCGATTTACTTTCTTCACTGCTTGGTAAATTTAACGATCTATGAATTAGAGCTTTCGCCGCGCTGCTTTTGTCTTTCGTCGTGGTGGGAGGTGTAGTCTAAGCAGCGGCCTGTGTGCGTAATTTTTAGGTAAACGTCGAAAGAGATGGTTCTGTTTTTTCTTGAAGCCAATGTGTCGACGAATGCAATTTATCCGTCATGTTCACGTTTGATTGTGAATTTTATATGTGGATCAACAGAATTAAGTGTTTGATGGAATGCAGCAACTGCAGATTTCTTTAAGACAGAAAAACTATCTTCAACATAGCGCTTCCATGTCTTTGGCGGTGTTGTGGCGTTCTGCATGTCCTGTTCTTCAATGATTTCCATACATAAGTGAGCAACAATGGCACTAACGGGACTGAACTTGCTTGTAAGTAATGCCGTTATAAATAAAGAAATTGCTGGATAGAACAAAGTTTAATTGGTAAATAATATCGTCAATGTTCACTTTTGTCCTGTCATTTAATGTGTTGTGTTTTTCTAGCTTCTTGATGTATGAACACGCTTTGTTAACTGGGATAACAGTGAAAAGCGGAACAACATTAATAGAAACCATTGTCTGTTCTTCCAAGATGGTAGCGTTCGAAATCTCTTTGGTAAATTGTGATGAATTGGAAACGGAGAAGACATTTTGATTTTAAAGAGGAGATAGTATTTCTGAAAGGATTTTGAAGTGTTATAAAAAGCGGAACCTATGTAACGATTGGTCGGAGCGGTGGTATACCATCGGTTGAACGTAGTTTTTGGTAAATCTTATCGTCAAGTTTTTGTTGATTCTTGAGGTTCAGTAAACTAGCAGTGAGTTCTCTTTCAGCTTTCTTAAGCGACTCTGACAATTTGATACGCGTTGTCATTCAGTGAGGTTTTCATCTTATTGTCGTAGTCTGATCGGTCCATTTTCATTAATTTTTTTTACCGTACATCGAAGGACTCACCGAACCACTGACACGAACGCTAAAAAAATATAACATCAAGGTATGCAACAAACCAATCAACATACTACAACACCAGTTCCCGTCTCCAAAACACAGACCTATCCCATAACAGACCAACGTCATCTACAAAATACCTTACAGAGACTGTACATGGAACTACATTGGAGAAACCGGTAGATCCTTCAAAACTCGAAAATCAGAATATACAAGAAACGTAAAATATCACGGCAAAGGCTCCAATATCGCCAACCATGCATGGGTTAATGATCATGTTATTGATTTCGACAACGCCACGATTATTGACAAAGGAAACTTCCGACGCCGCAGAACCTTAGAGTCTTGGCGCACTGCTTCGACCAACGACACCGACAATAATTTCAAGCCACTTCCAGGACACTATAACATTCTTTTGAAAAAACAATCAAATACTTGAACTCCCTCACATAACCGGGAAAAACACTATCCGTTACGTTACTGTATATGTGTAAATTCCACATGGTTTTTTGCCTTTTATGTTTAACCCGTTGAAGGCTACAGACTGGTAGCCGAAAGCTCGTTAATAAAAATCATTTTTGGTCAGAGAACACTCGTTTATCTTTTTTCTCACTATGATTAATCCTGACTGCAAGTCATCAATCTTTTCTGTATCGTGATAGTTGGAATTATGATCACCATCATTACCATCATGGTCATGTCTCAATTACAATGATAATTTCACACGTTACCGTAATGTTTCACGTCTACTTTTAAACTTCAAGTGGGTTGGGTTTTTTTGGTTTCTTTTTTTTTAGATCTACAAGTACTACCATTTCCGTCTTTACAGCATCTCAATTTAACTAATAACTACATCGAAGAGGAAGAAGGTTTACTAGCATTGTCCACATGGCCGAGGCTTCAAGAACTGGTAATCTGGGGAAACCCAGTGGCATCTTGTAGAAAAGAAGGACCACCTGCTGTTTCATATTACCTTGGACTTCTTGCAGGAATTGACGTTATTAGGTTATTATTATTATTATTTTATCATTTTTAGGTTTATTTCACATATGTGCTTCCAATGACTCTGAAAAGTTTCTATTTTATCAACGTGTTACCAATTGTGGGAGATTAAAGAGAAATACTGGCACAAAATTTGAGTTACTTACTTAAAGCAGTTTTACTTTCGAAGTGAGATAAAATAAATAATTTGGCATAAATCTTCAATTCTTTTATGGGGACATAGAATATATTCGTAAACAGATCAAGTTCAGTTCCTTTATCGGAGAGTATATAATTCCAATGAATTAATATCTTGCATGAAAGGACAGTCATCGATAAATATATGCAATATGCAGCCAATTTTCTGGGAAATATAGTCAAATGTCAATACTTTCTTTTTTAATGTTAGAAAATCTTTAACGTAGGCTACACGAGGACGAAACCTAGACACTCCCAGTTTTCTAGTCAGAATCCTTACACCTCCCCTACCTAATCTTAAAAGGCAGTAATTTCACCGCGTCCTTGCATCAATAGAAGGAGTAATTCGTAAAATCACTTGAAAAGAACAAAAAGTAAATTATTAGCAAGTTCAACTGATGCTACGTAGCCGCTCTATTCATTAATCTTATTCACTTGTTTGAGCCAGTTAATGCAGCGTTCCCCGTCAACATACGTAAGGGAAAAAGAAAAAAAAAAGAAAAAAAAAAGAGTGCTGCGCAGGCAGTTCTGCATAAAGAGAAGTAGAAATGTTTAAAGAGAGTACTCTGGCATAAAACAAGAGAACAACTCACTGAAGTTTCGAGCGAAAGCCCTTCATCGTAAGGGCTTTTGCTCGAAATATAAGTACTTTGTTCTCTGTTTTGTCTGATTACTACCTTTAAGCTTTGCCTACTATGTTAACGTAAAGGTGACCCTTTTTAATTTCCCAACAACAACGCTTGTTTACTCTGCAGTCTTGAAGCTACTTTCCTCAATTGATAGCCTGTTAGGATTTGTTGCCTTTTAAACGTGGTAGTTTCCGTAATGCCATAGGCTGTTGACCGCTTCTCATCAATATTAAAGTATGATACGATGCTCACTGAGCTCACGCATTTGTCTTAGACCCTGTAAAGAACTGGAAAGTTCTAAGTTTCGTGCATGATCACTCAAATATGTTCCGATCGTGAAAGCGACGACAACACCGACGTGACATGTCGCGACGAATATTGTGTCCGCCACAAGAAAATAATTTTCATTTGAATAGAAATAGAAAAGTAAGGTGAACAATTCACGGTTGCCTGTTTTTCATATCCTCCTCGTCTCTTCACCATTGTGACCCAAATCACTGTTTAGTTGGATAAAAGAGAAACTTCAGCGACATCTAGCAAACTTTGTGACCACTTGTGCGAAACTGACACGCACTTAGTCAGGAATTGTGGGTCATATCGAATATTTTTTGCGTTAGAATTGTATTTTTATTCGTAATATGCACACTACCGTACGTTGCAGACTTGCTGTAATGTAATAGACCTGAGAATAAATCCAGTCGTAGGTAAGAGTATATAAACAGTAACTAATAGTAATATTCTAGAACGAGAAGAGGTCATACAAAAAACTATTTTATGTAGACAGCAGCAACTTGATTTATTCTCACGTGCTAATAATTTTTTCGTAATATGTGATGGTTGTGTGAACGTATTGTTTCTTACGTAAGTAGTTATTGAAGGGAAACATCGTTTGATAATTATTATTCAGATAATGCATCCATCTCTTGGTTATGTCCAGTAAAGATCGACGTAGGCTTTATAAAGACATTAAGATGAAACAAAAGTACTTAGTTTAATAAGTGTATTTTTTACTGTAGGCATAGGCCATCAAAGAAACAGAAGAAGTTAACTTCACTTGCAATAAACAAGCATCCAAGACGAGTAAGTGGACTGAGTGAAACCTGGTGTTTCTGAGAGAAAACGTTTTCGATTCGATAGTTCGTTTAACTACTGTTGTGCCAATATGTGCTAATATGTGCTACCACTGTAGCTCCAAAATGGCTTTTTGGTCGATAAATTAGTGAGTTGCATTAAAATTTTATTTCTTGACGATATTCTCACAATATTGAGAATAACTTCTCAGCCCTAGTTTACAGGAGGGCAAGGACATAGTAACCCTAGCAACACGGTCACTCTGACAAAGGATAGCTCCATCCCGTACCCATTTGCTCTTTTATTTGTTCTGTCGGTGTGTTTACAAGAAAGTGGGACGACTCTTCCAAATGCAAGGGCAACCCTAGGTAAGAGCTAGGGCTACCTGGTTACTAGAGTTATCTTTTTCCCTCGTAGATGCGTTAATTTCTTTGAGACGTCATTGCGTATAGAGATATTAATGACAAATGGTGTCTCGAAGTACCGAAGCGAATGGGTAATTAAGAACATGCGTTCGAATTGATGGTACCAAACCGGTGGCGACTTTGTATTCAATCACTGTTTTTTTAAATTTAAAGTAGCTGAGTGTTTAAAATTTTACCTTGAATTGAGTAGATAAAAGCTTTTTTCTTACAAAATCTAACCCTAAACCAAACTTTCCAATCTTCCAATTTTTCATCAAGATATCATGCTTGGTGCACGTTAAGGGTTATGATTAAAATTAGAAGTCACTATACTTTATGCTACGATCAAGTAGAATATCCGGTTCCTACCTTCTCAGAACCTGGAACTACCTCTACTTCTCTCCATTAAATTCCACCACTGAGTTATTTGGCTAACTTTCCTCGTAATCTTGAGAAACAGTAAATCACTTGTCGGCTGTAGTCGTTTGAATCGACCGTAGTTCTTCATCAATATTTATTTTCGGACGTTGCCCAACAGATAGAATAAAAGTTGTTGCTGAAAAACCTTGTAGTTTTTCAAAGATTAGATTAGCCTTTCTCCTTGTAAACAAGGCTCTAACTTATTGATTTATAGAGAACCAAGAACATTTTTAATAGCAACTGAGTGACGGTCATATTATGCGACGACAAACTTGGTTTGGTTCCTGTTGAAGTAAAGAGTTTCTGACCCTAAACCAAGCTGATTGTAGCTAGTTTTTTTTCTAGTCCTGAAATAGGACTGAGCAATTTAGGCGTGAATTCATTCATACAAAATAGAAATTTTTGGAAAGTTGTCCGTAGAATTGTTAATTCTACAGATTTTTGTTGATTTATTAAAAGCTAACTGAGGAAACATTTCTCTCAGTTGTCTGGCATGAAGAACAGGCAGCTCTACATTTGGGTTGTTGAGATTTGGACCTCCATCAGAATCAGTCAAAACTTTGTGACGCATGCATGGACCGTAATCACAGCACCAGTCATTGTATCTTTTCAAGGACGAATTTAGAATGTCGCCAAATGGGGACTAGCCTTGAAGATTCCAAAAATTCAAAATACTCGAAAAATTGTGAATCTGAATATCTCTAAAATACAGTGTAGTTTTGTTTTCATCTGGGAATAATGTAAACTGCGCAAAAGCCTTGTTTCTGTATTTTAATGTCTTGAAATTTTTCACCCGTCATGAAGGACAATTGTTCAAGTTTCTCTGCTGGGTTGAAACCCTGAAACCTTCTAGACGTCTCTCCAGCTGTTCAATTCCTGAAACTATGGTGCATAGTTTAGGCGCTCACAAACCACTCCAGTGTTCCTTTATTTTTACTTTGTCCTCGTTTTCTAACTATCATTGAACTTTATCCCACAAAATCACTATCTACTTCAGTTATTATATTGTAGAAGATATTTTAATAATGATTTTGAACAGTTTCTATACGAAAATTGAACGCTAAAATGTAAGAAATCCTATGCAATCTCATGTAATCTTTGTATTCTGACGGATTCTAAGACTTTTTAGCTTTTAATTTTTGTATAAGAGAAGATATTGTTAATGAGATCCTATTTTTAACTTCCTGTTTCTTCTACCGAGGGTCCCTGTTACTATTAATTTCTTTCTTAATGTATATAGGTACAAAATTTGCCACCAGTTAGCCACAATAAAAAACTTTCGTCGTTAGAAGCTTCAAAATATCTTGAAATTGCCTATGAGAGGCGGAATGAAGTAAGACCATTGCCTCCTATCACTGCACCGTGTAAGGAAAGTAAATGTCAAAATCTAAATCCAAAGAGAGTTTCGTCTGCGCCGGTAAAAGAGCAGGAACAGATGAAAAACTATCATGTCTCTAAGGAACCTTGGCAGGAGAGGTAATGTAATATGCCTGTTGAACCTTGTCTCGTTTCAATATTAGACAAGGTCTTATATTTTGTTAGTAAAGCTGGGATTTTTCCGTCTGATCGTAGGAATGAGTTTTTAAACATGTATTTTTTTTCTTCATGATTTATTTATTTATTCATTTATTCATCTATCTATTTATGTACTTATTTATTTATTTATTTCATGTATGTATGTGTGTATGTATGTATGTATGTATGTATGTGTGTGTGTGTGTATGTATGTATGTGTGTATGTATGTATGTATGTATGTATGTATGTATGTATGTATGTATGTATTTTTTCTCTTATAGTCCTCAATCAGTACCTGCTAAATTACGTTCAGCTGACTGTCAAGGATCGATCCAAACAGAAGGAAGGTCATCGTGTGTGGAAGAGACCAGTGACTTTTCCCAAAGACATAGAGAGGCTCCTCCTCCTGAAGATCGAGTGTTTTTAACTCAGGTTTGTATTTATTGAGGTGTCATGAATAGTTGGGGAGCCCATTTTGGGGGTAGAGAATATATTAGAATGACGAAATGCTTGTAGCCGCACACGAAATAAGGACTGATCTTGATGATATATTTAAGTAATAAATTATGACAAAACGCAATAGTGCTAGCTTTAACGGTTCAGTTATTAAGGCAAGATGTATATGAAATTCTTTTTCTTGAAAGTTTTACATTTCTTGCAATAATTGTTTTATTAAGTGGTGCAGTAATAATGATAATAATTTGGTTATCCATCTTAAGTTTAAAAAAACACCATACCAGCGTTATCGTTAGAATTTATGTGCTCTATAATTATTCCAATTATCACTAGAACTTTCAAAAAAATCACTGTCTGAAAACTTTATATAGAAAACTATTCCTAAGCCTCTTTCTATTTCTGACAAAGGCACTGGCCTTTGTACATAACAATGCATATTGGTATCTGACAGAATTAAAATGCGCGAACTAAAAATGTGACCTGGTTACTTTTTTCCGTCAGCGATGTTAGGTGATCCTCAAGGAGGCCAATAATTGTTTCTGTGATTCTCCTTGTATCTTTCCTACGTCATCTTTACAGTAGATGAGCTAGACAAGATCCCTGTCCATTCTCTTCATCTCCATCGTAATTATCATCTGAGACCACTTTCGCTGCACAATTTTGTAGTTACTGAGGTTTTTCTTATAACGATGATGAACATTCTCCGAATTGCAAAAAGGTAAACCAAGTACGGATGGACAATAGTGGTGTATAGTGCCAAAACAGACTATTGCGACACAAAAAGTATTAACATTACATAACCCATTCATTTGGAGACTGTCATTGCTATACTGTCGATATTTACCTCTCAAATCGTGCATTCGACAATTATGACTCCCAATGTCTTGGTCGAAGTCACTTGTTTTATACTTGTAACATACAAATTTACAGTTAATTCTATACCCTATTTAGTCGTATACTCAGTGATCATATATTCTGTTTAATTTTGAATCTATTAGTCTACGATGTTCATATCCCGCTTTGAAAAGAAGTGGTGATTATTTGGGTCTTGTTTAGTTTGTATACCCATTTCAGAGCCTGCGTGTTACTGTGCTGCTTAGCTTCTTTGAAATTTGATGAGATTTAGGTCCACATTGATGCATTACAATGAAAAAATTGATGAATCTGAAAGTTGTATGATCATGAGTAGTCAAGACTCGAAAATAATACAAAAACAAATTTTCATAAACTTAGACTCGCTTATGGCGTCTGGCAGCCTTGTTGGTAAAACCTATTACGAGGAGTGAAGCAGGTCCCTTCGGCCGCAAGTTTCCGAGGCCTGCAGCGCATTACCTCGAAAGATGTTGCAACAGCCCGCAAGCACATAAAGATAAAACTTTCCGGTTCAAAATATCTTACCTTGTCTTTCTAAAATGTGTTGGGATTGTTCAGGTTATTACTGCGGTTAATAATTCTCCAGCAATGACTAATTTTATATATTTGTTGGGTTTTTGGGGGTTCTTTTTTGGGGGGATGTTGATCGTAATATAACAGGAAATAGCGTTCAGCAATCCAATTTATCTCTTGATGACCAATTCCCATGTACAGATCTTCGTGGAAAGTTTTAATCTATTGCCATTTTCGCTAACTCTCTGCCTGAAAAGTGCGTTACAAGGTTTGTTTCAGGATTTTCATAAAATTTTTCGTCGTAAAATTTCTTTCCCGCGCCCGTTTGATGTCTTTAAAACCTGCACATCGAACCGTGACCCGAAGATGTGCAAATTTGTGCTGCCGTTTTTTTCTAATTTATCTTGACCTTGAACCGTTAATGTCTGTTTACACGGGCGATTTTGTACGTGGCGAGTGTCATCCTTGTGTATTCGACAAACCCATAGCAGTCTATGCAGCAAGATATCCGCTTACCATTCGCTGGAGTTTCTCCTCGATGTCAATCGCACAGCACAAAATCGCTAGTGTGAACAGCCCTTTATGATTTTGCTTTAGGTTGACGACGTTGATGATGCGGAGTCATTATTTTTCAACGATGAGGAACCAAAACCTGAACTGAGGAAACCAGCTAATATACCTGCCAAACCAGTTAGTATAGCTAAGAAGTATGAAGGTTACGAACATCTCTTAAATATCGATGAAGAGTACGCAGATGATGGTAAACTACCGAGCGACATCCATGGCAATGTTAGGGCTTTACAGTATGCACTTGATCATCCGCTCATATTCACGAATCATTCTTCTAAACATCTTGTGCGGAGTATAACGAAACGTAAAAGACAGAAAGTAAGTAGGAACATCTTATTTCTTGGTTCCATTTCATTACGGTCTGGCAAACCAAGTTACAGCATATTTCTAGTTATTTTTCTTGTTTAGAGTTTTCAATGCATGTACACTCACCAGAAGCAGGCTTGTCGAGTAAATCGGGTACACCACTTAACTACTAAACTTGTTTCACATGTTTAGCTCTCGTTATGACCCCTGACATTCATCCTTAATCCTTTAACGCACAGGGCCGATATATATATATACATATTTGTCTTTTAGTGCTGACACAGCTCTATAGAGTGCTCAATACAAGGATTGTAGTACAGCAAATGTATAAAGTTAAAGACTATAACATGGAGATAAAAACTTGATAAAACTTAAACCTATTTACAATAAAAGTAACTCGAGTTTCACGCTCAAAGGCGATCATCAGACTGAAAGTTATTGCGGAGGCTTGACATTAAAAGCATAAAATTTGTTCTCGTGACGACACTTAGTTAACAATTCAGATCTTTTGTTCAATAGTAAGTTTTTGTCTGCATTTAAAATGCAGATTTTCTCAGCTAAGCACAAGTTACAAGTCTTTCTACCACTTTTATATGCATTTGCATGTTTAACTGTTGTCCAGTCGATTGAAAATTCTGTGTTGGACTCCTTCGATTCCCAGACGAACTTCAATAATGTAGAGCTACCGGAGTATCTCCTGTTATTAAATGAAAGGTTGTGGTTTCGGTATCGTGTTTTAAAGTCGTGTTCCGTCATTCCTATGTATATCCTTTGGGTTCGATTCCTGGGAGTGACAGTGGCCTCCCAGGCATGGTTATCGCATGTGTTAGCATTTGCCTGTCACTATATAATTAGCGTCACTGTGTTTGTTATTTATCTCTGAAGATGTTGCAAGATTTACGACGAAACGTTAGATCCATTAAACCATTTTGAAATTTACTTGTCACTTTTCTGTTTAAAATGCCTATCCTTCGTATTATATGCTGGGCCCTGATATTTGTTACACATCTGTGGCTCAGTTGATTTGACAAACCTAAAATTATTTGAGGTGTTAGACAAGGAATCGAAACGATAAAAGAACAAAAATAAAAGATTTTTCGAAGATGTAACTGTTACTTGGTACCAGAAGCGAAATGGAGGAACTAAGTCCATATAAATGAAGTGTCCAAAGCCAACTACCAAAAGTTCTTTCCACAGATTGAAACGACTGACACTCAAGCTTTGATGGAAGACGTTCAAAACCTTTGCAAAGAAACATGTATGCAAAATAGATCATTCCAGATCAAGGATTACTGGATTGTTTGTAACGGAGGAAAAACGAAGCAGGTTGTGTTGTAAAGAAGCCAGGGGAACTGTGGATGGACGCGTTTGAGCGGAGTTCTACGAGGCATTAACTTTTGAAATGCACTTCGGAAACCGTATTCTATGCATTATTAGCACTGATTGATCCAGGGTGGATCATTTCCAGCCATTCCCCCAGAGTAGCAAATAAAAAGGCAAAAAAGCCATATTTTCGTTGCTAGTAATGATCAGTGGTAAATTACGTTACCGAGATTTGCCCTATTCTCTCCCATTGCACGGATAGGGTCGGCTAACTGTTTCCCGTGTAAAAATGCCTGGATTCATCAGTGAAACACATACAACCTCAGTCAGTGTTCGATCATATGAGGGTTTTCAGAAAATAAAGACCCTTGAGATGGAATGTATTCTAGGTTATTTAATTTAATGGCGTGACATGACTTAGTGAAGAGTATTTATATCGTGTTGTTCATTTTAAATTATTTATCGTTGTGTTTCGGCGTGTTGTAGTAGAACGATTTTGATATATCAATCATAGTTGGATGACAGTACAGTTCCTTAACGATCTTAACTACAACCCAGAAAGTGAAGCGGATTTTTCCTGTGTAGAATGCTGAATCCGTTTACCGTGACATAAAAAATCACGGCAAATCTGAGATATCACGAAACAAGGTTGGTGACTAGTCGATAAGTCAGATAATACCATGATGACCTCCGTTTATATTGTTCCCAAGGGCAGATTTAATCCCTAAATTCCCTCATCAGCGTGCATACTTTTACTAATTTCCTCTTATTAATTTACATAAGCGAGCATCAAAAGGGGAAATACTAACACCCCCAAAAGAATTTCAAACAATACCAATTAAATTTCGCCGGCCGTCGTGCTATTACAAACTAAGGGGATGTTTACATAAGGCCGAGCTATCTCGGTGGGTGGAGATAACTCGGGGGATAGGGTCAAAGTTGGCCCTGTTTCACATGATAAAATGGTACAACTAAGATACCCCTGCCCCCCGCGATAACTGTAGGCTTCGTAAACATTCTCCTAACTAAATGGCTGGCCGACGAACTTGATTGCTGTCGTAAGTTCTATAATATAATCTCTGCTATTGTTATGATGCAACTACATCGACTTTTTTAAGAAGGCCATTAGCAAGGAGGAGGAATTTGGACAACCAACGACGACGAAGGTTTTGGAAGAAGCCCAGTCAAATAGATAGCTGGTGGCAACACTCAATTGACGGGATTTTACGTTAAGAACAGCAGAAAAAAAACTCGCGTATGCCTGGTCAAGTATTCATGAAATTGGCCGATTTTATCGATTTTAAATTTTATCACGTGCTGCAGTCGAAACTTCTACGTCCACCATGTTGTTATGAAGTAATTTTGACGTACGCATGCGTAATTGTGTCAAAGTTAACCCTACCTCCCGAGATAACTTGGGCTGAAGCTTTCACATAGAAAATATTAATGATAAAAAAACCGGTGGATATACTTAGCATTAATGAAACAAGATTAGATGCTACAATTTGTAATAACGAAATAAATATCTCTGGGTATGCTTTATTCAGAAAAGACAGATCCAGAATTGGCGGTGGCGTATGCCTTTACATTAGAGAGGTGTTTAATGTAATTGACAGAGCGAGAGATGTTCCCTTCAATTTGGAAGCCGTTTGCGTTGAAATAACTATACCTAAATCTAAACCTTTTCTTGTTACAACGGTATATCGACCCCCTAATTCAGGATCTGACTTTGTGGACCTTTTTGAAACCTATTTACTAAAACTAGACAAGGACGATAAAGAGTTAATTGATACAGGGGATTTTAGTTGTGATCTTTCTCTGAGTATTTTACAACCTCATGCTAGTAGTCATGCTAGCTTACTGGATATTATTGCCACAAACAGACCTTATGAATTATTGAATTCAGGTGTTTTACACATTGGGATCAGCGATCATAGTTTGGTCTATGCTTGCTTTAAAATAGCCGTCCCTAAACAAAATCCTAAATTTATTGAAAGTAGAACTTTTAAACATTATAATCAGAATCTTTTTAACCAAGATCTCCAGAATATGTTGAACAAACAGAATTGGAGCTCTCAAGACCCCAGCCACCTTTGGGAAAATTTTAAAGAAGTTTTTATTTTAGTATCAGAAATTTATGCTCCGATAAGATTTCGCAAAGTTCGTAGCGAATATGTTCCTTGGATGACTCATAGTTTAATTCAGGAAATGAGCCATCGTGATTATTTAAAAAAGAGAGCAGTAGCATTAAAATCTGAATCATTACACAATTTATATAAAAAGTAACGCAATCGAGTAAATTACCTGATTAAAAATGCGAAAAAGAAATTTTGTCTTGAAAGCATTGACTTAAATAAAGGAAATTCGAGAGAAATGTGGAAAAGCATTAATTTAATTATTGGGCGCAAAGGCCGAAGTTCTAAAACTACTACAATTTCCTCAATTAAACAAAATAATACAACTAACATTGTGACAAACGAAAAGGACATTGCTGAATCCTTAAACGAGTATTTTACTGAGATTGGTCCTAGCCTCTCAAAAAAATTGGATAAGACCAACGCTCAATATTTAGACTATATAACACCTGCTGAATGTGAGTTTAATTTCAGTTATATAACCTGCGAAACTGTTTTACATACAATTAATGGAATAAAATCTAAAAAAGCAGCCGGGCCAGATATTTCGGTAAATTTGTTGAAGGATTCAGCTAATGTTTCTGTACCTTTCTTAACTACAATTTTTAACTTATCGTTAAACTACGGTGTTTTTCCAAATGATTGGAAAAATGCACGTGTTTCACCAATTTATAAGTCGGGAGAAAAAGATGAATGCGGTAATTATAGGCCAATTTCGATACTATCCGTTGTTTCTAAATTATTCGAAAAATTGGTTTATAAACAAGTATACTCTTATTTAGAAAACAACGAACTTTTAACTCCTTTCCAGTCGGGTTCTAGAAAAGATAACTCGACTAGCACATCTTTATTAAACACAACCAACACTTGGCTGGTCAACATGGACCAAGGTCCGATAAATGGAGTAATTTTCCTTGATTTAAAGAAGGCCTTCGATACTGTAGACCACGAGATCTTAATAAAAAAATTAGAGTTATATGGTATTAAAGGAAATAGTCTGCGTTGGTTCATTTCATACCTGAGTGACCGTACACAAATATGTAAAGTTGGAATGACAATTTCTTCGAAAAAATATATAAAGACCGGTGTGCCACAGGGATCTAATTTGGGTCCATTATTATTTATACTTTATGTAAATGACCTACCAAACTGTTTAAGCAATTCTATCCCTGCTCTGTTTGCAGACGATACCAATGTAACGACATCTGGACCGTCTGTGGAAGATATCCAACGTAAACTAAATAATGAGTTGGATAACTTACATCAGTGGTTGCTTGCGAATAGATTGTCTTTGAATGTCAATAAAACGGAGTACAGTTAATTGGCTCTAGGTACAGGCTAACTCATATATCAACGGATCCCGAAATTTCAATTGGTTCTCAAAAAATCTCACGTGTAAAAGGGACAAAAACACTGGGTGTTTTGATCGACGAAAATATCACCTGGAAAAATCATATTGAAGCCACATGTAAAAAGATTTCGAGAGTAATAGGAATGATGAGACGAGTTAAAAATGTCATCAGTAATGAAAGCCTAGAACGGTTGTATAAAACGTTATTGTTACCACATTTTGATTACTGTTCTTTGGTTTGGGATAATTGCTCAAATAGCTTAAAAGACCGCTTACAAAAGCTTCAAAACAAAGCTGGTCGAATAATAAGTGGTGACAGATATGATATGTCAGCAACAGACACACGACCAAAACTTGGGTGGAAAGATTTATAGTCGCGAAGGGACGAACAAATGTTGTCCTTTGTGCAAAAGATAATTTCGGGCAGATCAAACTTAGATAATTTAAGTCACCTATTTTCAATAGCAAGGCGAGATTGTTATGACCTGAGAAGTAATGATAACATGCTCTTGTTACCTAAACCAAATACTAATGCAATGAAAAAAAGCTTTAAGTATAGAGCCGCTGTGATCTGGAACGCCCAATCATTAGAGGACAAAATTTATGAGCTTTGAAATTCAGTATTTTTAATTGTAAATAGCTTGGTTTTTATTTTTAGTATTACCATTTAAAAGCTCTGATGTAAATATCCTTATTTCTTATTTTCTCTTTTTAATTTCTTTTATGTGTGCAACACAGCCTAATGAAAAACAACTGAACATTTTTTCCCTGTAAATATATTTTATTATTGGTTGATTAGTTATCGTGTATAAATAAGATTAAATAAATAAATAAATAAATAAATAAATTAAGCAAAGATATCTCGCCCCCCAGGGTTGCCGTACCTTTGAGACCGAGGTATCTCAATCTCATGTGAACGATCTTGCATTTGATCAAGGAGATGTATAGGAGACAGGGACATCTTGGGGACCCGAGATATCCCTACCCACCGATATAACTTGCCTCATTTCAACAGGGCCTAAAGATGGATTTCCACTTGGTGCAAAATGTCGCGCACGCGACTTTTTCCTTTTGTCGTAGGAGCTCTCGAATGGAACCAAGTAGTTAAGTTTTACAATGCAGCTGTCGCGCGCGCGACATTTTACACCAAGTGGAAATCCACTTTTATACCATGACATGTGGGGAAATGAGTCATTAACTGTCCCCTCAAGCCTCGGGAGGTTTGTGACTAACGCACTCGGCACTTCCCCAAACCTCGTTCGGTTTTCTGGGACATTTAGTCACTAATTTCTATCGTGTCATGGTTATACTTATAATAACGGGTCAGAAGCCTCGTTTGTTAAAGTTTGTTTAGAACCATTATTTATAATAATAAATTTCTCTCGTTTTAAGGTTCTGGTTCCGGATTTTTTTCGCAACTACACAAAAGAACTTGTTTGAAAACCACTTTATTAGCCTTTTTTTAAAATATAATTTTAAAACCTCATAAGTAATTTATGTTTATTCCCTTGTTGACTTTTCCCGTTTCACCAAAATAAGTCGATATAACTGTGGTAGAGAGGTTATCAAAACAAGGTGCCTGTGGCAACACTTGTAGCTATTCGATCAACGAAATAATGAAGCTGATCCGGGTAAACGATGGGTTAAGGAGGGTCAATATCGAAATTTGAGAAAATGTAACACCTTGACAGATTAAAAACATTTCGGGACTGTATCATCAAAATGTTTTCAGGCCCCGATGAGAAGAGGTATACTTCTGCTTAAGTCTAACACTTACAAAACTTATTAATATTTCGCTTCGGCTTCAAATATACTTCTGCTCAGATAAGATGAAAAACAGGCTTAACCTTAACTATTAATTCTTCACTGCCAAAAGAGCATTAAGATTGCCGGGTATGTGCAAAGGAATAGCAACGACAATTTTCTTTTCTCTCAGCCAATTAAGTGCTCCAGCTAGCTTGGGCTACGTCATCATTTTGTTGAATAGTTTCGCTGGCTGCACATTGCTTCTCATGTTCCTGAGTTGTCCTAAGTAACCAAAGACGAAGTGCCCCATACATTCAATGCCAATATGATTGCTAGCAATCAAAATCTGTTATAGATAAGTCTTTACCAGTGCCCTTTCCTCCCCCGCTATTCCGTCATCTTGATGACTTGGTCCAGTTCCTTACAGATGTCCCAGGGTAAGAAGTTGGTCCTGCTAATGAGGTTAGGAGCAAGCTAGGACGATGATGGCGGTGATGAGGCAATATGAATTTTGTAATTTAAAACAAACCTTGGATCATTGACGTCTTATTTGATACTTGATATTTGTTCCTCGACCTTGGGAATGCTTCATATGGTTTCTAAAAGGATTCAGTTGAATGCGTTGAAGTCAAACTCAACTAACAATTTTCACCGGTTCAAGAGTTACTGTCGTCCAGAATACATTAAAACTCCCTGAGTGACGTTGTATCTAGAACAAGGACGACGTTGGGATTACTCTTGGGATAATAAATTATCGATTCTCTTTGTTTTGGATGAAATATTCTATTGAAAGAAGGACGTCGCCTTTGACGTTCCCGTCGTGTTTGCTTAAGGCTCCTATTGTCTCAGTACAGTGACAGAAACACAGCTTTCAACTAGCAAAACCCCATATTTTCTGGAAATGCTATTTTTTAGAGATAAAAAAACTAATTGCACGATTATTTTACTCTACAATACCTTGATGTTATTTTTTTGACCAACGAAATATTTGATGTTTCAGGTTGTATCAACAAAGATGAGCTCTCGCACTACTACCGTGGAAGAACTCGGAAACATCCTGGATAAAATGCGCACACATTCTAAAACCGTCGAAAGTAATCTAGGTATCGATTATACACTATTTCTTTTGCAAAATGTCTATTGAAATTTTGAATGACGTGAATGTACACAAGTGCTGTGTTTGTACGACGAGCTTGGTGTTACAGTAGTCTCCCGATGTCTCGACATTGCTTATCTCGATACTCCCGCTATCTCGATCAAAGATTCGTTTCCCCTGGATTTGCCTAACTGTTTATCAGTAGTTTACTATGGTTTATCTCGAACTCGTTTATCTCGATAACCCCGCTATCTCGATCAATTTTGGATTCCCTTGACCTAATTTTACCCTTTTTATCTCGATGCAGCGTTGAAAACGGCTGTTTCAAATAGTGAACCAACGACAGTAAGATCACAATTTTTTAAATAGTTTCTTATTACAACTGGCATCTTAGCGTTTATTCTTTGCATCTTAGCAATTCATAGGTCATTCCATAACTTCCCTTTACAAAATTTCAATGAGTTTGGCACTGCCACAATGAATGGAGAATGAAGAAGATACGCAATGGCTCTGACGACGAGCATTAGAAGTATCTAATTTTATGGAAAAACAGTTTGCGATGGCAAAACGCCAGCAAGATATTTCGGACTATTTTAATCAGTAGGGTATTTGAACTGGACCAGGGGTTCTAACTCGCTTCTGATTTTTTTCTGTAAAAAAATTGTTTAGTTTGAAAATAATTTAAAGAAAACACAGACTTTGTACCATCTAAATAACGTAAACTAAATTGAAACCAAGAATAAATGTTATAGTTAGTCTTTGTTAATTTTAACATTGAAAATCAAAAATTTCTTGGATCCCCCGATATGTCGAACTCCCGCTATCTCGATATTTTTTGCGTTTCCCTTGAGAGATCGAGATATCGGGAGACTACTGTATTTCAGACGATGAGTGGACGTTCGTGAAGCTCACATACTCCGAAAAAAGTGCATGAGCTTGACGTACGTCCACTTATTGTCAACTGGAATTTTTGTAAGTTGATTACGTGGCTTGTACTAGTGGTTTGTGTGGATTTACCTGTGTTTTGTCCTTCAGGTGATGTTTTAAAGGAATTTGAAAACCCTAAAATAAAAGAGTTCCGAGATGCTAAGAGACTATTAAACGAGGTTTGTTTGTGTAAAGCTAACCAGTTCTGAAAATGATAACACTTTCCAGTCGGTAGGTCTTCAGTTGACATGTAAAATCGTCCGGTATTAGCTAGAGTAGAATACTAAGGAGTTGCCATTGTGTGAAAATAGTTTACTAAGCAAAATTATATTGCGTGAATGAAAGCGGTCACGTGCATAATTGAAGAATATGCATTAAGATGAGCTTGTCTGCCGTTTTAAAATGGGGACCTAACTTCTAGGACGTTATTGGAGACCTAAAGGGATTATAAGGGGTTATCAATGGCAGTATCGACGCACTCCTGTGATTAAAAATGTTCACATTAATCCATTATTGACTGCTATTACCTATTCGCCCATATGATTGCTAAATACCTACTCACTTTGAAAGAATCCCTCCAATGGTTCTGCGTAAATCAATACCTGTTATCCCATTCACTGAAATTAGAATTCGTTCGAGAATTCTAAAAAGATATTAGAGAAACATGACCCCAGATCCACCAAGAAAGGTGTGGATTTGTGAGAAAATTCTGAAAATCTGAACATGCTTGCTGAGGAGTTCCCATGATACCACATCCTGTTTCGTATGCTTTGACCACAATTTAACGGTCATGCACCCTGACTTTGTTAGTCGATGTGAAAAACTGGGTGTAAAACATGTTTCTTTGAGGTTGATCACTTCAGTACTCACTCCATTGCACTCTCAACTATTATCTGACGTTAGCAGTGGCGTATATATAGGGGGGCAGAGGGGGCGACCGCCCCCCCCCCCCATCGGACATTTCTGTCGGAAAATTTAGAGGTTGTCGGAAAATTTGAGGGAGGATACCTTTCGTTTGCTGAGAAGTCAAAATACCTTCAGGACTAGAAACGTCAAAAATTGGACATTTGTATATCATAGAAATGATACAATATTACGGTAAATGAAAATTTGAAATAAATTTAAACATCTTTAACCTAAACCAAATGCAGAAAACCGAACGTTTTCTTTTGAAATATGGCAACTGTCTGCCTACAAATTGGTATGAGAAAATTCATTCCTCGCGGTTCGTGTTGACAGGCGCCTAACAACGTGAAGTCCGCCCACAGCAACGTCAAAGTTTCGTCCAATAAACTTCAATGTTTTAATTTTGAAACAACGCGTTAACGCACAGTGCACAGTCAATTGCAAATGCGGTAGCACAAACATAGGAAAATCGTGTAATCAAAATAGCCTATAAAATTGTTGGTAACATTTTGTGTTCTGAAAAGAAGCCAGTCAATGTTAGTTGGTTGGCACCGCTGTGTCTGCGTATTACAGCCGAGGCTAGACTGCTGTTACTAATTCTCAACTCTAAATGACTACTGAAAATGCGTTTGCCGTTTGTTCAGGTAACCCGATTTAGGCTAACTCTTGTCTGAAATTTTTCAAATCTCGCCTCCCCCCCCTCCAGAAATTGTTATATACGTCGCTGGACGTTAGGTCTCCCATTGGCGAATAAAATATATTGCATTAGCCAGAATAAAATAGCAAGAAGTCGCAACCACTCAAATGTTTTTCATGACATTCTTAAATATGGTTGTTGCGTTACACTGAAACTGTTTTAACATTATTTTAGGTACAAGCTAAGTATGACGAGGTCAGGCACCAGTCTCTGAATTCGACAGCCATTGCTGCTAACATCATGAAAAGAGAACTTATACATCATGATGTAAAAGAACAGAGCTCACCAATGGGAGCGAAAAAATAGAATCTGAAAAAGACCTTGAAAAGCCGAAGGAAAGATTGGATTTTCGAATCTAAATTCGCACAACCTAAATTTGCATAAAGATATGCACACTTGATCATGACTGATATGTAAATAAAATATATTTTGATATTCCATGTAATGATCTTGGTATTCCGTTTGGTATTCCGTTGCATCGAAGGGATCAAAGAATTCGTTCAATTCTTTGATCCCTTCAATTAATTAACTAGAAATAGGTGTACGCAAAAAACCCTCGCCCACCCTTCCAATATCTCTCTCGAGAATCCGAGTAAGATTGACAATTTTTCAAAATTGTCAGTGACAAATCGTCCTTACTATAACTGGAAGAGCGAATGCAACAAAAAAACCGCCACACATATGACAAATACAATCCAAACTAGAAATTGTTTTATATATAAACGGCTTAACGTCATATTTACGTTTAAAATTTCAACTTTGTTTTATTAAAACAAAACGTTCGGTGAGAATAACCTTTAACAGTTTAATAAATGACAAGGGATTCATTCTGACAATTCTACTGCTAAACAATGGATAATAGATCGTATCAAGATCCTGCATTAGTTGCGATCTTGAGGTATTTCGTGTCGTTTTCCAATCAAACTTCTCACTCATTTTGCCTTAAAGAAAGATTTTTTAGTAGATGACCAGACTTTCCGTCTTAAAAGTGGAGCTATCTCAAAGGTTATCAGTCGGATACCAGCGTTACAGACAGCTCATGATTGAAAACTTTTTTGATATGTTTTTTTTTTTTTTACTTAAAAACTTGGTGAATTCTACATTATCTCAAAGTTGGTTACAAATGTCTGAGATGAGCTATGATAAAGATTTATGCTAAGTATTCATGCGGAGGTACAAGACTTCGGTGACGAACATGTAAAGAACTGCGAAACCGACGAAATAAACAAAGAAAACATCAACGAGTTCTGCATTTCATTTGCTGACCAAAAATAGTCACCTCACGGAGCTTCTTTCTCTCCACATGTTTCAAAAATCTTGGTTGTTCTGCTTCATCTTCTTCTAGAGCCAGTTTAATATCGTTCAAAATATCTCGCTGTCCCTCTGACAGTTCTTCCGGATTCAGGGCTCGAAATTGGTAAACTCCTTCCTTGTTGTCTTCCCTCTCCGATCTACACTCAAAAATAGGTTCTTGATTTTGCTGCATATTCATTCCATCATTATTCATCCTATTCTCATTATTCTCGTCATCCGCCGTACTATCCACTCGTCGCTTAATCTCCTCCAACTCGACAGTGGAGAGCCAATTATTGTTTCTAATTGCTCTTGCCTGATCAGCTAAATTTTGCTCAGACATCCTAAACATCCCTCTATTTTGCCAGCTATTCAACATTCTCCTTCTGTACCCTCTGGTTCCTGGTTTACTCTCAAAATAGCATTCCATTACAACTCGATATAACGCATTGTTCCACTTTCTACGGGCAGTAGCTTGATGACGACCGAGTGGTGCCTGTCCGTTCACACCATCACTGCTGGACGAGACCACTTCTGGCCTCATTCACGTCGTTATCTTCATCTCTATTGTTGCTCATTATTCATCACTTTTGTGAGTTAGTGTTGATAAGGTGACACAACCACCGAGCTACTCTTTGTCTGGCCTCTCCCCTTTGACCTGTCTGGCTTGGGTGACCCTACCAGGAGCATTTGCTCCCGCCAGCCTAGCTCTCAGGATCGTTGAGACGCGCAAGGCCCCTCCACCAAGGCTCCTCCTCCTTATTATTATTATTATTATTATTATTATTATTATTATTATTATTCATATATTTGACTGTATGTATACTTGTCCAAACACCGGGTCCCCACCGGGGTCCAAGAGTGAGAGGGCTCTAGAAGTCTATTTTCCAGTTGGACCAATTTTCATGTTCTTATAGATAATGTTTTTCTAAGTATATGTGCAGTACCAATGAGAGTAATCTTCTGCAGTTCTTGAAGCTTGCTATTTCCCAGAATTCTCTCGACATTCCTACTAGTTCCCTTTCGGATCATTCCTAGTGCGCCCATGATGACTGGTATCGTTGTTGCGTTTAGATGCCACATCCTGGTGATCTCAATTTCCAGGTCTTTATATTTCTGAAGTTTATCATATTCTTTAGTCGAAATGTTGCCATCACAGGGAACTGCCATGTCAATAATTTGACATGTCCTTGCTTTGAAGTCTTTGATAACAATGTCTGGTTTATTGGCCGTGGTGGTACGGTCTGTGTGAACTGTGGAGTCCCAAAGAATTGTCACATCTTTTCCATTGGTGACCTCTACAGGATGATGTTCGTACCATTTCTCAGGAACTTTGATGTTGTAATGCTTGCACACATTCCAGTGGATGTATTGGCCTAAACGATCATGGCGAGCCTTATATTCTTTAGACGCTAATATAGGGCAGCCAGCTATGAGATGATCTACTGACGCATCTGACTTTTTGCAGATGCGGCAAAGAGGGTCTGTACCGTCGTTAACTATCTTAGATCTATAGACGTTTGTCGGGAGGCTCTGATCTTGGGCTGAGATCAAGAGACCCTCGGTTTCCGCTTTGAGACCTGACCCTTGAAGCCAACGATGTGTGGATTTACTATCAACATCAACTTCTTCTAGTCTTTGTAGGTATTTGCCGTGCAGTGGTTTATTTCTCCAGGTTTCCTTAAGAGCATTTAGACCAGCCTTTTTTGCCCGTTCTTTCAGTGTTTTGGCAGCAGCTGTTGGTTTAAGTTGATCTTCTTCTACTGTTGGTTGCACATCATACCGATGTTTCAGTTTTCTACTCAAGGTTATTATGGAATTCTTCCTTTTAGATTTCTCATACTTCAACACAGCTTGTAGCATGGGATCTGTTGTTGTTTCGAGATATCTACCAAGGCCGATCAGCGTAGTTTCATAAGCCATCTCGAGTTGGTTGAGTCCGCGTCCACCATCAGTGCGAGGTAGATACAATCTGTCAACATCTGATTTGGGGTGGTGCATACGAAATTTAGTTAACAGTTTGCGTATTTTAGTATCTATTCTTGCTACGTCTGTTTTGCTCCAATTTATGATTCCAAAACTGTAAGTGACAACAGGAGCTGCAATGCTGTTAATTGCTTTCACTCTGTTAGAGGAATTCAGTTCCGACTGAAGAATTAGTCGAACTCTCCTGTAACATTCTTTACGAATTTTTTCTTTCATCGCCGTGTGTTTGATACCATCACCTTCGTGGATACCAAGGTATTTGTAGACCTCATCATGTTCAAGGTTTCTGATCTTAGTGTTTGTATCCAGATTGATGTTACTCGCCTTGCAGAACTTGCCACGTTTAAAGCTGGCTTTTGCGCATTTGTCAAGTCCAAACTCCATGCCTATGTCGTCGCTGAAGTCTTTCACGATGGTGAGAAGGTCTTCGAGATCACTGTCATTTTTAGCGAATAGTTTGAGGTCATCCATGTAAAAGAGGTGGGTGATGACTTGATCAAATATATTATATCCCCGATTTGATTCATTCAAAAGTTTCGATAAGGGAAACAGGGCAATACAGAAGAGAAGTGGAGAGAATGAATCTCCTTGGAATATTCCTCGGTTGATGCTAATGCTGTTAGATGTTATAGATCCATTACCGTGATTAAGGATAAGAGTTGTCTTCCATGTTTTCATACTAATTTTAACGAAGTTGGTAATTTCTGGTGCCACCTTATACATTTCCATTGCTTTGTTTATCCAGTCTATTTAACCCATAGTTGGGGGCATACCAGGTTGCTCACAGTTGCCACCTGCGACCTGGGGCTAGTGGACCGAAGGGACGCCATCCCCATTGAGAGGCTGAGACCAGGGTCTGTCCTCTCCCACAGCGGGTTATTATTATTGTTATTATTATTATTATTATTATTTAATGTTATTTAAACACGGTGGCCTTTCAGAAAGTCTGCTTTTCAAAGGGCCGTGTAAAATTTCTACATGTACATAAAAACATTAACCTAATGTATTACATACTTGTGTTCCCAACTATATATAACTATTTGCAAAATAAAATAAGTGGACTATTCACTGGTTGCATAGTTGATTTTTGAATGTTTTCAAAGTCTTTGTACTAATATTGTTAACTATATTTTTATCTAACCTGTTTCAGCACACAGCTCCTCTATAGGAAAAACTTCTCTTTAGGAAATTAGTTTTTGGTTTATTTAATATAAGATTGGTATTGTTACTCCGTAAGTTATAATACTGATTATCACATATGTTAAACAATTGTGACAAACAGTTTGGTGCTAAGCCCTTAAGTATTTTGTACATCATTATCAATTCACGTTGATTCAAAGTATTAATGACGGGAGACCATTTTAAGTTATTAAAGATTTGGACTGACCGAATTTCATATGTAGATCCAGTAATAATCCTAGCTGCGCGCTTCTGCAGTTTGAACAGTTTATCTATATTAGAATTGTTACCGTCATGCCATACAGTAGAACAATAGCTGACATGGGGCAACACCAGTGCATTATACATGGTGATTAAAGTATCTTGATGTACAAACTGTTTAGCTTTTTTTAACAAGCTAATATTTCTAGATATAGTTTTGCATTGCCCTTCATTGTGTTTGTCCCATTTCAGCTGTTCATCGATGATTACACCAAACACCTTTTTATTTGATACTCGTTTGATAGTCTGCTGCCCAATTGTTAAGACAGGATCATTATCTAAGAATGCTTGTAATCTTTGTCGTGATCCAATACTCGCTATATCTTGTCAGTTCCACCAACGCAAGATTCATCGACCAACGATGCCGTAATAATAATGGTAACTAGTCAGACCAAAAGGTAAGAGAAGATGCTCTTCGAATAATTCTACCGTCTCAGAGATCAAAAGTTAGCGGATCATGGAAGGCGACAGTTAACTAATCCCGGCAAATTTCTATCGAATTTCAATGTGACCAGGGTGATGCAGATTATCTTGGTTATACATGCATTTGAACCATTGCGTTGTAGTATCCAATTGGTCGACAGTGCAAGGGTCAATACATGAACACATTGACAGAATTCGGAACTGCTTTACTATTCTTCGAAAGTGCCAAAAGAAAATATGATTTTTTTGCTTATGAAATTCTTTTCATTACAGATTTCGAGCCCTCTTAGAACTCGTAATCGGACTCGACATGCTCAAAATTCTTTGTACAACTTTTATCTCTGACGGAGTCGTGGACTATTGAATACCACAACACTTTATAATTTTTAACTTCCGCTATGACAATTTTAGTTATTTGCCACTTTTCGGCGGGTATGAAGCATTTTTACTTGATTACGTTGAGTCTGTAATATCGTATTTGAATGCACTTTTACAACCTACTGTTTGAATTTGAAAATAGTGCCGTGCTCCCATCGAACCGCCGTTCATTAAAGATAAATATTTCAATGTTTACATTTGAGTGTGAATGTATAAAAAATAAAAAAAAAATATATATAAATAAAAAAAAAACCCTTTCTGAAAAAGATCATGCCAGGGTCTCTTTTATCACACTAGCGGGGTGGGCCATGACCCTCCGGCTCTCACGGCGCACCCTCCATAGTAACTTGTCCTCATAAGTACAGACGGTCCCGACTTACGATTTTTCGACATTAAGATGGTGCGATAGCGATACGCATTCAGTAGAAACCGTTCTTCGAATTTGAATTTTGATTTTTTTCCCGGGGAAGCGATATGCGGAACGACACTCTCTCGTGATGCTGGACAGCTGGGCAGCGGCAGCAATCCCCATCCCCCAGTCTGCCAAGTGGTCGCTAGTGTGTATAACCAATACTCCACAGTAGTGTTCTGTGTTGCCAGCGTTTTTTTGGATACCCCTCTGTATTTACGTTGTGTTCTGTGCATCCATCATGTCCATATGTACGTGTTCTAAGCACGTTTAAGGTAGGCTAGGCTAGGCTAGGCTAGGCTGTGATGTTCGGTAGATTAGGTGTATTAAATGCATTTTCGACTGACGATATTTTCCACTTATGATGGGTTTATCGGAACGTAACCCCATCGTAAGTCGGTGACCGTCTGAATAGAATTCCCCTTACACCTCTATTGTATAGGGTGTAATGACTTAATAAAAATTAAACTAGTAACACTATAGCGATAAGGTCAAGAAAACATGATAGAAATAAATTCAGAAGTTACTTGTAGTATGTTTTGATCAAGTTGTAAGCTTTTTTGATGTCGACTACACCTACAGTTGCTTGGTTGCAGGTGCTGTAATAACACCCATGTTGATTGTTTGGGGCTTTTTGTACTATTAAATACAACTGCAACCACCAACCAACATGGGCTGCCCTGCGTTTGTCCACTGAGTCTCGGGGTAAGCCGAGGAGGTTGATGGCAGTCTGCCAGTACAGTTCTGTACATTCATACTCATGTCATCTTAACAATTTCCGGGATATCGTGTTCAACGAGGATCATTTCTTAACTTGTCGGCGTTGTCGCTCGGCCCTCGTGTACAGCAGATCCTCTGATATGATGCCTTCTTACCACTAAAGATTTCTTAGCATGGTTTCGAGGTCGATTTGAGAAAAATACGCACGAGTAAGATTTTCAAAGACTCATCAAAATAGCTATTTAAAGTCTGAAAAACTCACGAGCGCGGTTTTTCCAAATTCCACGAGAAACCTTGCGACCATCAATAACATATATTAAAAAGTAAATACAGTGCCTAAAAAGGCAGTTCAGTGCAAATTGGTGTTACCTTTCTACTGCACTGTCACCTTGAAATTCAACTGTTCTCAGCCAATCAGAATCGAGTCATTTTTTTATGCTTATTATTGCGCGCGTTCAATGCCAAGGTCCAAGTCCCATACATAGGTTGCCTTGGGAAGTTTTATTTTATAAATTTCGTTTCAAATCGCATGCAAGAGGCAAGGCAAGAAAATTTTACCAATTTTTTCGATTCTGGAGAGCAACAACATGGAACACTTGCAACGAGGAAATTTAATAAAGATTTAGCAGGAGAAATTTTGCCTGCCGTAGGTAGTCATTTTGACGGATTTAATAAGAGGTCATGCAATTACTTATAAACAATGAAATGATTTTATAATCAACTATCACAAACTTGTCACTACGAAAGTGAACTACTGAAAAGCAATCCACTAGGGGCTGTCAGAATGCCGCTGTACAGGCCATAGTTCTGTATCCTCTCCAACTCACAATGAATATGGCGAAAAACTTTATTATGTTAAAGATTTAATTTACGCTGAAGGTTAAGCATTTGACATGAATAAAAATTAACTTCTGCACAAGATAATATTTCATCAACCTTAGCTTTTTATACATTTCAGGCAAAGGCATCATAAATTCATTCTCAGTTATGCTCACGCTCAGACAATTATTTCACAAAAGTTAGCAAAAATCTCAAAAATATAGTTGCCTGGGCAGTTCATAGTGAAGGTCCTAATAAATTCAAAATATCTTTCTCAATACTTTTTGGAGCTGTAGTGGGTGCGTAGCGCTTCACAGGTATGCCTTCTTGATCACAGAGAAACTTGGTAAAATTCCACTTTATTCGATCTCCAAATGTCCCTCCTTTCACTTTCTTCAAATAGACATAAAGAGGATGAGCGTTGGTTCCATTTACATCAATTTTACTGAACATGTCAAACTCAACACCAAATCCTTTAACAAACTCTTTGATTACAGTTTCGTCATCTGGTTCCTGATTTCCAAACTGATTGCATGGAAATCCTAAAATACGTAATCCTTTCTCAGCATACCTAAATAATTGGAAAAAGTCATGAGTGTAATCTTATGTTTACTTAGAGCAGCATCATGCTGCAGAGATGGGCAGAGCAACAAGTCTCACACAACTAGAATGTTTTTCAGCAGGTAGAAAGAAAAAATGTCAGTGCAAAGGAGCTCATTTTATTTTAAATCCAAGACCCTCTTTTTTAAAAATTTCACTCATGCTAATGCCAGGAAATTTCACTCACCAAGAGGACTTGTCCTAGGATTCCTAGCCACCTTAAGGTTGATAAAGTTAAGAGGAAGCGTATGGTTTGAGGTTTCTGAAAAGATCTGCACCACAGCATGCCTCCAAAAACCTTTCACCATGTAACCATTACCCCTAGACCCAAACCTCATAGTCTTAGACCATGCACAGTGGGTGAAGTCATTCATATTCCTTTAATTTTTGCCTTCTTTAAAGAGAAAAAGTTATCAGTGTGATTTTTTTTTCCCGCAGTTTTTAATTTTGCTTCCTGAGCAGGATGATAAAAATTTTCTGAATATGGTCAATTACAAAATGAATAGCTAGGTTGCATCAAATAAACAAAAAAGAACATAAGGCAAGACACTGTACTGATGGCAATGTGAAGCACTTATTATGCAAGTCCACATCAATATTAATCATCTTCAAAAATCCAGAGGATAAAAATGATTTGGGAGAGAAGACCGAAGGAAAAGTTTATATAAAGTAGGGCAATTTTGTATCATATTTACTACAACTGATTGAATGTTCATTTCTTTTTTTTCTTCATCAACTGTTAATTAACTAATTAAAGCACCTGACGTGTAAAATCCTCTGGCATTAGCCAGAGTAAAAATTCAAGAGTGTGCCCTTACCCCTTAATGGGTTATCAACTGTACCATAAACCCAAGTCCTACATGAGCTCACAGCCAGTTACAGTACATATAAACTGCAGTGCTGGTGATGAGTTTACTGTATGTATATTAATAGGAGTAACTGGCAGGCAGGGTCATGGGAAAACAGCAGTGTTCTTGAGGTCATACACTATCTAAAAGATAAAAAAAAGCTTCTCAACATTTCGAGACGTCGAGAAGCTTTTTTTCTATCTTTTAGATAGTGTATAACCTCAAGAACACCGCTGTTTTATCAAAGCTATCTACACTGGACCCCCGTGCCTTAGAGGGTCATGGGAACCTGGCACCAAGTTCCTCTAAATTTAAAAAAATAAGGCTTCAATTTTTTTGCTGCAAGTTGAGGTCTTTGAAGAAAGAAAACATGACAAACAGTTTCAGAGAATGTATTAGGAAGTTATTTCAACTTTATTCTTTTTATATATATAATGTTTTCAATCACTGTGACTTGAAACTGATGTATGTTACAGGAAGTGTTTCTGGGCTGCGTTTTCTGTTTGCAGTTTGTTGCCTGAACCATTTGTGTTTACGTTAAGTATTCCATGGCCTCTACCTTCACTGAAATGTTGCCACAGACCAGTTTGTTGTTCGTTTTTATTTTTTCCAAAATTGTTTGTTGGACAAAAAAGAGAAATGTTTCAATACATGAAGTAGATCAGTTGTTTTTACTTGTTTGCTAATGGCTAAAACACTTCTTTCTCAGAAAAGACCAGCCTAAAAGTAAATACTGTGTGAAAATCTGTTACCCACTCCAAGCAGTCAATAATGTTTTTCTTCACCATTTAAGACATAACTCACTTTTTTGATAGTTTAATTGCAATTCTCTTAAGAACTTTTTTTTTGAAATGTTTTCCCGTGGTTTTCCAGTGCTCCATCGAGATGTGGAGAATGCATGGTAGGCAATTAGAAGCGGCGCTGAATTAAATGTATACCTGTGTTATAATATGCATGTAACACGTATTATAATTTATAATTTATTTTATATCCCCAGCACAAACTGTCCAGTACCAATTACCGGTCAATATCAATAAGCAGAACAACAATCTATTTCTATCTACTGAGAAGATTGGACAAATTTGTGAATTATTCGGCTAATCCGAGTTCTTCCAAGTTGTGGATGTTCAATCAAACATCGATATTACGTAATCCATCAAATTTTACTCAGTAGTTTTAACCAAGAAAACAACTTCAATGTTATTAAATTAATCATATCAAAAGAAATAATTAGTTTTTGTCATCATCTCAAATAAACTAAGCCATGTCAATTTTATCTACGTTCTCTTACTTCTTGTGCAGTTCTTGAAGCTGAGTATAGTTTGCGTTAGTAAAACCTCATTTGGAGGCGACGTTGACGATGAGTGTCACAAATCCCTTATATTTCGATAGAGAAACGTTTATTCCATTGATATCTTTTGCTTCAAACCCAAATATGTTTTTTGGGGATTCTTTTGCGCCAGCCATTATCCCTCTTCCTGATAATTTTGCTAAGTATTGGAGATTTCGAGCTAGAGACCGTATTGGCCTTACCATGGAACGAACGAGGTGTATCCACTGGGTGTATCTGCTTCTTTCCATCAACGAAACAGACTACAAGAACTGGGTTGCTTGGAAACAGATCACGTGACATCATCCAGAGACAAGGTGGGCATTTTGAAAAGTAATAACCATAAAGCCCTGGCCAAACGAATGCAACATCATTCGACATTGTTGAATTCAACTTCGTTGGATGGTGCTGGACTGAGGCGCCTTCCGTAGAAACAGAGGCACCTTCCGCAGAAAGTTCAAAACGCTGCGCGCGCAACGAACCGAGACTGGAGAGCATGTAGTTTTGGAATTTGTAGAGCAAAAGAACAAGAAAACTGAATCTGGAAAATGTTTTGTAGCTCTTGTGGAGGATACGTGAACTCTTGAGCCAGTATTTGCTCTAAGTGTGGGGCAGGTGAGTCGCACGGAAACAGTGGGCCGCTAGGATTTTTTTTTGAGATGGCACAATACGTATACGGTACGTTATTTGTGAGGACACATTTGTAGGGGGCCCGGGGGCATGCCCTCCCATGATAATTTTTTTGAATGTTGGGTCTCTGAAACGGCATTGCCTGCATTTTGAGGCCCCTTTGGAGCAAAATATAAAGGCCTTAAATCACATTTTTAACAGTGTGAACAAGGGCTTAAATCGCTAATGATCACACTAATGTTCATTTTCAAAGAAGTAAACATTTTAAAGAAGTTTGGACCCAAAGTCCAAACCAGATGCTGAGAAACCAAAACATAAATGATTTTCTATACAATTAAGTGTACTTTTTCATTATATAGGAAACAATGATTTTCAGTCTAATAGTTTCATAACAGGAACGAAGAATTCATTCATAATCAAACAAATTAACAATTAATACAAGTTCAATCTTAGGGGAAGTGCATCGGTAAAGCGATTAATAAGAACTTCGATGTCGAGCTTCTGACAAATGTCAGATTCCACGGACATGAGCATCAGTGAGTCCAGTCGATCTTGTCCCATTGCCAACCTCAGTCGGTTTTTGATCATCTTCAGCTTTGAAAATGATGTCTTGGCAGATGCAGATGTCAACGGGATTTTAACAATTCTTGACAAATTTAGGAAGCATTCAGACTCTTGAAGCAGTGCGCGGTAGAGGTCAAGGACGGCTTTTGTTCTTCTTCTATTGCCTTGGCCAGAATATCTTTAATCATCTTTGAGGAACGAATGAATTTCATCTCATTTTCAAGAGCATCAGAGTCGATATCATCCCTGAACCAATCAGCAGCGTCTTTAACGTGCTTGAAAGAATCAGCCGCCGTAATGCGGTTAGGATGGAGATATCCGAATCGACGCAAGATTGATCGATTTGGCTGCGTCGTATCTTATTTCGATAGAATTGATCATCAGATCAAGAACCTATTTCAGAACAGTTGACAAGTTAATTCAATGGGAGACATCAATTCTATTTTAGTTTGTAGAATCTTATTTCAGAACAAAGTTCCGTAGATGCGCAAGTTACGCAACACAATCGCTAATAAATTTTAACATCCCCCGGAAATTTCTCATCGGATTTGGACGGATCAAAAATCCCACTCTGAAAAAGATTGGGAGGACGGGCGCGCCCCCTTGTCCCCCCCTTGCCGGCGCCACTGCACAGAAAATTCGCACTCGTGACGTTTGGCTTTTATACTATTCTTTACTATAATTAAGAAATGACTGGTTACTGTAGGTTGTTGACTTTTCTTCAAACAAATTACTGGAGATTAGAAAATGCGTAATTAACGACGGTTTGGTTGTTGAATTCATTAAGCGCTTTTCTTCATCAGAAAATTTAAGTTATCAATCAATTCCATCACAGGCCTGTTGTATTTTAGGAAATTCACTGTTGTATTTTAGGATTATATCACTCCAACTGAAAGGTGTTTCTCTATTAAGGAGACAAATAGTACTAAAGTATATGATTTGATACAGTTGCTTTCGATACACAAGGCTACTGGCCTTGATGGGATATCTTGTAGACTACTGAAGGAAGCTTCTCAAATTATTATTCCATCTTTAACCTTTATTATTAATTTATCCATCAGTAGTGGAATCTTTCCAAATGATTAGAAAGTAGCCAAAGTTAGGCCTGTTCATAAGGAGGGTGCTAAGTCAAATCGTGATAATTATTGTCCCATATCAGTTCTGCCAATAGTTAGTAAGATAATAGAAAAGATTGTATTCGAACAATTCTTTGAATATTTGCTCAATAATAATTTATTGGCCCATTCACAGCACGGATTTAGACCAAAACATTCTACCCTGACAACTCTTCTTTTATCTACATATAGATGGTATCAAAATATTGATGAGGGATTACTAAATGGGGTTTTATTCCTAGATTTAAAAAAAGCCTTCGACACAGTTGACCATCAAATATTACTTGACAAACTTAAAATGTATGGAGTTGAATTCAATTCTCTCAAGTGGTTTAAATCTTACTTAACAGGCCGTACAAACATAGACAATGTACAAACATAGATGGTATTTTGTCTAATTATCTGCCTATTATTTGTGGGGTCCCCCAAGGCTCAGTTCTTGGACCTTTATTATTTTTATTTTACATAAATGATTTCCAATCTTGTCTTTCATCATCATCTATGATGATGATGAAACTGATGATCATCATCATCTATGATGATGATGAACTAAAGAATGTTCAAATTTGGCTACAAGCAAATAAACTCACTTTAAATGTTAAAAAATCGAAGTATCTAATTATTGCTAGTCAAAAACGCCTTAGTAGCCTTGACTACCATTTCAATATTGGAATAGATGGAATGTATATGGAAAGAGTCATTTCCTACAAATATCTAGGTGTTGAAATTGATGAAGTGCTAAACTGGCAGGTACACGTTGATGGTCTATGTAAAAAGGTATCAACATGTCTTGGGGTCTTAATGCAAAATAGATGCCTAGTCCCTTATGATACATTGCTATTGATGTATAAAGCATTGGTACTACCTTACCTAGATTACTGTAGTGAAATATGGGGCTGTTTAGGAAAAACCCTATCTGACAAACTCCAAAAGCTTCAAAACAGGGCAATTAGAATTATAACTTTTTCTGATTATGATGTCAGTGCAGTCGATCTATTGCAATCCCTTGGATGGGATACTCTTGAACAATGTCGTAATAAGCAAATGGCAGTTAGTATTTATAAATCATTGAACCATTTGTATCCTGAAGAGCTTAATTTACTATTTGAAACAACCTCCCAGATTCATTCACATAGTCTGAGAGACAGCTCTAGCAATATCTTTATACCAAGGCCTTTGACAGAGACTGGAAAACGAACTTTTGGCTACAGAGGGGCTGTTCTATGGAATGAGCTTTCTGATGTAACAAGGAATAGGCCGACTGTTCAGTCTTTTAAAAATTCTTTATAACTGTGGAGGGGCGATTCAGTGGAATTGGGCTTCCAATGTAATATAAGTTAAATTTTTAATATTTTAATGTACTTAGCATGGGTATGTGTGTATGTGTGTGCTTTTGCATTCATGGATATGTATGCTCATGTATGTGCGTGTAATGGCCTGTGTACAAATATTTTTTATATGGCCTGTGTACAAATATTTTTAATTTTGTCACAGGTTAATAATTTCTTTTTTATAGCACGGCTCATTGGAAGAGCATTTCTTTGAATGAAATGATATGGTGTGTGCTAATAATTTTTCATTTCTAATAAAACCTTATGAGGATGATGATGAATACATTTACAATTTTATCTACTTTATTAACTTGACCATGAGGTCTACTCTCAAAAGTGAAGTGATTTTAGCCTGAACAGAACTATCAATTATAAAAACAAACAAAGTAAAATTCCAAAACGAGTGACCTTGTGAGTGTCCACGTTCTGTAATTAACGTTACACAACAATGCCCATGGCCAAGGATTCCTATAAGTTTTACATAAGACAACAATTCCAAAGAGTTAAGCATGGTCACCATTTCCTGACGGGATTTTTTGGGGTTTTTTTTAATGATAATAATAATTTTAATAATAATAATAATAATAATAATAATAATATGGGCACTGGAGTAGGACAAGCACAGCTTCAGCCTACTACGGGAATGTGGATGCTCCCGCCTACCAGAGTCCAGGGTGGCACCTTTGGCAAGTGCCAGCAACCCCTTAGCCAAGGGTAGATAAGACTCTTTAGCTTTGGATGGCAATTTATCTAGGAGAAGGAAACTCTGACATAAAACCAGAAGTAGGTAGGCAGGACATTGATTTGGAGCCAGTGACCTCCATAAAACGAGCAGGCTTTAATGAGATGACCTAGGGAGTGGCATCCCTGCCTTGCCAGCTGGGTAGACAGGTAGCTGAAAGCCTCGGCTTGCTTTAATTGGCTGGCAGCTGCAAGTACACTACCTTCAGGTGTTGGCAAACCTGCCCTGTTAGCCCAAGGACTAGAAGAAAATCTGTACAGCAGGCTGATGCCCCTGACCTTAGTTGGTTGAGGATGAACCAGCCTTTAATGCTGAAACAGATCTGCACTAGTCTAAGAATAAAACAACATTCAGACTTAACCCTTGCAGTGGCATGCCTAAACTTACCTTAACTGGTTGGAAGTGCAAGAGTGTACTGTTAAGGTCAAACTGGATATACGCATTGGGGAGTACTTTCAGGGACTTTAAAGGGCTGTACATCCCTTACTCCTTCCTGACTGGATAAGTTGGGCGAGTAAGGGCTGGCCCAGTGGGTGTTTCTTAAAATCTATATTAATGGTAAAATTTCCTTTCCCCACAAGTTCCCTGAAATGTGCAATGTCTGTTGCGGCCTTACCTGGTGGGATGCTGGGAGCCCGTAGCAGGCTGAGACCCCTTCCACTGTCCTTAACTGGGTGGTGTGGGAGTTGTAATAATAATAATAATAATAATAATAATAATAATGCTGGGACCCCGTAGCAGGCTGAGACCCCTTCCACTGTCCTTAGTTGGGTGGTGTGCGAGTTGAGTCCAACAACACGCAACCCTGTTGGCTGTCATTCCTCCTTATACCTCAATCACCACAATGGTAAAGAATGGTATTAAATCCAAACGTGGACAAATTTTCTCTGCAACTTACCTGCCCAACACTTAGGGCAAAAACTGCCTTAGGAGTTTACGTATCGTCCACAAAAACTGCAAAACATTTTCCAGATTCAAATTTTCTTATTCTTTTGCCTGCTAGATTCCAAATTACGAGGACGACAAACTAAGAACCCGAGTTAGAGGATCCGAGCTGGGATCCGAGTTGGGATACGGATTCAGATTAGAACTCGGACTCGAGTCGAGATTAGGGTTAGGGTTAGCGTTTGGGTTAGGGATAGGGTTAGGGTAAGGTTAGGGTAAGATTAGGGTTATGGTTAGGGTTAGGGTGAGGTTAGGGTTAGGGTTGGGATTATGATTAGGGTTTGGGTAAGGTCCTGACGTTGGTACGAAGTGATCACATAATCGATGAGATACCCTTTTAGGGACTGATTACATGGAGAATTTTAGGCAAAGCTGAAATTGCAGCCCGATTAACCGGGATGAGATTTCAGCTCGGCCTTCTGATAAAATACTTGATAAACGGAGCTTGTGATTGCAAGAAGAAGGCTTCACACCGGTTTGAGCTACCCAGGCTGAAAATTTCAGCTAGGTTGACCGGGTTGGAAAATCACACGTAATCATCAGCCCGCGTTGAAAAGATGATTGACAGGTGTGGGTGGATGCAAATTGCCAAAACAACGGAGGCTACCGACCAATTCCTGCCTGGGTTCACTTCCGATTTCAGTTTCAGCCCGGGCGGAAGTATTTGATGTAATCGAGACTTTTTTCAACCCGGTCTGCCGGGTTGAAATTTTCTCATGTAATCAGCCTCATCGGCAGCCAATTTTATCAGCCCAAAACTCAGCGTAGCCGGGAGCGAAGATAAAACCCTGGGTACGAGGTTTAGTGAACGGATTTTAGTCCGCAGTTTTCATTGGTTTAGAAATCAAACATATGATTGGTTAAAAATTTCTAGTATAAATATGGTTTGTATCCTACTTCGCACGTGGACACAGAGAAGATTTGTTACGAAGCAACGTGCGGAGAGGTTCGTTGAAGATTTCGTTATCGAACTCTTTGATGAGTCGTCTCATCAAACTATTGGCTTCGGGGAAAGTCCCCGGACATTAGGTAGAGAGTACCTGCCGTAGACGGCTGCTGTCTGTCCTGTTGTTCAATGGCCAAGATACCGTCAATGGTGGAGTCGAACGAAAGGAAGATGTTTCGTCAAAGCAAAGTTATACAGATGGCCAGCTGAATTGAGTTGGTTCAACATAATGGGGCTTACTCTTGCTGTGTCCACCACCTTTTTAAATATGAGAAAGAATAACGAATGAAATTACTCGATGTGTTAGTCCATACAGAGTTTATGACAGTTACTTCGCCACGTGGTTATCACTCTCATGCTTTAACTCCGTGATTGACTGTAGTCTCATTTTGTCAGTTCTTTCTCGGAATTAGCTATCATACTGCAAGATCGCACTTCCAATGTTAAAATGTTTAACTGGATGGAGAACTGCTGAGAAGAAGTTGGAGATTGTCTTATTAGGACGACAAATTAGACGAGGTCGGTCGTGGTGCTTTGTGGTATGAAATTCACCTGTTTATCTTGATAGATAGATTGACTGTTGGGTCAGTTATTGAGTATAGATTTATCAAATTTCGTGTTACACAATGCTTGTACGCTAGAGAGTGGTACACGCTATAATTTTCTCTGATTACCATGCTCTTCAGAATCTGACTCAGAGGATCAATTCAAGTGTAGTCCCCCCACCCCCTAAGGGAGGACTACACTTGAATCACCTAGTTGGGTCATTTAAGTATAGTTCCCCCAAAGCTTTATCATATATCGTGAAATCAAACAAAACCTTTTATTTAATATTAACAATCACAAACTTTTTGGCCTAAACAGAATTTTGTATCTGAATAAATTACTTCTTAATAAATAGCATTAATTATTAAACCAAATGTCTTGTTTGGGAAATCAAATCCTGTCAACCTTGACCAGCTCTGTTGAGTTTCATGGGAACCCATTTCAAAGCCTATTCGAAATTTTCAGTTCAATCATGATTTATTGTGGCTACCATGTTACCATACAAATAGATCATATTTTGGATCAATGACTCATAAGCCATCCATCCATTATATAAAGACCTGAAATGTTTATCAATGGGCAAGAGCAGACCAGTGAGAACAAGTTCAAAGCAATATTGGACAAAATTGCATAGCAATATGGTGTCCGATAGATGGATGACAATAATAATAAACTTGTTCCTTTGGGAACCAACACAAACTTCGAGGCAACTCATTGCTATGTGCTCTCTTATTTTGATATGATATTGTGAAGGGCAGTACCAGATTTTTGATTTCGTTGGAGAAACTTGTAACCTGAATTCAGATATTAGCAGATAACAATATCCATAGCAAGTTTCAACATCTATGTCAGATTTTTAATTTTGACCACTTTATTTATCACTTAAATGGAGTTATTAGTCAATGTTTGTATCAATACACATGACAAAATTATAATCTAACATTTTGTTGCTTAAGATGCAACATCATCAGAGAATTAGACATAATACGATGATCATCGTATTATGTCTCATTCTCTGATGTTGCATCTTAAGCAAGGAAACGTTAGATCTTAATAAACCTTTTGACACAAATATGCTTGTCTTAAGAATTTTTTGCCTGGCCTTGATTTTCATCATTTGAATACGTTTTCCGCCTGGTTCTTCAATTACATCGATTCTAAAGAAATTATAATCATGGCCTGGGGAATGAAGGCCTTGTTCAAACTACAGGTGTAGGTGCCCTTGCACTGTGCATGAACACAGGCAGTAATGTGAATGCATCCTTTGTCCTATTGCCCAACTGGTGGGTCAATTCTATTACACAATGCCACTTACCTGCTTTGCTGTTTAAAAGAATGAAGAAAATGCACAGTAAGAATTTCCTTTGTTGTTTAATATCACCTTCTTGAAGTATAAAGGGAAAAACAAAGAATTAAGGAATCTTTTAGTTCTTTTTAAAAATGAAGGACAAGAAGGGCCAGTCATATAGCTAGGACATATCTAGCAGGAGGCCTTGAGTAGCTGTCAGCAAATTTGGGGAGTCAATGTCAAGTACAGATTTTAGGAAGTGCCTATCAAACACTCAAATATGTCATTTGGAATCTGTAATTTGGAAAGTGTCCAGCTTTATATAGGTTGATTATTACATTACTCTAAAAGTAGGTGTGACCCAGTAAATTCTTAGGGGTACCAGAGTCCCCTTGGGCCACCATGGTAGTTATGCCAGTGTGAAGGGTAAGTTAGGCTTCAATTGATAGTCTCCAAACTGAAAGGATAGTATTGGGAAATTGTGGTTAGGTAAAGGTGCTAGTCTGCCCACAAATTCAATTGACTTTGGGACTGTTTAAGCAGATAGTTCAAAAGTATGTACAGCACCATTAAAAACATTTACTTACCATTGGTTTTGAAACCAATGGAGTTTGTGCAAATATCCAAAGATTATTAGAAATCACCCAGAAATTTTAAAAATACATTATAAAATAATTTTCCAAGATAAAGAACAACCATGTGAAATTGTACTGGTTGAGACCACTAGTGCTCCAATAACTTTGGCCCTGGCTTCTTATTTGCTGATACATTATTTGACAATACAATAATGGGAGGCTAAATGCTTTGAAGAAGAGGGCTGGAAATGTCCATGATACCATAGAATACAAACAACAAGCATTTTTAATTTCTGTGCCTGAGCACCATGCCAGACACCTGTTCTGAACCAGGCCTAAATTCCCATATGTATTGAACTACTTACCTTGCTTATCTATCCCTGCAGTCCAGATGTTAAGAGATAACTCCATTTCATAACATACACTTGTAACATATGTAATTCTGATTTTTCCTCTATGATCCCTAGACTGAAATCAATGTCTTCCTACATATATATCTTTTTTATGTGGCCGTGTTGGTGGCACTGTGGTAGGAGACATGTATTTCAGTTTAGTTACAGGTGATAGGATTACCTATGCCTTGTATGAAATACAGCAATTCCTTAATTACTTGCCAGCATAATTTTTTTGTTTCCCTCCTGCCATATATTGAAATTTCTTGTCCTATTGGTAAAGGAGATGTATCCTTATTTACTTGGTATAAACTACATGCCTGGGTAAATGATACCCATTCCAGCCATGAACACTCAAAGCCAGTAGTCATTGGCCTACTGAATTTTAATTTGCATTAATTAGCACTAAATGGCAGGCATAGCAGGCCACTTATCTAAAATTACCTCAGGGAAATCATAGAGATGAAACAAGGAGCCATTTTATTTTAACAGGAGGGTGATGTCATTGCCTGAAACCATTTCAAAATATGAGTAGCATGCCCTTCATGTTTGTTGCTATTCTATACCTGGCCTTAAAAATTTTGCCTCTTTATTGAATTAGCCCATCTCTGCTAGCTATAGCTCTGCTGAGAACAATGAAAAGCATTATTTGATGTGCTGCATGACTTACAAATGAACAATGAATTGCAACATACCTACTGTATAATAGTCTGTTTTCCAAGGAGCCATATGGAAATTTACATAATTATTCACTTATTAATTTAAAATTATTATATGTCTAAGATAACAATTATTACGTTCACTTGTTGGATATTATTAAAATTACTTTGGAAATATTTAAAGACCTTATGCTTAAGCACTAGTCCATCTGTCTTTGAGTAGAACCCTAAAATGCCTTAGGGGAATGTTGGTGGCCTTAAAAGATCTTGGTAGGTCATTCCTTTTTTTAGCCCCAGAATAACTAATACTTTTTTGAGAAAATTTGTTTTGGGCTTATCTAAAGCATAATCAAAGTTATTATTCCGTAAGCGGTATGTTTGATTATTTGGCACTTTGAAAAGGTTAGAAGTACTTTCCAGATATTCTCCTTTCCTTACTTTGTACATAAATACAGCTTTGTTGTCTTCCCTTCTCTCCACCAATAGTTGCCAATTTAATTCTCTAATGATCGCAATAGATCTAAATTCATGTGATTTACCAGTAATGACTCGTGCAGCCCTGTTTTGCATTTTTTGTAGTTTTTCAAGTAAATAGTTATCGCAGGTATTCCAAACAAGGCTACAATAGTCAAAATATGGCAAAACAATTGCATTCTAGACTGAGATCAGTGTCTCTTGTGGTACGAAAGCTTTCATACGCCTGATCATCCGTATACCCTTAGACATCTTACTAACTATATTATTTAAATGGGATTTCCATTTAAGTTGGTCATCGACTATGACTCCCAGTGTTTTGGTTTCTTTCACCCTATATATTCTACTTCCTCCAAGTTTAAGATCAGGGTCATTATTAATATTGTTTAGTCTTTGTCTAGATCCAACGATCATGTATACAGTTTTTTCTTTATTTACAGTTAGTTTATTAGTCAGCAACCATTGGTGTATATGTTCCAAGTCTTCATTTAAATTTGTTTCAATATCAGCAATAGAGGGACCGCTTGTTCTTAAATTAGTGTCGTCAGCGAACATACTAGCTGTGGATTTACGTAAGCAGTTAGGCAAATCATTAATGTAGATAAGAAATAACAGTGGCCCCAAATTTGAGCTTTGTGGGACACCACATCGAATGATTCTCAACTCTAAATGACTACTGAAAATGCGTTTGCCGTTTGTTCAGGTAACCCGATTTAGGCTAAGTCTTGTCGGAAATTTTTCAAATCTCGCTCCCTCTCCAGAAATTGTTACATACGCCGCTGTGTGACAGAAACCTTTGATTTCTTATTAATTAGTCTAATTTTAATGGTACCCAGGCCTTAGTTTCACAAATATTTGCACACCACTGAGGAAGGTTGGAATGAACACAATTACTCATAACTGTGGGGATTTACAGGTTTAAGAACCAAGTACACAAAGCTGTACACAGTGGCGGTTTTAGAACATTTTAACCAGGGGGGTCAATTAGGCATGAAGTATGCGGCCCCGAAGGCGCGAGGCGTTTTAGCTAGGGGGTCCGGTGGCATGCTCCCCCGGAAAGTTTTGAAATTCTAGAGTCTTAGAAAGGCCATTTCCCGGGTTTTGGGAGAGGTTTTGGCAATTTTAAGGGTTAGAAAATCTTTAAATCGCTATAGAATTAAAATTTCAACTTTGTTGCATGTATGGGGGTTTTGAACTCCTCCCTTGGCAAGGACACTTGGGCTAATACTTAGGTTTTTATCGACTGTGCTAGTGAAAGTAGCACTTTATGCTACTAGCACTGCTCGTTTTTAACCAAAATTATGCTAAAGTTATGCTCGTTTTTCAAAATTATGCTTCTTTTTCTGAAATTATGCTTTCACAAATTAACTTTAGAAGCTCGAGATTAAATACTTGTTGGGTTTTTTTTTTATGTAGCCGAAAGAAAGCAAAACATCTCATTGTTCGCAATGTTGTCTAGCTTTTAATAGATTGCTCCTTATCTCCTGAAATGTTTTAAATACATCACAAAACTGCACTGATGGTTTGCTATCATAATTAGTGCCCTCAAAAAGTTCCCTGCTGCATTACACTTGCTTGCAAGTAATCAAGTTAAAGAATATTCATTGAATCAAACAGAATGGTTGGGAAAAAAAACAAATAACAGCAGTTCAGTTAAATTTAACCATTTCGTTTTGACCTTGAGAGCGTGGACTGGATCGGAACTAAAGTTCCAGTGAACCACAGGCGCCTAGACTAAGGCCTACTAAGAGACAGAATTTAACAAGACTGAACAAAGCTTATAAATTAACTCAATATAAGCAAGATGTGAATTACTGGAGAGTTATGGCCCAAGTAATGTGCTCTGTAACTGTAAAAATATGTAGGATGTGCTAGCAGTGCTACTTCCACAAAAAATGGCAAAAATGTGCTCGTTTTCCCAAAATATGCCAAAAATGTGCTAGCACAATCGATAAAAGCCTACTAATACTTCTACAGCCCAGTGGATACTTGCACCCAGTGAAGAACTGCTGCAAGCAGCGTTCAAGCAAGCGTACATCATTTGTTACACTTGCCTAAACGAGACTTTGTTCAACTTTAAACGGGAACGTTATCTACGGTGCAATTTGAGAAGTGAACCATTAGAAGCGAACCAGGCGGCATTAACGCAAAAATGTTGCAAATCTCTACTTGGGTAACTATTTAATACTGAGGAATGCTAAGCAAGACTATGTTTGTTTGCAACTTCTGTTTAGCATGTATTGTACTAGCTATTACTTGGAGAAACTTTACAACCATTTTGAAAAACTTGCATTTGGAGGGGCCATGGCCCCCCCCCATAGAGCCTCCACTGGCTGTACATGTATGTGATATTTCATGTGTGTAAGGTTTTGTTGTTTGATGATATGCTGTTATGGAATCTGGACTGTCAGTTTTCTGTTAAAAAGTATATATGGATTTTAAAAGCATTAAAAGGTGCCTGGGATATTGACTTGCCATTAAAAAATTGCTTTAACCTTTTAACGCCTGATTTTGTTTTCTTTTGCTCTTTGTTTTTCCTTTGTTTTCTCACTGATTCTTTTGTTCTTGGGTGTCCAATATACAGGACACTGGGCATTAAAAGGTTAAGAATGCACTAAAAGTATAATAACTTAAAATTCAAGGTAGATGCAGCAAATAAGTCATTGAGAAACTAACTGGCAGCAAATTGCAGGAGCCTGTTCGTTTACCAGTGGTGTATAATTGTCTTTATTTGTAAAAGATGGCTCCATCATTTAATTAAACTCTTCTCTTTAGAAGTTCTTCAAGGTCCACCCCCTACGTGTCCAGTTTAACGAAGAACGACATTGAAATGATTCGTTAACTCGAATATGAACTTTATTGCTTGCTTACGTGCTTACGTCTCTACATCCTAAAACCTGATAATTAAACATAGAGGGGTTCGCCACACCCTGATCACACCCTAACATCCAGTGTTGCTACAGAAGGAAACTGAGATACCAGGAAAGAACCTGCAGTATTTTCAAATGAGACCAATATGTATACGTTGTTATAAATTATGTGGGTATGAAGCTGTAGGCCTTGCCAAATGTCAATCCAAATTCAGCATACGTGTCGCAAACAGGCGATATCACCATACCCTCCTTATGCAGTTTACTGTACATTTTCCTGAGAAGAGTATAATAAAGTGTACAAGTTTTTGCGTTTGTTGCAGTTTATTATGTTTTCCTGTTTTTTACAATTTTATTTGATTGGTTAAAACATTGAGAGAACTTTCGCCCCCCTTTCCCATATCGTACTCCATAACTTTCTCAGTTGTTGGTATTATTGGAATTGTTAGTTAAGAGTTGGGGTTTGAGCCAGTGTCATTGTTGGTCAAAAATCCTGGTAGTTATTCACACTGCAGTTATGGAGTATTTCCACTGGGAAAAGTTTTTGTGAAATCTGAAAATTTCCTCCCAGAATGGACCTTAAGCCTGCGTAGTTCAGTCTTTCTATTTCCTCGGCCAAAAAATTCTTTTCTGAGAAAGTTGCAACAGTTTTATTTGCGCATTTTGCTGATGCTCGTGGGAAAGGTTTTCGCGAGGACTATTTGAACAAAATTTCTCAGGGGAAATATATTCACGCCAGGTAAACGAATTAGGTTTCATAGGAGTAAATCAATAATGATATCGTTTTGTTAAGCGGGATGTTTGTCAATAATGATTTGATATCAAAAGTGGACATGGTGACTTGATGAATTTAAGAAGCTTTTGGGGTTTGAAGCAACTCACTTTACGAACATGTTAATGGTGTTGCGTTGTTTTCTTTTATTTCGATCCTCGGCTGATGTTCTTCACTCAAATTAACTATATAAATTCACAACATGCTAATATTAAATTTACGCACGAAATCGAGAATAACAATACCTTGCCATTTCTTGACAGCAAAATACTGCTCTGTTTTGCGCAAGTTTATTTCTTGAAACATGCTTTTTACTTCATCCTAAAACTTCAGCTGCACTTACGTTTTAAATTTATTTCTCTTTAGCTCATACTGTCTCTCATAGTCTTCAAATGGCTATCTTTAAAACCCAGGTCAGGGAATGGAGAACGCTAAAACACGGAATCTTTAAACTCCGGAATACGAAAACTCGGAACGCGAAAACCCGTAGTCTGTAAAAGCCAGGAAATAAGAAACCCATTGAACTCTAAAAAGAATTTAATGTCAAGAACTTTAATGGCAACAAAAAATGAACAAAGAAGGAAAATAAGGTTGGTAAAACCGGTGATCTTTACATCAAAGCCTGCATGAAGATATGTGGCCGGTCTGACTTATTCAAACACGATTTTTCAAGCTACATGAATCCAGTACAACCCGATTCTAGTGTAAGCGATGGGAAACGATGCACCACTGGAGTCTTATTTTCCTTACAAAAGATCTGATTACCTTCGTACCAGGGGAGTCGGAAGCGAGGGGCCGGTCGAGCCTTGGCTCCCACATTTTTTTTGTGGGGGTAGAGTATGTGTGCCCCCCACTTTTTAAGGGAATATAAATGTTTCAATTTAAGTTAAGAAGCCTTATGTACAGGTACTTGAAAGTCTGAACTGTGTAATATGACTGAAAAAGTTTGATTCCTGAGGACAGAGGGCAGTGAGGCCGCAGATCTCTCTATTGACTGTTCCTATTGACCAGTAGTTTGCCGTATTTTTACCTTAAATCTGCGCCATAAGTTTGCCTGATCAATTGCATTGAGTGAACGAACCTTTAGCAAATCACAAATTCGACTTCGAACAACATTAAGGTTATTGTTTTGGCACCTGTATGATGACGGCAACTGGCCGTTGCTTGGACCACGCAGTCAAACACACTCATCCAGAGATTGGAACCTCACCGGACCCCCTACTTCTATATTCGTTCCGACGTTGGTGCTTCTTGCCATTTAAATTCGTAAAAACGCACGAGGTTTAAAGAACTACATTGATCGAAGCCCGTACTGATATTGCATGCAAAGTTTTATATTTCGACAATCTTTATAGCTGTAGGCCAGGTACTCCAGTTAGACACAAAAGAAGCCACGTTGGACACCCGAAAGCATTTACTTCTGTTTCGAGAGCTTTCTGTTCACTACAGTGAACTCAATTTCCATATCTGGAATGCTAACTCCCAGTCATTTGCTCGGGCAAAGAGTGAAGCCAAGATGGCTGCCTAAGGAGAGAAATTTTGTATGCAGTGAACTCAATGGACTCATTTTCCATATCTGGCCAATGAAAAGTGAAGCCAAGATGGCCACCCATGGAGGCCAATTTTGGACGTCAGTTTCAGTCCCCTACGAGGGCTTGTACGTCAGTTTTAGTCTCCCACGCGACTTTTTACATTTTCTAACGAGTTTTCTTTGGAAATACACGCAAAACATGTCTTCAAAATATAGAAATAAGTTTAAGAATTTTAAATATATTTCGACAAAGTCAAACCGAGTTACAGGTTATATATTTTCACGAAAATAAATTACCAAACATACGAGAAACCTGATAAAACGGTCTTCAAAAGTTACTTGAAGAAACTACTAAGTGCATGTCCTTTTTTTACCGGTAGTTTACCATCTTCAGACAATTTAGTACACTTCTTAGGCCACACGGCAATAATGAATCTTTTTAAATACTCGATTATGTAAAATTGGTCCAGTAGTATTTTGTCTAAACACCTTTTCGATGGCTGGGAATGTTTTCGAAGCCGAACCAAACAAAAACTAAAAATTAAAGTCGTGCAAAGGACTAGAACTGACGTACAAGACCGCAAAGAGGACTGAAACTGACGTCCAAATTTTCCCTCCATTGGCGGCCATCTTGGCTCATTGAACTCTAAAAAGACTGGAACATTGAACTCCATTGAACTCTAAAAAGACTAGAACGATAACTCGTCATACTTGTCCTCACGATTGAGTGAAGCCGACATGGGGGCAGCCATGTAAGTCAAAAACACGCGTGGGAAAAAGTTGTATTGAACTATTACTTCTCATTGACAGTTAATTCTGACAAATATGCAGTCCTACCGACATTGTCTTCCACTTACTAAGGATAAAAAGGAAAACTGTCAAAAAATCCGAAATTTAGCTTAAGTTTTTCGGAACAGGTTGCGTGTTTTATCGCGCAGGGGACTGGGATGACCTGCAAATTGACCTACATGTCAGCCTCCATGTTGGCTTCAAAATACAGTTTGCAGGTATCGTTCCAGTCATTTTAGAGTTCAACGTTGAACTCTAGAAAGTCTTTTTAGAGTTCAATGTCTTGGCTTCACTTTTCTGCCCGAGCGAATGACTGGGAGTTAGCATTCCAGATATGGAAATCTAGTTCATTGGGATTCACTGGCCCTCCATGGGCGGCAGTCTTGGCTTCACATTTCATTGGCCAGTTAGCATTCCAGATATGGAAATCAACAAGGGCAGATAATCTTTTAAGCCAATCAGGGCGTTTGTTTACTTCCGTGCGACAAGCCAATCAGGTTGCATTATTCACTTAATGGCTGCCGAAAATCACTGGGATGTGCATCTAATCATTTAAAGCCTTACGTGAACGTAGATTTTCCATTTTCATGTTCCAAACCTGTATTTCCCAGTAAAATACAATTTTTTCTTGGATTTCCTCGGACGGATTCGCGATTTATCGCCTATTACCCACGCAATCGGCGTTCGAATTGCGGCTCACGCAATGCTCGCAACTGAGAGGGCACGTAGAGTCTCAGTCAACCTTCAATCGCCCTTGTTGTCGGATTGCCGTGGTATCAGAAACCTTCCGAACGTTTCGTTTGCTGATTGTTTTCTCGCTATTACAAGGTTTAATAAACGTCTGGCAGTTATCAACCTTTGAACATTTTTATCTCGTGTCATATATACACCTAATAAACCTTGATTAATTTACCAATAACCATATATTTTCTTCAATTTGTTTATAACAAGACAAATCAATTCTCTTGCTTGTAAGTTATCTTCTTTACCAGACGCGCGCATTCTGTCTTGAAGTATAGAAGAGAATGAAGCCTATGAAACTTGATTATGTTAAATTAAAATATTACAAAGTAAACTTTTAAAAAGCAACATTTTATGGATTATCTTGAATGATTTGGTTGGCCTCTGGCATTGTTTTTCGCCAAGCTCGTTGGTTTTCGGCCACAAACGGCGGGAAAAATAACATCACTAATTGTATTCTTGTTTTTCGTTTGACCTTTTCGTTATTTTCGAGTTAAAGATGCCTAAATATAAGAAAATCTGCAATAATCCACTTCATGATGGTTGGTCAAAAGGTCAAGATGATCAGCGAAACGTCAACCTCAAAGCACATGGTTTATCAGAAATAGCTAACGCATTTTGCAGTCTCATGAAGCAGGAATTTGGCGCAAAATCACCAAGTGTAAACCATGTTTGTAGAGCTTGTCTTCAGCAATGCCTAAAAATTCGAGTTTTCAGAAAGTATCTTCCAAGAAACTGCGAAGCGATCAAACGCAAGGTAGAGAAACAGGTATGAATCAATGCAACAAAAAAAAGTATAGAAATATGAAATTTTAATATTATGTCCCAAAATCCCCAATCAATGGCTAAAGTTTCATAAAGCATGATTTGCTGATATTTGACAACAACCTTTGACTTGCAATAAAAATGTAAGGCATATTAATTCTAGACAGTAACCCCTCTGTTTCTAATCAGATAACTGATGGCAATCCTTCGAGCTATACTGTAGGTTCTTGAAATTTGCATTGCTTAGCATGATACCTTTCCTCTCATTTACCTTGAAGTTTTTGCTGCGTAGTTCAGAGGATGTTTCCCATGATCCTAATAGCACAAGTACCATAAGTTCAGCAGATATCAATGAACCAGACATGGTTGGTCAAACTAGCAGTCAAGTTAGTAATGAATCAACAGTTACCTTGAATTCACCCAGCCAGAAAATGTTAGAAGATTCTGAAGAAGATATGATATGTCAAGTAAAAAACCATGAGGACAAGGAATGCTCAAAGGTTGATAACTGCCAGACGTTTATTAAACCTTGTAATAGCGAGAAAACAATCAGCAAACGAAACGTTCGGAAGGTTTCTGATACCACGGCAATCCGACAACAAGGGCGATTGAAGGTTGACTGACTCTACGTGCCCTCTCAGTTGCGAGCATTGCGTGAGCCGCAATTCGAACGCCGATTGCGTGGGTAATAGGCGATAAATCGCGAATCCGTCCGAGGAAATCCAAGAAAAAATTGTATTTTACTGGGAAATACAGGTTTGGAACATGAAAATGGAAAATCTACGTTCACGTAAGGCTTTAAATGATTAGATGCACATCCCAGTGATTTTCGGCAGCTATTAAGTGAATAATGCAACCTGATTGGCTTGTCGCACGGAAGTAAACAAACGCCCTGATTGGCTTAAAAGATTATCTGCCCTTGTTATGGAAATCTAGTTCACTGGAATGAACGTAACGTAATTACGCTGTAGCTCGTTCGATAAGTTTACCACCTTTCAGGCTTGAAATTTAGAATTTGATTGAAAAGCATATTAGTCTAAAATTTAAATGGAACAGCCAATATCTCAGCAACCAGGTAAGCTTTTAGTTTAAAATAGATCGTTTAAAAACAGGGTAAAACATAATCTGAGATTGAACGTCTGGTAAATTACTCAAGATATGACCCAATAAACAAGTCGAAAACAAGTTGGTAATATATCGACTTCATACATCTGCAAGGATATACAGACCCAGTGCATAAGTTAAATTCGAGGGTGAATATACTACCACTTACGTCAGCAACCCTTTCCTGTCTACTTGACTGCACTAAGTTGATTTGATATAAACATTGGCTTCTGAATTGGCGGAGATTTGACGATCCACCCTCGTACAGGGAGATATCTGGACAGGACAGAGTTAAGTAAATCTCAATTACGGCTCTTCCCTGTAGAATAGGTTTATCTGCTTTTTTTTCTGTGACTCATGCCGGATGACTTCACCTGCCATGAGGGGACGTTGAAACAGGAAAGAGTTAATACACACTTGTCCGAATAAGTACCTGTGCACGATAGTAATGTTTACCTTTGGAAGGTAAAATCGTCAGATATTAGCCAGGGGATGTGGTCGAAGAACTATCCGGGCAGGAGTTAGTTCTGGTGTACGTACTGAATTGCCTCTTTCCCGTCCAGAGGTTTCCCTTTGGTGAGTTTCATCATCTGGTGATAGCCCAAATAAAACTATTGGAGATCTGTTCAGACAACAAAGAGTTAAAAGCCTTGATAAAAAATTTTGTCAGCCAGAAGTTGTCAAAATACAAGATAAAACATACTCCGAAGAGGAACATCTTGAAAACTCAGAATACGAGTCAAAATCAAAACGCAGGTTGAATCGATAACATTTCGGGTTTATTTCAAAACCATCATCAAACTAGTTAAAATTACATCATACTTTAATTGGTCTGATGATGGTTTTGAAATAAAACCGAAATATGACTGATTCAACTTGGGTCTTGATTTTGATTCGTATTCCGAGTTTTCAAGATGTTTCTCTTCGGAATATGTTTTACCTTGTATTTTTTTAAATTGTCGGCTGGCTCTGGCTTCAGAAGTTGTCAATCTAAAGAAAAACTTTGGGAAAATTCTATCAAACGTTCGCCAACCATTCTGATTTTCCTTGACTAAAGTTACTGATTTGTTGAAGGAATTAAAATTATTTTCCTCATGAACTACAGCAAGTGTAAATATAATTTATAGGATCATGATTATTTTATAACTACCCTGAAATTTTAAACAGAGGAAATATTCTTGAATTTAAAAAAAAAGGTTTGTAAAAAAAAGGTTTGTAAAAATAAAGGACCATCTACTATGGCTTTAAGTAGGATATAAAGTTTTGATAAGAAATTTCCTCAGCAAGAAGTTGTCACTCTAAAGAAAAACTCTGGGAACTTCAATTAAACATTTGCCAACCATTTCAATTTTCCATGACTAAAATTACTAGTTTGTTAAAGGAGTTAAAATGATTTTCCTTATGAACTGCAGTAAGTGTAAATATCACTTATAGGATCATGACTATTTTATACAGGTACAGAAGAGCCGGGGGGGCTGTGGGGGCTGTAGCCCCCCACTTTTTTATGCATTAAAACACTTGTTGTGAAATTTCCCAGAGAAGCATACAAAATGCTGTATTTTTATCTCAAGCCCCCCACTTGTAATTCTGCTTTGCTGTCCCTGTTATAACTACTTAAACAGAGGAAATATCCATGAATTTAAAAAAAAGGTTTGTGAAAATAAAGGATCATCTACAATGGCTTCAAGTGGGATTTTCCTATGTTTCATGAGAGGAAAAAAACTTATTGGAAATAAACTGAAGCTTTTACCCAAGTTGTCCACAATATGTATCAGACAGACTGCATTTGCAGCAGCACAATGTTTTCAAAAGTTTCTTAAGAGAGTGTGCCAACACCAATTGCTATGGAATCCAGTGCCTTTTAAAACTTGATTGTCACTTTTTGGATACCACTATTTGAGGACTGACTACTTTAAAATCTGCAGAGAATACTAGACTGTCTACTACATCAGAGTCTGATTACCAAGTGTATGGGGTATATGTGCTCCGTCTGCATGACTCTTGGACAGGGGCAGAAGGAGGATATGGGCTCAGGATACGAGGCACAGCTTTGACAGTGGATTGCAGTATGCCATATGTTTTGGACATGTTACCTTGCTTATGCTTTTGTTGTGAAGAGAAATTCTACAATAAAAACTCCTTCACTTCTGGCATATCAAATGGGATAGCATAAAATTCTTGTGGGTGTCATATGGTCCCTTATACCCCATCTATCTGGTTGTGCTACTTGGTAAAAGAATGAACTGCCTTAATTGATCTCCTCTGAGTATCCAAAATGTGAATTAGTCTTTCAGTAATGATAGTTGGATGTTCATCAAACTATGTCAGAAAAACAGTTTCTGAACCTCACATGGGGATTGAGTCTGCACCATCTGATGACCAGGAAGACACTCCATAAGCTGTAGAGACCAAGATGGCTAGCTAAGGACAATACAAATTCAACATGTGCTGCCATGATAGCTGCTGTACAGGTAGCTTAATGGTTTGAGCATCTTACCAGCTGTCAGAAGGTTGCTTTTTTGATTCTTGTCTGGGGTTCAGAAATAATTTTCCTGAAGTATTGGCTTGACAAACATCCAACTATCATTTAATAAATTATTCTTGGCATATGATACTGATCATCAGTTGTATATTCCTGGTAGGAACTGGTGTAGTGTGAGATGGTTTACTGATAATTAAACTGAAGAAAGCTGATTTTGATGATGTTGCTATAATTGAAAAACTGGAAACCTAGGACATCAAAGTTTGACATTTCTTCAATAACAAACTGTGATATATAATGACAATGACAATTTATCATCACAAAAACAGAATGGTGTTGTTGCCTTCAAAAGCACTGAAGTTTAGTGACCAGAACAGTCCAACTGATGGTGAATTTTCAGTGACTGAAAAGATGGCTGACCTAGTATTCAATGACATGTGCAGACAAATTGCTAAATTACATTCTAAATTATCCTAAATTATGAGGTTGTATGATTTTTATATGCAGAAACATTGCATAATCATAAACACTAATTAATAATCAAAAATTGATATGTTTGTTGCATATTAGTGGAGCTTGGGAGAAAAATGTCTTTGGTGTACTTTGCAATTTAGTCTTTCATTAGTCTGTGGCTGCACTGATATTTTCAAGTTAAGGAACAGTGATCTGTTGTGTTTGGTAATTATTTCTTCAATTCATGTTATCTTGAGGTTAATTTAAAGGCTTGGATGTATCAGCATGATGTATAATTATCCAGTTAGCACATTCTTATAGTTATTTGAAACATTTGCTCATCATCTTGCTGAGTTGGTAAGATCAAATAATGGGAATGGCTAATTATAGTTAAAAACACAATTACCTTAAGCTGTGAAAACTAGGAAGTATAATATGAAACATACTCTAAATAAGAGTGACATCTTGAAACTCAAGATCTGAGTGAAAACAAGACAAGACTATAATGTAATTATTATGTATTAATAATTCACTAATTATAATGTAATTATAATTCACTCAAATCTTGAGTTTCAAGATGTCACTCTTATTTGGAGTATGTTTCATATTGTACTTCTTCAAGTTATTGGCAGGCACTGGATTTTAGATCATGAAAACTAAAGTTCTTAAAAATCATTATAAAAACTCTATTCATCTGCATTTGCAAAACAATCACATGTAAGAGATAATTACTACCAAACTCAATCTTGGGATGTTGACATGCAGAACTTAACAGCCAATCATTAATAAATAAATTAGGACTTTGGCAGCTGTTTGCCTGCATGATCATCTTTGACTAAAGACGTTGCGTTTTACATTCTGACTTTTCCTGACATCATTGCATTTAGTGACAAAAACCCATTGTCGTGGTGGAAGTTTGTAAAATATGAAAAAAGGTTTACTCAAAATTTTTGTCATAATTCTTTCAGGCAGTTTTCAGTTTTTGGTTTCTTTCTAGAACTGCCTCACCCTTGAACTGGTGTTGCAGAGCATTCAGAGTTTTTTCAGACTCAGAAAATCGCACGCAATTTCGTGTGTAAAAGCGATTGCACCGGCTTGTCCACGCGATCATGTGCTCAAACACGAAAGACACGAGTATACACAGGTCAGAAATTGCCATGCAGCATTTGGTTTACCGTACCGAACAAACTTTTTAAATTTTACGTTAAACAATAACTACGTTCGTAAACATAATGCCATTTATGAAGACGAATCATTGTCAGAATCCGTAGAACAGACCGTCAGAATTGTTATCTTGATGTGCTTGATCGGACGACAAAACAACGATGTTTCCTGATTGCCAGTTTCCTTTTTCTCGTGGCAATTGGGCCAGTTTTTTTCTTTTTTTCTTTTTTTTTCTCGCTGTTTACTTTCCGTCATGTAAATCTGAACTGCTCGATCTACAATTGCCTGTCGTTTATTTGTGTTTCATAAATCATCGTTGCCATAAATGACCGATGACTCGTTGATGGTGTTGTGATGTATAGACACTTGCGATGACTATTCGTCTGAACACTAAATATCCGTTTTACCGAGGAGTTGGAACCCGAAATACTGATGGTCAGACTAGCTAATTTAGACAGATTTGGAAATTCTTGTCCGCGATAAGTCATCACTGACTTCCACAAAGATTTCGCGTCTGGCAATTTTGAGAGGTGGCTCTTTGCATAAAATTTAAAATTTGTCCCCTCTTTCGGAACAAGTAAGATCTCAAAGGATGCGCGTGACAGGAGCTGTTCAAAATGATTCGCCGTCGCTTGTATATCTTTGTTCTCGTAATCCTTCTCGTCGGTCGAAAAGGTGGATAAAACTGTTTCGTCTTGGAAAAGATGTTTAAGTCGTAGCACGCGAGTCGAGATTTTATTGCGTCAATCACCAACCGAATGACTTCATATACTTGGGCGCACAATCCATCGCACGCCCAAAATCTTCTGAGCGCATTCAGGCGCGATCGCACGCCCCAGTTGAATCCCTTGTGTTGCTGGAACTTCTGTAATAATTCTTGCAAGTGAAACTGGTAGTTGTGGTACGTTTAGCGATAATTACAGCATGCTAGCCTGATAAAGCAAGAGTTATAGCCAGATAATGAAATAGTCGGATTTTTTTCTTTTTAACAGGCGTCAATTATTCTGGACAAAGTGGTATGTATAGTATTTCAGAGCAAAATAAAATTTGATATCTTATTTTTCTTTTTATTCATTTTCCTTCTTATTCATTTTTATATGGTTCTTTTAATTCTTACGGTGAAGGGGTGTGAAAAGCTTTTAACTCTGAAATGTGTCCCTGGCATGTTTATTTTTGGAACTTTTTTAAGCTCTAAAAATTTTGAAACATTTACATGTTATTCATTGAATTCTTAATGTGTAGAGATTTTCCAAAACAGAACATTGTCATAATAAATGTTTTGCTGTGTATGTTGCAGTTAATGCAGAGGCTTTTTAATGTTTTAAGGTTGAAGATTGTGCAAAATACTGTTATACATTAATCTGATTTATGATATTAAGAAATAAATAAGAATGAATAGAGTCTTCAGGTACTGTAATGTTGTTATGCAATTTTTGTTTGATGTTACAATCACAGTTACTAAACAATGTGAGACTTAGTGGAGTCTCCTTATTACTGCCCAGGTTACGTGTAGGTCTACCGGAGAAGCATGATTACCTGAATTTTAAGTACAATCACCTGTTCATGACAAATTGCTTCCTACCACAAGGCTCTAAATGGTATCACTCCTAAATTAGGACAGTTTGCAGGGTTGTGGCCAGGCTGGGCAGTGGCATAACTACGGGGGGGCGTGAGGGGTCACGTGGCCCCCATCTGATGACTGTGCCTCCCCCATTTGAAATTTTCAAATTGGGAAAAATTGCAGAATCAAATCCAGTTGCTAGTTTGCTTGTGAAATATATTTACTCCATATTAAGTCTAAAAGTGAAATGGGAAATGCAAGTTGTCGAACTGTTCGAATTTGACTATTTTTTTGACCGCTTAGCCCGTGCTAGGACGTCAGGCTCAAAAGTGCACGCTCAACCGAATAAGCAAAATACCGGTAGTTTAGGAGTCAGTGGATGAGTGGGTGGCTGCTATTTAAACGTAGTAATAACGGAAGAATAGCTTTTTGATAAATTTTGATAAATTGAGGAGGCAAGTCAATGTCATCGTTTGTTGTGTATTAGTAGGGGGTAGGTAGTTCCACGATGAAGTTCCACGATGAAGTTCCACAAAAATAAAAAAAAAAATAAAGTCAACACTGTACGTGGTCGTTTGCCGGTTCAATTGAATATTGCTCATTGTGTTGTGCTGTGGACTACACAAACATTTTATGAACCAAATTTGAGGTTAACATGTATTCGGAGTTCTTTTGGCAGTATAGTTCACCAACCATGTAAATGCAAAATATCGAAATTCACTTAATTTGATAAACGTTTTATAGCGAAATATCTAGTGCCCTCCCCAAGATATGGTTATGCCCCCTTGGGTGCCCCTCTATTTTTCAACCACAGTTACGCCACTAAAGTTAGAATGTTTAATGTGGATCAAAAGAAGTTTTATCAAGAATTGGATGGTAAGAGTAGACCGGAGAAAATTATACCTGATGCTGAAGAAAGCAAGACGTTTTGGGGTAGTTTGTGGGACATTGTAAGACAACATAATGATCAGGCAGAATGGTTACAAGAATTAAAAGAAGAGATGGCTTATCCCGTTCAAGAAAATCTGCACATTAGCAAAGATAAGGTAGAAATGCAGTACCGAAAGATACCTAACTGGAAAGCACCGGGACCTGACGGGGTGCAAGGGTTCTCGATTAAGAAATTAACAGCTTGTCATCAAAAAATAGCGGAACAACTGGAAAAGATATTCAATGAAGGGGAAGAGCTTCCTGATTGGATGACGTGTAGCAGAACAGTTCTTTGTGCAAAGGATCCTAGAAAAGGCAATGCTGCAGACAACTTTAGACCTATATCATGCCTCCCATTATTATGGAAACTTATGACTGGTATCATTTCTGAAAGTATTTACGGCTTTCTGGATAGCAACGGAATTCTACCAAAGGAACAAAAAGGCTGCAAAAGACAATGCAGAGGAACAAAAGAGCAGTTATTTATTGATAAGTTGGTTCTTAAGGATTGCATGAAAAGGCATACCAATTTAGCAATGGGATGGGTAGATTATCGGAAAGCATGCGACATGGTACCGCACTCGTGGGTCGAAGAATGCCTGAAAATGTTTGGAATTGCCAGAAATGTGGAACAGTTCATATGTAATAGCATGATGAAGTGGAAAACAGAATTGACTGGTTGTGGATAGAGTCTAGGCCTCGTGAAGATAAGAAGAGGTATATTCATAGGCGAACGGGAGAGTGGGGGCTAGGGCTGCAGCCCCCCTCAGATTCAGGCATCGCCAAGTTTTTCGGGCGACATTTCCTTTTTTTTGGGCAGAAGTCTTTATCTCCTCATAACCTGGGATCTGAGAGGAAAAGCTCAGCACTTTTAGACTTAACGTATTGTCAGTTGATATAGTTTCGTTTATATCCATTTCGATGTGATTTTAGTATTGCGTAAAATATATAATAAGCGCAGTTTTTTTGAAGGCATGGCTTAGTGGTTGGTTCATTTTGAAAATTCGGGCGACGCAGAAAATTTTCGGGCAACAGGCCTCAGTCCCCCCAGTTGAAATCGGTCCTGTACGCTTATGGGTATATTCTAAGGAGACAGTTTGTCACCATTGCTGTTCGTACTTTGTGTGGAACCTCTTAGCTTTATACTAAGGAAAGTGAAAGCAGGATATGAATTTAAGGGCCAGGAAAAAATGATCAACCATCCACTGTGCACGGATGACCTTAAGCTATATGGCAAGAATGAGGCCCAGATTGATTCTTTGGTGAAAACGTTGCAGCTCTTCGGTAATGATATAGGCATGGAATTCGGCATCAAGAAGTATGGGGTGTTAATATTAAAGAGAGGGAAGATTGTTCAATGTAATGGTATAGTACTGCCGAATGGAGAAGTGATGAAGGTAATTGAACAAGATGGATATTTGTATTTGGGAATCTGGGAGATGGATAGAATATTGGAAGAAGAAATGAGATTGAGGTTTAAAAAGTAGTATTTTAGGGGGTTGACACTAGTTATGAATTCGAAACTCAACAGGAGAAACAAAATACAAGCTGTGAATACGTGGGCAGTGGCACTACTAAGGTATTGTCCAGGAATAGTTACTTGGAACAGTTAAGGAGTAAAGAACTTAGAAAAACGAGGAAGATACTGACATTGTTTGGAGCTTTCCACCCTAAGAGTGATGTGGACAGACTATACCTGCCGAGAGAAAAAGGAGGTAAAGGGTTGATAAGCTGTGAGACATGTATCAGATCAGAAGAGAACAGTATTGGGTAGCATATCAAGAATGCGGTTGAACCAATGTTAGTGGAAGTGAAAAAAAGGTCATAATGACTGAGAATAGCATACCTAAGGTATAGTATAAGAAGAAAGATGTTGAAGAAAAGGAGCGAAGATGGATGGACAAGAGAATGTATGAACAGTTTAACAGATAAAAGTGAAGACATAGACAAGGACAAAATGTGGTGGTGGCTACAAACATGAGGAGGCGAGAGTTAATCGACCCAGACCTGAATGCCTTCTACATCAGGGTGTGCAAGATAGACGTAGAAACGTCTGGAAAGCTTTTTGGAGAAGATTATTTTGTACAATGATATTAGACCTTTGCGAGCTTGGAGTCAGGAGATAGGATTATGTGACCATGTGTTAATCTCAATTCTTCAGAAAATGATTTAAGCCGCAGATTGATCAGAATCGTGACCGTCGATTGACTAAGTGTCATCGTGACTGATGAGATTGACTAAGTATCTCAATGGTAAGAGCGTCTCTTTAGATCAGAAAATAAGGGATTTGATCCTCATAATGAGCTCAGAAAGTTTTCCTGAGAATTTCAGCGTGACGAACGTTTGCATATCGCCTTTCATTCCTTCGGGCGTGTTTATGCTTAACATCAAATAACGTGCAATATCCGTGTGCATTTATATCAGCTAACTGGTGTCACAACTGAGGCATGTGGGCATCTATCCAACGCAAAGTTGAAAAATAACAAATAGTGTTACGTCTACTTGATATGGATGTCACCCCAATGCTAAAAAAAAAACGAGAATTGGGATACAGTATAAACATAGAATAAAATTGTGACTTCAACAGAAATCACAGAAGACATAACTATTATGACCATTAAGGCTGGAAAGAGGAAGAAATTTGTCCCATTACTTTTATGGAAACATTCTCCTTGAATGGTAATCCCATTTAGTTTTTAAGCGTTTATTTTAATGTATGTACTATACTTTGTCTGGTGATCCCATTGAATTAAAATGTTATCGCTTTTCCGTTGTTGTGTATTTAATTAGAATATTCAGTGGTTCCCGTAATTATTGATCTCATTCATTGTTATCATATTGGGAAAATGGGAAATGCGCTCTTAAAATGCGATGAGCAGATTTAAAGTTCTAAGTTAAATTTGGCAATACCTATTGTACTGACAGCTGGCCTAGCTCACGTGTCTGGGGAAATCAAATCACTATAATATGTTAATGTTACACATTTAGCGCAATACATGTTTGTTATTATTGTTTATATTGGAATAAAACGATATTCCCTAGTAATTCTATTTACATGTTTTTATATGATGGAATATGTGACAAGTCAGACATAAACCAAGGTATTTTAAAGATAATATTTCTTGAAGAAAGTAGATGATCCGCCATCAGGATTATCCACGCGTTTACTCACCAGAAATATTTTATGCCAGTAATGTTTCTCGTCTTTTAGTAATATTCAGAACAGTCGAAAATCTCTATTATGACGATTATGACTGGAATAAAAAAACAAAAATCTATTATATCTTCAATAACACCTTGCTGTATAAACTTGTAATGCAAACTAAGTTTTTTAGATCCGGGTATGTTAAATATTTCAGTGTTTAGAGAAAAGGTCATTCTCGTCACCTACTTTGCCACCATGCGTTATGTTTAGAAATAAAGGTCATTCTTATGAGACACTAGTCACCATTCATGTTTAGAAAAAGACCATTCTTACAACATACTAATAACCATGCATAATGTTTTAGAAAAAGATCATTATCATAAGATACTAATCACCATACAAAATATTTTGAAAATAGTCATTCTCATAACATACTCTTCGCCATGCATAATGCTTAGATAAAAGATTATTCTCGCAACATACTCATCACCATGCATAATATTTAGAAGGGAAAAAATCGTTCTTATTGCATACTTACCACCATGCACGATGTTTAGAAAAAATGTCATTCTCATGACATACTTATCACCATGCACAATGTTTAGAAGAAAAAAGGTCGTTCTTATTACATCTTTACCACCGTGCATGATATCTAGAAAAAACGGTTGTTCCCATAACATACTTATCACCATGCATGATGACATCCACTGTATTTCCTGTAGGTACAGTTGTTGTACAGCTACCTGGAGCAAATGTGGGTCAAATGCCAGCAGCTATACCAAATTGTCCGCCTGGGCTGGAATATCTCACGCAGATTGATCAAGTCATAATCAAACAGAAAAAAGAGCTTCTGGAAGGTAAGTTCTGCAACTTTAGTCTTTTGATCTCCTTTGAACTAGTGTTATTACAATTTAGACTTCAATGTACCGTACATACAAATTTGTGGCTGTTGATTGGTACAGGAAGAAACAAATTCATTTTCATCTTCAACTAAATGTAACTTCCATATGCCAAACAATCAGTCTGGGAAGTTTCAGTGGTTTTTTAAATAAATGAGTGCGTGTATGTTTGCTTTTATCTGATTAAGGCACTTTAACGTGGAAGAGATGTATCTTGGGAATGAGTTTTAGTTCATCTAGGTTTTATGACAAAAAAAACCCCTGTCGTTTGGGGTGAGGTGACAAAAACGTGGAGTGCGGTGCCACATCATGAATTGCTTTGGTGTTCTAAGAAATGTAAAACACATATACGCGAATGTATTTTGCAAATCTTATATTTACCCATTGTAATACTAACTCCCAAGCGTTAAGAATCTAGTTGGGAAACGAAATAAGACTTGTATTAGCATCGATATGGGAATCTTATTAAAAAGGTTAGCGTTACTTAATTCATACTAAATGGAATTTTTATGACAAATAAAGTGGAAGTCCTTAAAAGTGCTGTATCTGCAGGTTCCCACCGTTATCATTCTCTTTTCAGGTCTTCGGCTAATTGTAACATACTGTAACTCATTAACTCTTTCCCTGCCCAGTCACGAACCTTACAGACTAAGGTATGTTTCAGTGATATCATTTCATGAACGAAGAAAAGCTAACCTCAACCAAGGAAGGGTAACACCCAATACAGATCACTCGACTTAGATATAGGGCCATGTTGTGCAAGGGTGGTCCAGTAAGTTTATACGAATATGGGATAACAATGTGCAATAGTGAGTTTTTAAAAACCCGAAATTTTTAGAAAAGGAAACCGCCACGCCTGAATTTAATAAAGAAAAATGAGTATTATTATAAACTAGAAATAATTTAACGCACCAGTATCTTTCGCTCGACTTTATGCCGGTTTTCCACTCAAGAATAAATTCGCGCGAGTCGACATTTCTTTGTGTAAATCGAATAGGTTTCTCATCTCGTTACAGTCGACGGCCCAGGAGACAAAAGAAAAATTCGATTCGCGCGAATTTATTCGCAAGTGGAAAACCTGCTTTATCATGCTTTCCTTCTTTATTCCAATAGACACCCACTATCTAATAAACACCTCCCTCCAATAAACGCCCCCTCAACTCAAAAATATTCAATAAACGGCCTTCTTCAACAAACGCCCTCCTAATAATCATAATAAACGCGCTCTAGTCAACCAAATGAGCCTCGAGTATAACTGTAAACACAAAACGTCAAAAGTAAGATACAACAGCTTATTTTTTAACGTTAACTTCTAAGAAGATGAGGTGTCTTGCAGAGAAACTGTTCGTACTCAATGTCAAAAGAGCATACATCGTTTTTAATCGCTTGTTCTGATGTTGAGGAAGTAGTTAAACCTTCTACTTTTTTAATATTGACGTAATAACGATGAAATTTAAGTTGTGTGAACATTTGTGTGGTATCATATGAATACTTTCTATTTCTAAGGTTGAAATATTAAATTTTGAAATAAACGCCTTTCTCTAATATACGGCTCTCTTTAATAAACGCCTCCATTCAGAGCTCAATTTTTTGATAAATGCCCTGGGAATCTATCGGAATAAATACGGTAAGCGTCGCAGCCAACTGTCACTTACAAAGGTAACTAGAAATACGAACATCCCACCACTCCTCCCTACCATTTAATCTTGTTCTCTGTGAATGCGAACGAAGTTGACGGGTTGTAAAAGTTATCGAAGAGCGTAAAATTTAAATTTAATTAACAAATCTCCCTTATTATAACTGGAAACTGAAAGTGTTACTCTAAAGTCGTTTTAAAGTAGTGAATATTAACAATTACAAACGCTAACCATAACCCTAAACATTCGCCAAAACGATTGTTCTCGATTCCATTTTTACGATGGCGTGGATTGCGTCCGCTAAAGTGCTGTCTAGCCAGTGGCAGTCGGGAAGAAAACCGGAAGAAAAATTCATTTAGAACTAGTGCACATAAAACAGAGTAAGTGGGTTATTGAACTTCGAACAGTGGCGTAGCCAGGCGGGCGAGGGGGCAGTTTTCCTACGGAAGAATGGAAAGGGACAAAGTCGGGACAAAACTTAGAAGGAACGAGACGAAACCAAAAATGATTATATGAAAGTAAAGGTCAGACAGGGAAATAATACTGCAAAGTCTGCCTTTGGAAAATGGTTAGCCGACTGTAACTGGACTGCTTTGTGCCATACTTCTTCATGGGAAAAAAAATTAGGTCTTTTTCATAGTGTTATTAATACTGGATTGGATTGTTTTCTTCCATCTAAAACCATCAAGTTGCATGACAAAGATAAACCTTGGATAACTCCACGATATAAGAAAATTATCCAAAATAGGCAAAAGCCGTTTTATCAAGGAAAAAGTTCGTGGAATTGTTATTTACGTAACCAGGAAAATAGAGAAGGCAAGAAGCTTAAATCTAGTTTTCTTACGAAGAAACTGGAACAATTAAAGTCAAGTCCTAATCCTAAGAAATGGTGGAATTCCATGAAACAACTTGCAGGATACCCCATGAAAAAGGTCCTTTCAACTTTTGTTGTAGACAATCGGGTGGTTACTGGAAAAGCCTTCGCTGATGGAATTGACGATGTTTTTGTCCCACTTACTAAGGAAATTCGTACTTTAGATTCTATTTTTGTTGATGACCAATTGGAGGGTGCTAATTTGGGTATTCTACCAGAGTTTATTATTAGAGAAGAAGATTTATACCACAAATTGTCTTTCATATCTACCTGTAAATCATCAGGTCCAGACGGAATACGTAATTGGGTTCTAAAGTTTTATGCTCACGTACTTGCTTCTCCTGTGGCTTCAATTTTTAGTGCGTCTGTTCAACAGGCCGTCGTTCCTACTATGTGGAAAAAAAGCTGATGTTATCCCTGTTTCAAAAGTACCAATACCTGTTGATATTATCAAGGATTTACGCCCAATTTCCCTAACTGATACCTTGTCTAAAATCTGTGAATATTTTATCACAGATTGGCTAAATGAATCGATAAGATTCATAAACGGCAATTTGGTTCTTTAAAAAATTCTTCGACGACACACACTTTATTAAGCCTCGTTCATTATATCTTAAGAGAAACATATGCATCGAAGTGTGCTGTTGGAGTTTTTCTTCTTGATTTTTCAAAAGCTTTCAATTTTATAGACAATAACATCCTCTTGTATAAGTTACTTGAGTTGAAAGTACCATCTATTATAATAAATTGGATAAGAAGTTTTCTCACTTTTGATTCTGAAGATGACCGCCGCTAAGGCTGTCGAAACGTCAGTCACTTCCACCAACAGTCTTTCTCAAGACTACACTAACCTGGACGATCAACTTCCACAAACATGTCAAGTTTTCTCACTGATCGCAAGCAGCGTGTCAAGTTGGCCTGCTGTGTTTCAAATTGGCAACATTTAGATTGAGGAGTAACGCAAGGAACGGTCATGGGACCAGTACTTTTCTTTGTTATGGTAAATGACCTTCTTACAGAATGGGCTGACCTATGGAAATATGTCGACGATAGTACCTTCAATGAAAGTATTGTTCCAGATTGTAATAGTAATCTTCAAGAACTCCTGAATTACATTTATAATTGGACTACTTTGAACAATATGAAGCTTAATGTTACTAAATGCAAAGAATTGGTGATTGACTTTGCAAAAGCGAAACGAGGTTTTCCGCTATTTATTGTAGATGGTGTCGTCGTTGGACGCGTAGAATTCGCTTGTATTCTAAGGCTTATTGTACAAGATAATATGAACTGGAACGAGCATGTTAACCAAATCGTAAAAAAGGCAGGGAAAAGGCTCTCTATGTTAAGGCTATTCAAACGATCAAATGCTGATATAAATATTTGGATCACTGTGTACACTACCGTTATAAGGCCTGTTTTTGAATATGCTTGTCAGGTTTGGCATTTTAACATTCGAGATTATTTAAGCGGCGACATTGATAAGATTCAAAGACGTGCATTAAGAATTATGCTGCCATGGTTAAGTTTTAGTGGCCCGGAACTCTATGGATATACCTTTACTTAAAGTGCGCCGCGAAAAATTGTGCGAACAATTTTTTTACAGGAACATGAATAATGATAAATTATGCGAGTTTTTGATAAGTAAAACTTCATTTAATTATAGTATGAGACCGAGATGTAAATATAGCAGTTATTTATATGAAACCGAACGTTTTAGGAAATCATTTTACCACAAATTGTTTTAAAGGAAAATAGTAAATAATTATCTCTGTAATATTCTACTTTGTAACGTTACTGATGTAATTTAACCTTTTGGTTAGAAAATCGGTTTTATTATTAAACAATTACAAATTTAAATTTAAAATGGAGAACGTCGAGGAAAGGTGCGGGGAGGAAAAAAAGATTGACAGACAAAAGCACGAAGATGTACACGGGAAAATGTTGAGCAAGGAGGTCAGACATTGCTTTCACAGGACTACCAACTATGATCGATTTCTGCTGTAAGAGACATGCGATAGCAACATTAGATGAGACGGAATTTGTCAGGACATAATACATTCCCTCTCCCTCCCGTACCACCTCGATTCATAGACGGAATGATTGTCGGGTCTAGTATAAATTAGCTAATTTAGCCTGTTTATGTAAACTCGGGCTAAGTATTACTAGCCCTGAGAAAGGGAAGCTAAACCATATCCGTGGGAGGCACAGGGGAGCGGGGGACTGGCGCCCCCCTAAACGCCGAAAGGAGGGGCTGAGTCCCCCTAAGTATTTGACATCAACGCACGAGGTTACCGTGGAATGTGATGCAAGCGTACCCAGGACCGTCCCATTCTCAGAATGAATATATCATATGACGTTTTGTAACCTTCAGAATTCTTTAAATTCAAGCCCCAAAATGCAGGAAATAGCATTTCAGAGACTCTCAATCTCAAAATTTTCAGGGGGAGCATCCCCGACCTGCTTAGAAATTTTACAGCATCCCCTAACATGAAACATCTTCCTGCGGGGCCCGTAAATATCGACTCAAGTTAGCCATAGTTTACAATGATAGTCTAACAATTACCAGGACAGGGATAAATTTTTTCCCTGCCCTGAAAGTCAAAACTGGCTGCGCCACTGACTTCGAGCTTCGGAACCCATACTGAGAAAAGTTAGTGACCGATACCACTGACATATTATTGTCGATTTTAGAATATTTTTTGTACTTCAGCTGCTGGTCACCATATCTACCTTTGTCACTTCATCATTTCCAATTTCGTTTTAAGCAACATCTTATCAACAATTACCTTTAACGGCTCGACAAAAGCTCTCAAATCCATTCTCATTTAAAATATGTATGAAGTTGCGTAAAATGTTCGAAGGTTAACAACTACCGTGACTAGTCGCAAAGACTTCTAACCTTTCGAGCCAAGACCTTTCGTCAGAGAGCGAAAAGTGTTCTGTCCCTCAGAACATGTTTCACTGTCTGACGAAGGGCCTTAGTCCTTAGTTTATGGTGCCCTAAAAGTCGCCAGACACTAGCGGCTTTTCAAAACAGTTTTTTTTAAAAAAGAACGGTTGAGACGATTTCGCCATGTCAATTGGTGTCAGTTTAAAAACTTTGAAATACAATAGCTACCTTTCCATCTTGTTACCATGCCTCCAAATTCTTACGCGGTCAGGTTGATCTTACGCAAAGGAAGTTTTGTCCTTCTTGTCACCTGCGGGGTAAATGAACTGAAGCGTGTCGAGATTCGTATCGTCGGACTGCGCTTTGTGCGGAGGGCGAGGGATCGTTAAAATGGTTTTGACAAACGTTTAGAATGAGGGTAAGGGTTTGCACAGGAATTCATGTCGATAGATAATACCAGGGAAATTTTTAGGGTCAAGTCGTTTGAAACACCTGGAAATACTGGTAAAATTGGCAAGCATGATGAAATCAAAATTACCAATTTTCTAGGGCCAAAAAACGTTGTATTTTTAAAGTTGTTTGGTAATTACTATGTACTATTTACTGAAAAACACGAGTAGGAGCGATTTATCAGATTTAAAACACGACCATATAGCGCGAGTGTTTTAGATCTGATAAAACGCGCACTATGAGTGTTTTGAATAGCTTTAAACACGTCTGCAATAGAGTGACTTAAATAAGGGAATTCTACCGTTTTTAATTCCCTTTTATCATTGTTGATAGAGCACGGTTAAGTTCACTGCAGAACAAAAGGAATTAATCTTGAATTAACCTAAATTGGCTATGTATTGTTCAATATGCAAAAACATGATCTTTGAACTGATGTATGCCGCAATAGGCACAGACACAGGCCTTTGACAACCCTTTGGCAAGCAAAGTGGTTTGGCTTGCAAAATGCAGCCGTGGAAAAGGGTTTTTCGGACAGCAAAAAGTGTAGAGGAGGAATGAAGATCATTGGAAGATTCAATTCAAAAATCAGCACGAGATTCGACAAAATGGGCGTATAAAATATTCAATCAATGGCAAATGGGCAGGGCAAACAAATATCCTCGTTTAGAGAGCTCTTCGTTCAACTTCGACATGGCAAAGACACAACAGTTGGACACAAATATTGTTAACAAATCCTTTGAGTCGCTGAATTTGTGGCTTACGAAGTTCATACGAGAGGTTTGCAAAGAAAACAGGCAAAGATACCTGGGAAAAACACTTTACAGTGAATCTAGAAGCCAGTACGGCTGGAAAAAATCGAGAGAAAAGTGCCGTAGATTTTTTGTTTGGTTTTGATGTTCCTGACGAGGTGCTATGCAACATTCCTTTGCCAAAGCCACAAGTCCAGCAAGCAGAGAAAACGGGGAGTTGTGTGTTATCTGGTTGTGTCTTTAATAATTGTACGATTAATTTTGGAAGCTTAAGCTCTAGCTGTCTGTATTATTTGTCCATTATCTGGTTGTGAAAATAAATTTTTTGTTGAGTGTAAATTTAAGAGATCGAATACGATTGCCAAACAGCGATAAGTTTGCTTGTTCTACGAATTACTAATTAGGATGACAATTTTATATAAAGTTCACGTTCATTAGTATTCTTTATGTAATATATCAAACACGAGAAGGAGTGTTTCATCAGATATCCAAACACCGAGAAGTGTGTTGAAAAACGAGGCCATAGCCGAGTTTTTGACCAACTTCGAGGTGTTCGGATATCTGATGAAACACGACTTTCCAGCGTATGATATTGCATCTCAAAGGAATCCGTATTTAAAGGGAAAATCGGGTTTAAATTTGACGAAACTCTATGCTAATTAAGATCCGATATCCAAACTGTCTCGGCACTGATTTCCTTTGTGTTTAGGTCATGAATTCTTAATGAGTTTGAGATATGAAATTTCATGCTAGTTAATATTCATAGTGTTTTTGTCAAGTATAAAAGTCTTGCATATGATCAAATACGCGCATATGATCGGACAGTTTTCCTGATGAAAATTAATGAGTTTTTGAATGGTAATTACTCTCTTGGTGAAGGAATGTGGGTTTAAAATTTTGATGAAAAATGCTCATTGGTGGATATTTAATGGATGGACGGCGTAATTGGCATGTCCCACTCCCGCGTTTTGTTGTAAGCTCGATTACGTCCTTCCACGGTTCTAAGATCGTCAGAACAGGTTAACGGAGAGAATTAGGTACCTTAGGCTTACATACTTGACTTGACTGGGCTTGCTATCACACTCTTTTACCCACACGATATGGCGAAAGTTCAATGTTCAAACTTTGTTATATTGGCCCAGTCGGGTCATCAGAGGGGAGTTATGGAAGCCAAACTGAATCTCCTGTTTGGGCAGTCAAGAAACTGCTGGAGAAGCAATTCACTAGACATTAAAGACTCAACGAGCCACTTGGCTCATCTCGGTTGTATACCAATCTTATAAAATGGAAATATAAGCTGAAAAATGAATGTTTTTGCATAGGCTTTGTTTGTTGCCACTGAATTGGACTTCTCGTCAGCACTAAGTGGTCGGTCATTGGCAAATCGCACAGTAAGGCGGAATTCGCATTTCTAAGAGGCAGGCTCTTCTTTTGCCAGCTCCACCCACGTAGAAGCTAATTATATTCTGTTAATTATATTAATTAGCTAATTATATTATATTCTGTTAGAAGCTAATTATATTCTAATAATATTCTATTCATCAATCGCCCAAGTCTGAGAAATAATACTTTAGGATTTTAAGAAAAAACCCCAGAAAAATCAAAGTTGAGAAGGTTAACTTTGTAAACAATATGTCCACAATGGACATGTGGGCTGATGCTAATTTTATACCGATATTTACCCAACTTACTGCAATAACGTATATCATGGAATCTGCAGAAAATTTTGATGTAATAAATGTTATGCTTCCCGGGGTTTCTTTAAGAAAATATCTCGAGGAGACGGCAGAAAAGAACTTTAAAGGATTTCGGGGGACACAATACTTTAAGTTGTCTAGCATACTCTGAAAGAAACTTTTGACTCGTATTCTACTCTTTTGAGATTAGTTACGGTGCAACTCACCCCGACTACATTACCCTCAATTTCTTTAACGAATCAACAGTCCTTTGCAAATGCCTCCACAGTATCAGTCTCAGAGCATTTCATTTTGAACCAATTTCCAAAAATCTATCGCATATTTGCATTATTCAAAGCGTTTTGCCAAGCTTGAACGTTGTATCCGTACTTGTACCTTGACTTTACCGCCTATATTTTTATCACACAAACGTAATACGTCCACGAGTTAACGTTATTATTCTGTCCCGGCAGCGTATTCGTGCTCATTATAGAGCATACAGTAGATGTTAATATGAATTAATTTTTTCTGTAGTTTTAACAGGATGTGAATTCAAAAATAAGTACCATGTTTATAATACCGTTGGTCAACAAATCTTTTTTGTCCAAGAAGGTGAGTGTTCGTCCATTAAATGCTTTTTATTTTTTCTTGAAGTAAAAATTTGTTGATATTGCAACGATACAAAAGTAATATCCGTATTACGTCAAGTCCAATGGAAATAAACATGTTTAGAGAATCGATATCCGCTAAATTGTCAAGAAAAATAAAACTGAAGGAGCTCAACGTCAATAGAACAAGATTTTAAAACATGAATTTTTGAGAAATGGTGGCTTAGAATACCGATTGACCAGTGTTCTTACTGATGTGGTATTTTTAAATATTTTGAGTATGTGAAATTGAGAAATTATGGGCTATGACCATTCCGGAGTTATGCCCAAGGAAAGCATGAGCTGCACAAAACTAACATAATTGTGTTCAACAGCCTTAAATAAACAGCTTGGAGAGTTTGAGATCTCCAAGATTTTTTCTTTCCGGCGATGTTCCAGCCATAAATCTTAAATCTGGGACGTCATTAATGGTTGTGCCTACACAGATTTCACTTTATAAGTTTGAAGCTGTAGTTTTCAGTGATAAAGCACTGAAGTCTAGTACATGCTTCAAAATAGTTAGTATGGTAAAGGTGTCCGTAATGCCCAAATTAGGCTGATCAATTATGACGTCGCCAATTTCGGTTTCTGCGCTTATCCCTCACCGAAAAAAATAACCTCTAAAGGCCGCTTTCCATTAGACGAAATTTCTTCGCGCAAAGGGACTTTTTTTTTGTCTCGTGAGCTTTCCGCTGGAACTAATGATGGGTCTATTCAATTTGAACAATGAAAAGTCGATTCTCGCGACAAAGTTCGCCTAGTGGAAAACGGCCTTTAAGAAAGCTATTTCACAAGTACAACTATAAAAAACAATCTCAGATACGAATAGAAAAGATTGAAAATATAGTCCGATTTGGCCTTCAAATTGGAGAGCTCTGTGAATAATTTGAAATGCTTTGGAATTGAGTGTTTTGAAAGAAGAACAATTTAGATTTGCAATGGTCTTGTACAACGATAATGCAGCAGCCAATTTCGAACGCACAGACTCAAGTATTTATTGGTATTTATACGCTTCAATTTTACGCGTCATATTGAATTCTAAGAGGGTATTATGTTAGACTTCTATCGCGTAAAATGCGCGCAAAATGTGCATTAAGAAGCATTGCTTTTCGTGACATCGATCACATTCGCAGGCATGGGTATCCTAAGTTGGGAGTCAGGGGTCAGTCGCTCACTCAATATTAAACAAGGGAAGGGCATTGCTCACCAAATATTAGTCGCATAGTTAATTCGAAAACACATTTTTTCTTCATAAAGGTATACGAACAGCAGGGAAAATTTTACAACCTTGAAAGATCATTTACAATATCAAAACTGAATCGACAAACCAGAAAAAGATTAATTAGTTACTATATTTTATTATTTCTTCTGTTTGTCTCTGACATGTGAATTGTCAGCCAAAAGTCGTGCGACACGATTACTGATGAAGAAATTTTAATATGAGTTAAAGCAAAACCAGAATAATTCACCAATATCACTAAGCCGACCAGACGCTATTTACACGCGCTGATTCAAAAGTGGCGTTTCTATAATCGATAACTCATATATGTGGATCTCAATACGACCTACAACTATCACTTGATGGAAGCAAGAAAAACGTTTTCTACTACTTAAAAAGTTCAGTAACTCCAACTAACAAACATGTCGATTGATTTTACCCTAAATACAGACACGAAACCTTGCACAAATATCATTTCCGTTACCAAAAGGTTTCAAACTATCATAAAACAAATACAAAAATTTCCCTCTGGTTATCTTATACCTTTAATGAACTTTACGCTCTCTTCGTTGTAGGTAAATTAAAACTCACACTGCTGCGAAAAACTCAGAACACAATGACGGTATCTCCTCTCTTGATGGTTGACAAATAACACTGAGTGTCTCCCAGACAGTGGGCTTTTACGATAGTCCTTTTGCTGGCAGTTCGTATGACGACGTGGTCGTGAGCATTTTGAAACTTATCTTTATCATTTTGAATATGTGAAATGCCATTTCAACGGAAACGATTTTAGAAAAAAACTAATCCTTTTTTAGACACTTTTATGTTCATTTATCGATAAGTTTCTGCAAGCAACAAATAAGCTTTCTGAAAATTATCATTTACTGTAGCTGTCAGCATACAAATGTGACATTAAGATGCCTTTGCATGCTAGCCAAATAGCAATCTTAAAATGTAATTAATGGTTGAGATCTGTTATTGGAAAAACACTTCTTTAGTTACCTTAGGTCCTTCGGCGATTTTTGTTGGTCATCTCTCGCTTCATCGCATGTTCAATGCAGCAGGCCTACGCATGCATGACACAATTTTTTTTTTCATTCCTAAAAATTTGTTCTGGGTATACTGACTCCGTTGACCTGCTATTAGTTAAGGGTCTGCAAATTTGATAGCAACTTGCGTGCTTCTTAATTGTTTTTGGTTGCAACCTTCAGATACTGACTGTCTTACGCGCCAATGCTGTGGTCCTTTGCGACCATTTGACATCAAGGTAACAGACAACTATGAAAGAGAAGTTATACGTTTGGTGCGTCCACTTCGTTGCCAGGGATGCTGTTGTCCGTGTTGTCTTCAGGTGCTCGAAGTTCAGTCTCCACCTGGTCAAGTGATTGGTTATGTGAAGGAAAGGTACTAAATTGTTATTGAACAAAATATTGAAATGCCTTGTGCTAAAGCTTATCAACTGACCCGGGGTGCAACACGGAATTTCCGGACAAAATTTTAAAAGTCTGCTTCCTCGGAGTGAAATAGAACAGTCTTTCTATTTAAGAGCTGCGAAGTCGCTCCCAAAACGTATTTTATAGCTCATATATCGTTAAAAAAACACTCTTTGATTGAAAAAAAAAAATGAAATATAATATTTAGCTGGGATACTAGAATTTTTTCCCGCAGTTGCGAATTAATTGCCTCCGCATGAATCTCGAAGGATTTTCTTTTTACTTGAAAAATCTGTATGCGATTTGTTTTGTTTTTGGACATTTGTACGTGTACAGTTTTTCTTATCTCCATTGATCTGAAAAATATTGAAAAATGATCGTACCAGACATTGATACTGGCTTTTTGTGAAGGCCCTTTTTTAAAATTTTGTTTAATTTATTATTTCTTCTTTACTAGTTCACACAATGTTAAATATATTAAAGAATGTAATGAATTAAATAGGAAGACGTTCTCTGAACACTTACGGTCGGAGAACGTCTTTCTATTTAATTCATTGTGTATAATCCCGACCGCGCATCATCCATTTTCTCCATTGAAGGATGTCTTTATACTCGTATGAAGTTTGCAGTTGGCAGCCTGGAATTTCGCAGTTGAAAAAGATGCATTATCAGTTTCTAACTAAACTACATTATTCTAGTCTATATACAATTCAAAATGCAGTTTAACTCCATAGTATAATCACGCGACATTCTACTTGGGTCCAGTTGACTATTTCTTCAGCTGCTAGTAGTTTTTTATTTACTTGGAAAGACGTCGTCCGATATTAAAAGTCGTTTCAGACATCGACTCTAGTTAAAAAGAGAATACCGTACATAATTTGCTCTATTGTAAGACTGAGTATCAAAGCCTTCATTGTGCCATGGCGATGAATTTGAGTACTGGCAATAAAATCATTAAGGTAAGCCCTGAATGTTATGTTACTGAGACGTGAATAGGCTAGTTAGGTAATCCGTGACAAAATTTCTGTATCCTTTGAAATCGGTTCAGCGTGTATAAAGTATGACAGACCATAATATTAACCGAACGATTTTTGGGATATTCATTAATTTTTAATCGTTTTTATGTGTATTGTCCCCATCATAGTTCCCAGGGCCTGTTCGGTAAACTAGAGATCGGAGGCCCTGGTAAAAGACGATAAAAATGTACCAAATTCGTGGACATTTAGGTCGCACATTTTCAAGGTACGCCGACCTCGTGTTTTGAAATTGATCTACTGATACGTCTAGAATTACGTTTAATTTCGAAGAAAGCCACAAGTTGGTGCTAGGCAAGCTTGAACTGCCGACGAATATCCCAGAATCTGGGACATAATGATCATCTTTGATTAGGGCCTCCGATTTCCAGTTTAGCAAAGAGGCCCTGGGAACAAGGATGGTATTATCCCATGTTAAACCGCTATAGATTGGATATGGATGAACTGATCTAATGAAAATCTAATAAAAGTATGTAAACAAGTAATTTTTGCACCCTTTCTAGGTCTGCTTACTATTTTATAAAAGAAATATAGAATGGTTTTCTATGATTAGAAGTAACTATTATAAGCCAAGGAGCCGAGATTTGTACGAGCAGACAGTGAATATGAGGTCGAGAGCGAGGGATTTTGTGTTATGTATTGGGATTAGTAGTTGGGATTTTGTTTCGTTTGTTTCTAATAACTGGGGGGGGGAGCATTAAACTATTGGTCAAACATAAGTATTTTTCGTTTTGACCAGTAAATTTTTTTTTTCTCTGAAATTTGATGACCGTCATGATTGACTTATCTTTAATTTTACTTCACTTTGCCTAGTCGTATTTATACACGGGGGCCTTTTCCTTGCTGCCGTGTCGGATATTGACGAAAGAAGAGTAGTCCTGATAATTTTGCACATAAATTTGAAAAATCTATGTCTTTCACTAATTTCTTTGTTTACAAATTTATAATATCTGATTACGCTAACTTAAACTGTTTACAATAAGAAAAGAATATTAATGTTCCAAGGAAATTTTGAGTATGATTAATGGTTTTCCATACCGATATTGTCAATCGTATTAAAAGATTGAATAGACGGTTGATCTCTATGGTTGACAATATCAAGTAATAAACTGTTCCAGGAAAGAACTCCGGGATTTGGAAAAGCTGGATTTTAGGAAATTGGAGTCTCTGGTCATTGTTTCTCAATTTATATTTATTGTTATGATTTGTAGTAAATAGGTCTGACAAATACCTGGATCTCATTCCTTGCAATGCTTAGAAAGTCACTGGAGTTCGTGTTTTTGAAGAATAGTTTTAATTGGTTCCCCTTCTATCTCTAGGTGACTTGGTTAGGAATTGTAACATGAAGTGTTTGACATTCGTGGAAAATCCGAAACAGTAACTAGGTACCCTGAAGAGACTGAGGAGGGATTTTTTTCCCATAGTTTTATAGATCCGATAAAACGTGTCTTTATAAAAGCAGGCATTACGATGATATCGATATAGTTGAAATGATATACCAATATGGGATATCTCTCACATCGTTTTTTGAGTTAAGAACATTTTTATATGTTTTTCCCTTTGAAGCACGTTCTTAAGTTTAATCCCCCATTAAAATTGGCTTGATGAGAATAATTCTACTAAAACAAGATTATTCTTTCAGGTGGACCTGTTGTTACCCAAAATTTGACCTCGAAAACGCTAACGAAGAACTCTTACTGACTATTTCTGGACCACTCTGCCCGTGCAAATGTTGTGCTGATGTTGAATTCAATGTATGGAAGTACCATTCATCATTATAGTTCATTTGAAAGAAAGGATATATTTTTAGTACTCTATTTCTTGGAGCTACACCTCTGTCTTTTTTTCTTATACTTTTTTACTCTTTCACTCTTTTTTCCCAAAGGTAATGTCAGCCGATGGATCTACCCCAGTGGGAAAGGTGTCAAAGCAATGGATGGGTGCTTTCACTGAAATGTTTACTGATGCCGATAATTTTTCGGTTACTTGTAAGTTGTAAATTATGGTCGTGTGACACGATGTTATTACCAACGTAGTATTTTCATAAAAAGGTAATCAGACGGCGCATAGTCTTGTGCACGTAGTACACCGTGTGAAAACTCGTAAACTGATTTACGGTTGTTAACTCATATATGACACAAAATTTTTTTGATTAAAAAGAAACATCTTATCATATATGAGTTATTTTTTCTAGGCAAAAGGGATGTCAATTGATTTACGGTAGTTGACACATCTTATAGACTTTGTTATGCTGCTCGCTGTGAACAATGTAGTTAACAAGGTTACTGCTCTGCATTCGGTGACGAGTTTCCTCCTTGGTTGGGTAGATGTGGCTGTTTTACTGATACATGTTTTAAGTCTTTTTCCCTGTATCGCCGAGCTAGAGAATGGAGCGTTCTTCCTTTAATTATTGGTGTCCAGGGACATACCATGAATACCGTTTGCGTCTGTCGCATACCAAAGTCATGATCTGCCTCTCCGCTATAAAATCTGGCTATGAGGCTGAATTGATGAACTTGCGTTGTTACAGAAGGAACGTAACCAGATAAAACAACCGTGATGCAACAGCAGTGAACGTGATTGTTGCATTGAATGGTGTTTTTCCTGGCGTGAGTGATGTTGCTTTCTTGAAGATGGCCAATATTATTGGAAAAACGGTCAACAAGACTGTTGATTGCCGGCCTAGTCAGCTTGAAATCTTAGCTGGGTCAAAAATTATCAAGGGGAGCACATAGCTCAACGATTACAAGCAATCCGTGTGTTGTTTGTGTTAGTTTTTGGAATGGTCACATTTATTTGCTGCACGGTCTTTATTTTGTCGAAAAATAGTAGGAGGAAATATAAAAGTAGCTAGAGCATTGAAAATTTGAATGCCCAAAGATGCATTCGGGTGTATGTTCAGGACCTAAAAGTCAGTTTTCGCAGATGAGTTAATCAAGAATGAGATCAGTTAAAATTTTATTCATTTATTCTCCAAAACCAGTTTTGTGGAAACTTCATTCAAACTAGGTTGAAATGCTTGTCATGCCTTTGTTACAAGTATATACATCACTAAATTATTAGAATTGACGATTCCATATTTCGGAGTACAATACGTACTCGGCGCGAACGCTAGACGTAGAGCGCATCATGCGTCGGGCGTCGGCAACTTTTCAAAACTAAGTTGTTGTATTCTTGTGACAATCGGTTGTTGTGTTGTTGCATGGAATCGTCCATTCTGTGAAAACGTGCAAGATTTTTACATGTAATTTATGGAGTCCGTCGGTATTTATGGAAATGGTGGAGTTAATAGTGTTCATGATGGCGAAGTTGTTGGTGACGAAGTTGATGGTGTATATTGAAGTTAATGGTGACATGGTATCTGGTCATGTAATAGAACTGATGAAGATCATTTGTTATGACAATTATATGGTAAACGATGGGCTCTTGGTCGGTAAATACGTCATCGTTGATATCGGGTAGAACTAATGATCTTAAATGCGGTCCTGGTTCAGTAAATAAGGATATTGTAATCAGATACGTGTTTCATTGAAAGTGTTTCATGTAATATATCATACACGAGAAGGCGTGTTTCATCAGATATCCAAACACCGAGATGAAAAACAAGGTGATAGCCGTGTTTTTTAACCAACTTCGAGGTGTTTGGATATCTGATGAAACGCGACGGGTGTATGATATTATATCCCAAACGAATCTGTTTTTAAAGAGAAAATCGGGTTTAAATTTGACGAAATTCTATGCTAATTAAGTTCTATGCTGATTTCCTTTTTGTTTTGCTCATGAATTATTAATGAGTTTGAGATCGAATTGTAGACGTCGGGATCCAGATCAACAATAGTTACGCTTGTGCTTTGACGGGGTTTTTTTCTTTTTATTAGTTCCAATGGATTTGGATGTCAAAGCCAAGGCGGTTGTTTTTGGCGCGACATTCTTAATTGTAAGTACAACATTAGATAGTGATCTGCCGATAATTTTTGTCATACTACCTGTACCCCCAGAAGTCGTTAATAAGTACGGGATAGCAAAAATAAACCTCTTTCAAAATTTGAATTTTAATGTCTGTTGTTTGTTTTTTTCTTTCGTACAGGATTTCATGTTTTTTGAAACTGATAATAACTGATGCCATTATGCGTCCACAAGTTGAGGATTATCTTAAAACCAAGTAATCAAGCACATGCTCAATATTAGTCCTCTAGTGAAATAAAAATGTTCCTCTTGTACCCTAACACGACGCTTTGTGCTTCATAAATTGATTGTCAGAGAACTACAGTAACTTATGAATTTTTAACCGCACTCCTGGCTTCTTACATTATGCAACTAACTGAAATGCTGACATTAAGTGAAATTTGATTTAGTATAACTTTTGCACCTGTGGTTGTTTGGTGTGCCTGAACACATTTGAAATAAACTGCATTTAAATTATTAATTCTTCCCTGATGTGAGGGTGAAAATTAGCTGTTTTTGTTTTATTTCTTCACAATAAGAGTGCATGTGACGTGGGATTGTTGCTCAGCATTATTATCAAAGTGTGGTTAGTTGTGATGCTCCTTTCAAAAATGGTTCTCCGATGAAAAGTTTGCTTATTATTTATGCAAAGTTTGATCACGAAATTTATTTAAGTAACCATTGTTTCTTATGTGTAAAGTTTGATTTCAGGAGATACAATTAAACTGAGGAAGTACTGAAAGAGTGAGTCGAGAGCTTTGTTGAAGTCGCGGTCTCATTCAGCTTAACTCCAATTTGTTGGTGGTGAGGCTGTGACCTCAAAAACTGCATCTTCAGATAAGTCTTAAGTTTTGCCGCTGGGTCGGCTTCCAAAATTTTGCTTGTTTGATAAGTCATTTGGGTTAGGTTTAAGGTTTTGCTCTCTTTAAAAAAGGAAAGCACCTGTCGAGCTTCTGTTACACCATTGTCTACCCGCACCTTTTGAATGAATTGTACCGAAAATTGTGTTTGAATTAACATTGCGATAATGAACAAAAAATTTCTTCAAAATAAAAAGGTTATCAACAACTGTTCTGTTTGTCCTACCTTTGATTTATAAATGAAAGGAAAATCTGTATTCAATTTAATGTCCGTCTCATTGGTTACCGTTAATAAATATCTCAATGGGCATACAATATAACCTTTATTTCAACCAACTTCGAGATGAAAGTTCGCATGATTTCTAATGACAGTGATCTTTGTAAGATTGTTTAAAAAATTGGCTAACGCAGTTTACATTTGAGAGCCACTTTAAATTAAAACCTTTCACGTATGGAGTAATGTCCGTTAATCTATCTGTGATGATGAAGATTACCACTAATACAAACATGTTAAGCTACACAAGCGAACATTGTACTTGGAAAAACAGCTTGAAATTTTTTGTTTTATTTAACACCAAAGCACGTAAACTGACAAAAATTTTGTTAACGTAGGTCGTCAATTCATTCAAGCTTTCAATACGACTTATTATGAATATTTAATAAATATTTGGAAAAATTGAAATGGCAGCTGTATGAAGCTTTGTGAGCTCAACAACATATCAAAGACTAAATTTCTCGGTTCGTACGTTATATTTGCATGCAGGTATGTAAATTTTTCATGCTGGACTGAAATTCTGCTCAGTTAACCGGGTTGGAAAAAGCCCTAATTAAATAGGAATTTTCAGTTCGGGCTTAACCTTAAATCCAATGGTTTGGATTCTCAGCGAAAGAGATCAACTTACTTATTCAATATGCGATGATTTTTCATTAACTCTTTCGCGGTGGGCGCCCTCCAGTTGACGAGTAAAATCGTCGGTCGTTAGCCAGACTAAAATAATAGAAGTCTTATCTCACCAGGAAAGGGTTAAAAGCCTGATTAATTATAAACTTCATCCCGGTTCATGCTAAAATCGGAAGTAAACCCAACCGACAATTTGCATCTTCCCCAGATGTCAATCATCTTTTTAGCCCGAAGTGAAATTTTTTCGCGCGATTACATGGGATATTTCAGCTTGGTTAACGGGGCTGAACATTTAACCAGCGTAGCTCAAACTGGGCTAAAAATCATGTAATTAGTTCTTAACTTAATAATTTCACGATACTTACGCACTCTGTATAGCTTTCGAGACTTAAATTGGAATATGATCCTCTGTACAAATGTCTAGTTTAATATCATGTCGCACATCCCAAGCTCTAAAATCAGTACTTCAGGTCATTAACATCAATATTTTAGATTCCGTTTACATATGGAACTTGGTTGGATGGCTACATCCAACTTGGCTTTCTAAGCTCAAATAGAGGACGTAAATCGGTTTGTCACTTCATTTAGATTTGCTCACTAATAAGGTAAAGCGAAAAGTTTTTTTTTTGTTCATAAGCATGTTCCTCTAAAACTAGATTCAATACAAATCCTTCGTACAATTCGTTTTCTCCAAATACACATAACGGCCCACATAGTCCAATTAATAGTACACTGGATTAGATTCCCACGGTTGTGGGTGCTATTCCAGATGAAACTTTTCTTCTGAAATCTTCCCGTATATGAATTCAAAAGTAAAAGTTATGTTCCCAACTCACTGTCAGTTACTACATTCAGATGGAAAAAAAGAAAGCAAGGTTTCTTGTGTGTCGTATTTGAGGTTTTGGTATGCCAGTTTGCTCGTAATTCATACTTATGCTTGTCATACTCGTGTGATCCAGACTTTAATCTCTCACAGCTCATAGTCAGATAAAACTTTGCAGTCTAATTCAAAAAATGGTGCCAGCAAAAGGTGCTCAATCACGTTGATTGAAGGAAACCTCGACTGCTAACGTAAATCATGCTTAAAGGGTTGCCAAATAAGGTTTGTCATGGAAAAATCCAAGATAATGCTTGTTCGTCTCGTAACTTGGCTAGATGTACAAGCTATTTTCAGCGTCGTTGCCGCGGCCGTCTTGGATTTAATGGCGTCATAGGATTGGATTTATAGCCCCGAGAAAAAAAAAGTTTCCTTTGCTTGCAAAACGATGCAATTCTGTGACGTGAGTCTATGAGTAAGCTAGTCAACAAATTAACAAATATGCAAGTGCTTGCGTAAGAGATTTTGGTCGTATCGATAGTCATATTTTTATCAAGGTAAAAATAGAAAAAAAGTTAATTTATTCTTGAAGAGTCACTCTTAGTAGTGACAAGTGAAGAGGAACGCCAATTGGTCTGTCCCCGCTACATTTTTAAAAGTGTTGACATATTCTGGAAATTATATGAATTCTGCTATGGTAATGGAAGCAATTTGACATCGTGGGGAGATAAAAAATCGGTTAACCATTCCTGATCAAACTCTCTCTTACTAGAGTCAAAGGGGAAGCTGTCGCCAAAATCTTCGAAATTTTATGTTCTTTCAAAACACATTTACGGCGATTTATCCGGAAATATATCGAGGGCTAATTTCCATTTAGCGAGTTCTATCACGCTAGTTGACTTTTCTTGTGTGTAAATTGGAAAGACTTCTCGCCCGTTTCAGCCGAGGGCCCATATGACACAAAAGAAAAGGTCGTTTCGTGAAAAAAAAATATATATCGTCCAGTAGAAAATAGCCTTAAGTGTGTGTTAGTTTCCGTGAGAGCAGGTTCTGGTTTACTGTTCGTACACCGATCATTTGAGTAAGCCAATTATGAAAAAAGTCCTCAGCATCTGATCTGCAAGTTTCTAGGTGAATAATGCTCGTGGTGGACAACATTAACTTTAGATGAATTTTTTTCAAACATTCGCCCTGTAACTTGTGAGGAACCATTTTCAATTTGTTAGATTGACCAAGAGTGACTTCGTTTCATAAAAAAAAATCATCGAATGTGTTCAACTCTTTAAATTTCTTCTGACTTCAAAACGTGAAATGAGGGGTGCCTAGGGAGGTACAACACTCGGATAGGCTGACAGGTTCGTGTCCCCATGTCTCCCGTAGTTAGGCCACTGCTGCAACCCAAACATAACATACTCTGACACCAAAAACAGCAACATAAAATAGTTCTTGACTGCTGCCTATCCGTAACACAGGCCCTTAACCTGAAGCCCAGCATTAAACGGTTCATAACTGCAAATTAATTTCATGTTTTCATAAGTTCCTCAACTTATTTCAGTCGGACGATTCAGTACGTGAGCAGAACCACTGTGGTCCATTCACGATAAACGTCTGGGCACCAATGTCCAAAAATGTCTGACAGACCATGTAATAAAACTAGCGTTGGTATTGAACATAAGATATTCACTGCTGTGCTAATCCCTGGGAGGTAGAAATGACATTTCTGTTCCAGTTTTACTAAGACTTGAAAAACAAATGTTTTAGTTGTCCCCCAAAAACAATTACGTCAGTAATGAGAATTATGGCCGAATAATAACCAGAGAAGCTATTTTTTCTGCGATACACTATTAGAAAACAAATACGAAACAATTCCCTATACATCAATTGTTCGACCTTGAGGTTCTCGAACAGACGCAAAAGGACCTGGAGAAGGACAATTTGGCACAATTTACTTAAAATGGTGGCGTTCAATTTGACCCAAATTTTCGGCCCACATGCCCCCTCTAGTTTTCTATGATCTCTGTGTACCCAAACACTATCAGCGCCATTTTTTAAACCAATGTGAATGGCCAAGGGACAAGGTTGATGTATGGATAAGTGCTGAACAAGTGTTCAGTAGTTTAAGGAAATCCTTTGTAAAGGACGACAAAACGCCAAGGCCGATCCTTCGAAATGTGACGGTAAGGATATGATAAATACCGTGAACTGAGGATTAAACCTGATACATCCCGAGGGGCAATCTTACTATTAAAGGTTTCCTTAGGGAAATATTAAGCGACATGATTCGTTTTTGTTTTGAGAAAATGAAAAAATAAAAACATTCGACAATTTGCATGTATAAAAGTTTCGTGTCATTGCAGTCTTAAGTTTCTTATTTCGACAACGTGCTTGAACATGGACGACGAGAAAAGTGACTCGAAATCTGACCTGGCTGGGCATAATACACGGTGAAGAGGCTATGTGCAGTGGCTAGCATTAAAAGGAAAGCGAACAAATCACTCGCCAAGAGCTAAAACATCAACAAGAAGAGTAGAACTCGGTGTTCGTGGTAAAATGCTAATGAGCAGACGGGTCATCGTTCGGTGGCGTCCTTGCATAGCTATCGACGGCCTTCAGAACAGCAACAAGAGTTGGTATCGCATGTCGTGCGACAAAAACAGTAATGAGCCCACATCAAAACGTTTATGCTGGTCAAATGAAGAGGAAGCTTCGACCAGTGCTCGTTGGTCAACTGTCATATTAAGTGAATGTACATTGCATACAGAGAACTTTATAAATTAAGTTTGAGTAGAAACCCCATGTAAGTATAATCAGTTGCTGAAAATGTATTCGAAAAAAGGTGTGATGTTATATGTTCTGTTTTCAGGTTATGTTTCCTTTTTGGATTAATTCTTGTCAGGGATTGCGTGTACAATCCCAGTTATTTGAAGTATTGTATGTAAAGTCCATGCAAGTTTTTCCCTATTTCCCCCGGGGAAATTCAAATACCGCCGCCAGCTTTTTGAAATGCGCTTTTGTTTATGACAGGATTCTTCGGAACATTAAAGCCTTCGAAAGAACTAAGAAAACCTACTTAATCGTGTTTGAACGAGAGAAATTATTGAAAAGTTACAAAGTAGATTATTTAAATCTGAAAGTTACTCGGGTAAAACTAAAAAGTAGAAAAACAAAGTTCTTTTAAATAACCCAATAATTCTTAAGAAATTTACTTCACTAACGAAACTTGGTACTGCTGTTTCACTGGTGAACAATATTGGGTTCGATCTATTCCTCCGCTGGAACTAACCACAATAAGAGGTGACGATCAAGTAAGACACCTATGGCTGTTCATTACCAGAAATATTATTAACGCAAACCTCGAAAAAACATTCACATTATTTAATCAATACTCATTTACGCTTTTGTCACGTTCATTGAAAATTTTTACATAGAAAGTGACATTGATTAGAATAGATACGCAACTCTTTGCATCAAAGGGCATGCAATAGCGCCAACAGGTGACCATTAACACCATTTTAATATACAAAAGGGACAAAATTTCAATTACGCAAGATATTTATCCAATTTGTTCACTGTTGCAGGGTCGATTTAAGGTTATATGGAACCTCTACATGTATAAAAGATAAGGGAATAAAACTGTCAAAATTCGTAAATAAACTGAATTCGGTTGAACAGTTCAAACCTCTATTATTTTCCCGCTATGTCGATGACTCCTTTGCCATTTTTTGCTCTCGTGACCACGTTCGCCTCTTCAGGACTACCTTAACTCACAGCATCGAAAGATCATGTTTTCTAGTGAGTTAGAGAGTAATTCCATTCTTTCTTTCTTGGATGTACGTCTTATTTGAACGCACAAACGGCCTTTCCATTGCTGTTTACAGAAGCCCACGTTCACTGTTTTATTTACGAATTTTGATAGTTTTATTCCCTTATCTTTCAAATGTGATCTCGTCTACCCCCTACTACCATATTTGCTTTCATTACCAGATAATATACTATTATTACCGCCAACCTCGAAATCAATAACGCGAAAATACATTGATTTTATTGAATCGGCACTCATTTTCGCTTTTGCGATGTTCATTTAAATTTTTTGAATAAAATGTTACACTCAGCATAGATATGCAGCCATTTACATCAAAGGGCATTCAATAACGCCAACAGGACCATCAACACCGTTCAATCAATCAATCAATCAATCAATCAATCAATCAATCAATCAAAGTAATTTATTTCTCCATTATGGCTTTTCAGAAATAATTAAAATTCATAATTATGTGCATTACAAGTCTCTATTTACATTAACATCATTAATTACTCAACCTACGTGAATTTCAACCGTACATTACAACTAATAACAAGGTAAAAATTTAACTATTCATGCAGACTATAATGACAGCCATTTCAACTTTAAGAAACTAAATATTGATTTATTAACAACTGGTAACTATTCCAACACTTTATATAATTTGTTCTTTATTAAAATCTTAAAAGTTACGATGTTAGAGATGTTCTTAATATCATCCTCCAGTTCGTTCCATAATTTAGTCGCCCTATATAAGAATGAACGCTGCCCCGATACAGTTCGATAAAGGGGAATCTGCAACTCGTCTTTACACCTTGTGTCTCGGTCATGTGTTTGCGACCTAGATATAAATCTTCTGGCAAGATATGATGGAGCTAAGTCATTCAAACACTTGAATGTCATAACAGCATCTTTGTATCGCAACATGTAACCAACAGGCAACCAATCTAATTGTTTCAGTGCAGGCGTGATATGATCATACTTCCTTATACCTGTAGCAATTTTTGCAGCAAAATTTTGCACGCTCTGTAGTTTAGCTATGTTCTTCGTAGAAGTATTTGTCCACAATGAGGAACAATAATATAGTTTACTAAAAACTAAGGCATTTATAATCACTGTTAAGGTCCGATTGTCCAAAATGTGTTTGACTCGATTAATTTGATTGAGGTGGATTTCCACTTGGTGCAAAATGTCGCGCGCGCGCGCGACTTTTTCCTTTTGTCTCGGGAGCTCTCGAATGTAACTGGAAATCCACGTTTAGGGAGAAATAAATTTCAATTACGCTATTCGGTTGTCCAGTCTGTTGCAGGGCCTATTTAAGATTATATGAAATTTTGACATGTAAATTTCAAATAGTTAACGAATTTTCGTTCACATCACTTTGCTAACACTCATCAATTTTCACGTCTTATAAAAAAATGTTACCCAATCAAAGTTTGGCGATCTGAGTTTTCAGTACTGTAAGCTCTGATCGCGAGATTATTGCTTGTCCAAGACGTGAAAGTTGATGTGTGTTAGCAAAGTGCTGTGAACTAAATTAGTAAAATTCGTTGAGGGTTTGAAATATACTTGTCAAGATTTCATATAACCTTCAATCAACGGCGCAACGGTCTTGATTACTGCCTTGCGTAATTGAAATTTCATTCTCATCAATCTATAGTCGAGCGGCGTTAGCTTAAATGGTCGTCTGTTGGCTCTGTTGAGTGCCCTTTCATGCAAATAATTGCGTATCCGTTCTAATGAACATTACTTTCTGCGCAAAAAAATTTAAATGAACGTGGCGAAAGCGTAAATGACTGTTGATTCAATAAAATGAATGTATTTTTGCGTTTTTGAGGTTGGGGTTGGCGTTCATGATCGTATATTAACTACATGATTGATTAGCACTATAAATAGGCGACATATTGAGACTTGCAGACTAGCAGTACATATGTCTACCATCAGTACGAACCAGTACATGAACGTAACCTTCGCTCACCATCTGCGTCCATGTAGCTCAATGGTTAGAGCATCTCACCTGCGATCAGAATGTTACGGGTTCTATTTCCGTCAGGGACTCAGAAATTTTTTCTGAGATAGAATAGCTTGAGAGTATCGCATAAAATCATAAGTATATTTTCTGGTAATGAAAAGCAAAATGTGGAATACATACGAACAAACAGAAGCGTGTTCATTAATCATTTGAAATAAACAGGATACGGAACCGTCTCATCTAAGCATTTGATATGATGCTCAGTACTCAAACCAAGATGCGGCATACCAAACTGGCAAGAAAACAAGTAATACTTGAGTCATCTCTATAGGCTCACCAATATCATCGATACATTTTCCCTAGTTACAATGTTTATCACATACTGCACAGGAAAAGCTGGTTAAGTATTTCCAGGAACAGTAAGTCTAAGAAAAATACAAAAACCAAGAAGATGTTTACTTTTGTGAAGTCATTGAAAGTTTGCCTTTTCTAGGACCGCGATTGACGCTTACGGGTGGGTTTCTTTTTACATTCAATATCTGGAAGGTCAAAGCGAAACGTCTCTGCATTTAATTTGATTGAAAATCCTATTTAAGCCGAGCAAAAACTCCACAAATCTAATTCGATCTGATACGAAATGTGAAGCGAAAAATTCAATGCTATCTAAATTCTGTTATGAAACATGAATATAAGTCGAAATATGCCTGTACAAATGGTAAATATGAAGAAGCATTAATGTTTACATAGAGAGTTATGAATCATTGTGAACTACTTTCACTTGTGCAAATGCAGCTGCAATGTATGGATAGCAGTTGGATTTTTGGTTGAACTTTCAGATAGCGTCCTTGGCACTGTTTGTGCAGATGACTTCTGTCGATCTTCGTTGCTTAGGGATTTCGCTAGGTTTCTCGCTGAAGATCGCATGTAGTTTATTTACTTAGTTGACAAAGGCTTAATCCTTTCCGTTTATGATTCGGATCGACTAGTGTTAAAATTTTACCTGATATCATTGTTCTGTAATTAAGAATTATAGGGATCAAATCTGTTTATTGTATTTAATATTGAGTGACTGGAAGCAGCGTAGAGCTTGGCTTTGTTCGCTCTCCACTACAGCCTCGTATTTCTACCTTCTACGTTGCTGAGGGGAGTGTGGAGGGCATTTGAAACTGTATTAATTATCCGTATGTCGTCGAAGAGTGTGGAAGAAACCTCAAACGTTGGATTCATCAATAGTGAGCATAAAGGCTACGGCATAGAAAGTACAACGTTATTTGGACATACTTCAACAGAAAAGAGAGAGCGAAAGAGAGTCTGAAGACTCTCTGAACTCTTGAAAACTATTTACAAACTGTTATTATCTTAATGGACTGATATCCTTATTTTAAAGTTTTATTTCATTTCGTTGACCTGATAATAAAGATCAGATCCTGTTCTACCTCCAGTCGAGCAAATCATACCCCAGCCTAACAAGTCAGTCCTATCTAAACATGTTACTCTGGAATCCGAGTCCGAAACTAATTCGATCAGATCGAGTTCGAGGCTTCGGATTGGACCTATTTATCTTTACCCTCATTTGACCCTCTTGGTAGTTTACACAATGGTTCAATGACTTTTAATGCAACGCAGTCAAAAGTCTTTAACATTATTAACTTATGAAAGTGCATTCTCGATGAAATTGAGCGCTGTACGCCTTCTTGCTGTCAAAGTCAATACCTCAACAATGAAATGAATACCAGAATATTTGGGTAAAAGTGAAGAGTCGGCGATAAAAGCATTTCTTCGCCCGTTTTTATTTCATTAGAAAAAGCTGTTAAAAAACTTAAATTCAGATATGCTCAAGTAAAATTTGGTTCTTAAAATAAATTGAATTTTTTTTCGCGCTTAAACCCCGAATGATTTTTGCCACAAAGAGTTTGTCAACATTCTAGGGAAAAAATCTGTGAGCTGATCCTACTGAAGATTTCCGTCCGCAGTACTGACGAACCGCAACTTTCCATTTTTAAGATGGACTAGTTCACTATATAATGAATAAATCAATCACGCAAACAGGTGAAGTTTTTGACTTTTTGACAATATTGTCTTCATTAAAAAACAGAAGAAACCGCCTGAATTTCGTACAAGTTTTATTTTAAATCAGAAAGTTTTACTGTCGAACAAGAGTTCTTGAGTGGCAAACGGGTTACCCAAGAACTGCTTACAATATGGAGTGTGGCAGGCGTTTTTGAATAGTGAACGAAATTTTTAATCAAAACGATGATGAAATACTTCAAACCCAAGTAATATCGTAGCACTGTAAACGTAAGCAGCAAGACAGAGACAATTTTAACTCACAGATGTTGACGTTTTAGGAGTCGACGTCTAATTTTTGAACATAGAACACTTTGTGGGCGACGCTAAAAAGAGGCAATTTTTCGCTGTGGCAGAATAGTTTTAATTAAATTAGTAACAAAGAACCTGTTGTAAACAACTAGTCATTATACTGGACAACAAGAAACCATTGTAAGCCAACCTGGACCTAGGCTTGGTACTTGTCTTTTGGATAGCGTCGAAGCAGGTTGTAAAGTGGTCGTAAGGTGAAGAGAAGTCAGAAGGAAGCGTACGGAGAGAGTGAAATAAAAGATAGATACAGTCCCTAGTGGAATCTACTGAATTCACGAACAACCGCCGCACAAATAGGCGAAGGTTGTGCGACACATGGTCCTTCGAGCCGGATTCGAGTAGATTCACAGTACAGAATGTCCGAATTAACCAAGAAAACAAGATCGAAGAAAGGGCTTCGGGCGTACGTCACGAAGCAACTCTCGAAAGTAAAAGCAATAGTCAGTAACTTTAACCCAGACGATGTGACTGCGTTAACACAACTCAAGTTAACATTGATAGAAAAGATCGAGACCATTTCAAGACTTGATGAACAAATCCCTGAACTGACCGAGGAAGAAGACGCGATTGAAAGCGAGATCGAAGAATCGTCAGAGATTAAAAATGAAATCTATGGTGGTATTGCTGCGATAGGCTGCACCTTATGCCAGCAGTCGAAAACGCCCACATCGCCCGAAGCGAATGATCAAGGATCAAAGAGCACGTCACTTCCAACTGCGAGTACGACTATTCTAGTGAAACTGCCCAAACTGGAAGTCCCGATGTTCAGTGGACGAGTGCAAGACTGGACAGAATTTTGAGATTCGTTCGAAAGCGCAATCCATCGTAATGGAACATTGTCCGATATAGACAAGTTCACCTATTTGAGAGGACTTTTGGGAGAGCCGGCCAAATCTGCCATTGGCAAATTTTCACTGACAAGCGCAAACTACGAGGCCGCAATCGAGTTATTTAAACGACGTTTTGGCCAACAGGACGTTATCCAACGAGCGCACATCAGTGAAATGATGAACGCAAAACCCGTGTACAACAAGCGAGACACAAAAAGGCTTAGATCGCTATTTGACATCATTGAAACTAACTACCGAGCACTGGAGGCGCTCAAGGTCGATATCAAGACCTATTCTTCAATCGTTGTGCCAGCAATCCTGAACAAACTTCCTGAGGCGGTCAGATTAACTTTACTTTACTTTACTTAAATTTATTTTAGCACGGCGGCCTATTCAGTCTCCTGTTTTTCAAAGGGCCGTGCATTAATTTAGTACAAAATACATTCTTAACTAATAACTATATTTACATCTAAAATATTAATACTAAATATATTACTATATACACAAAACAGAAATTATTAAAGGTATATGAAGACTGTTTTCTAGGATGTATTATATATGTATTCATCTATTAAATTTATGAAGCTGTTTAAGCGAATTGTACGGATATTATTAATTATATTATAAGGTAGACTATTCCAGAACTTTGATGCATATTATATAAATGTATATTTTAAGAAATTAGTGTTAGGCTTTGGTAAATAAAGATTTTTATGTTTACTTCTCAGTCTGTAGACGTTATTTTGGAGAATTTTAAAGTGGTATTTTAGATATTTTGGTGCCAATCCTCGTAAAGCTTTAAATGTTGAAAGTAGTTCTCGCTTTTTTAATTTTTTTTAAATTTTAAAACGATAACACGAGGTGCCGATTACCTGAAATGGTCAACGAAAGATTTAGTCGAAGCCTTACTTAAGGAGGTGGAACTACGAGAAAGCCATGCGACGATGGAAGAGATACCAAGAGGCAGAGGGCAGAAATATCCAACGACAACGAATACCTTCTTGACAAAAAAGGGAGACGACGGGAACTGTGCATTTTGTCGAGGAAAGCACAGACATGGACACTGTAAAAAAGTGGTTGACCCGAGTGAACGAAGAACAATATTACCCAAGTACAATAGATGTTTTAGACGTATTTGTAAAGGTCATTTGGCCGGTAATTGTGCGTCACGCATTAAAGCCTGGTTTCCATATAATCGCCGACGATCCTGTGCGATTATATGGAAACACTTTTCTGCGATCCTGCGATTCACTGCGATCGTCTGCGATTGTGCGATTATATGGAAACAAGCCAGCGATCGAGTGCGATCGTGAACGATTATATGGAAACTAGGCTTAATTGTAATGAATGTGAGGGAGTGCACCACAAGTCTATTTGTTGGAAATTGAAGGAAGGGGAGAAGGACGGAAGTTGTACGACAAATCATGCAAGCTTGTCCGTCAAAACGGGGGGTAGAGTTGCATTGCAAACGGCCCAAGGTATTATGAAAGGTGAGAAGAAAGTGGGTACGTGTTCTCTTTGATTCGGGTAGTCAGAAATCCTTTGTCACAGTGAAGAGCGCGACAGAGGCGGTGCTCAAAGAATTAAGGAAGGAATGGTTGATTACGATGTTTGGGCAGTCAGTGAAAAAGAGTGGACTGCAAAGTGTTGTTAGCGTGGAAATTGAACCTGTCGGAAGAGGTCGTGGTGTGAGGTTTGAAGCGTATGTTGTTCCGGAGATATCCCAGATCAGGAACGAACATTTTGAAACTGTAAAGGTAGGACTGACCATTTGGCGGTCATGGTCACTCCTCGACTCTTAGCAAGACCAGAGAGTAAATATGTATATTTTAGAGATGTTAGAGATCATCGAAAGAATGATATGAGGAATAAATTGAGAGTGTACAATTGGAGTAGAGTTTACAACTGTACCGATGTTGACGAAGCAGTTATCTTACTTAATGACATGATTGTTACAATGTTTAATGAGTGTTTTCCTTTAATTAAGGTTGAAGTTTCATTTATGTAAGATACGAAATAAGCAAATAACGAGGGGAGCTAATAATGATCTTCAAGTACGGATAAATAGACTCATTCGTGAAAATCAACTACGTGCTGTTTGCGACGAGAATAGGAAGTACAGTCAAGGGTCAAAGGGATGGTGGGATACTGTAAACAAAATCACTGGTAGAAGTACTAAAAGTCACAGCATTAGCTCTTCTATTGATCCACATCTTATAAATTCGTACTTTCAAAAGATTAATACGGATACACATTACACGACCCCAGAACTTTTATCAATTGCAGATGGAACCCGTATCCCCGTTGTCGATATGTGTACTGTTAAAAAATTCATGGCGAAGCAACGACGTACTGCGACAGGTCCGGATGGTCTTCCATACTGGTTGTGGAAAGATTTTTCACAGTACCTCGCACCGGTAATTACCAAGATATTGAACTCCTCAATACAGCAGCAATGTGTGCCTTTGTTGTGGGAAATTGCGAATATTAACCCGATACCGAAAGAATCACCTTTGACTGATTGCAACCAATTAAGACCTATATCGTTGACGAATATTATAATGAGACTGAAAAAATAGTCTTTAAACAAGAGATTTTATTACAATCCAATTCATTGATAGGTAAAGATCAGTTTGCCTATAAAGAAGGTACCAATACAACTGCCCTTATTAACAAGGGCGACAATCGCTTCCTAAAAGTGGGGGGGACTGAGGCGGCCAAGTGATGTAGAGACATTCCCTCTGAAAGGTTTTTTTTTTTAAATTCTATTGTTTATGAAATGCCTTTTCCGAAATTTAGAGATTGTTTCTTTGGAACAACATTCATAACATGCTTTTCAATCGAAACGAAACCATGCATTTCCTCCAAACATCAATAAAGACGTTATAGTATGACTAAACAAAGTAATTTAGATTGTTTACAAAATAGCGCCCAAAGAAGAACTATCGGACTGTAAAATAACTTGGCAAATTTTCATAATTTGTTATGTATTCGAACCAACAATACCAAGGTAAAAATTGGGGCTGAAAAAGGTTATATCGGAAAATCGTAAAGGTAAACATGGAACCATAAGCGCCGAGAGAACAGAAGTTAGGTTTCAGTTGTCATGAACTTTGCAAAAAGTGGGGGGATATGTCCCCCGATCCCCCCCCAGGATTTACATCCTTGCTTATTAAGTGTCAGTACTATTGGCTTAAATGGTTAGACGAAGATGCTGACTTTGTTCGAGTTATATCATTCGATTTTAGTAAAGCTTTTGATTCTGTCCTCCATGACATTGTGTGTGAAAAACTTAAATCAACAAATCCTAATCCTTATATCATTAATTGCACTGTTAGTTTCTTAACGAATCGAAGACAAAGAGTTGTGGTCGACGGGATTGAAACGGAATATGTTGATATTAACAAGGGTGTACCGCAGGGTACGGTCCTCGGTCCTTTTTTATTTTCACTAATGGTCAATGATGTAAAACCTGACATGTTTGAGGAAGTTGATCGTCCAGGTTAGTGTAGTCTTGAGAAAGACTGTTGGTTGAAGTGACTGACGTTTCGACAGCCTTAGCGGCGGTCATCTTCAGAGTGGATCCGAAAAATAACATATTGGTCAAATTTGCGGACGGTATGACTATCTGTGCTCCTGTGAAGTCAACTTGTGATTCGGCGTCTGTTGAAGTTAGAAACATTGAGAATTGGGCGAGTAATAATAGGATGTCCCTGAACTTTTCAAAAACGTGGGAAATGCTCGTAAGTGGTGGAACTTTAAAGCCATTACCACCAGCGACAGTAGATATTGAACGCAAGAAATGGTTAAAACTACTTGGTATTACCTTTCAAGATGATCCTCGTTGTTGGGGTTTACATGTCGATAATCTATTGTCAAAAGCTGGTAGTCGTATGTACATCTTGAGGGTATGCAGGTTTTATGGTTATTCTAGAGATTACCTTAGTAAATTGTTCGACTCACTTATCATCTCATTATTTCTCTATGGAATTGAAGTATGGGGTTCTGCCTTACATAATAAACATCTAGAGCGTATTGATAAGTTCTTCAAACGAGCCCATCGTTATGGGTATACGTTAAAAAAATTCAAAATGTCTGAGCTGATTGAAGAGAGAAATATAATTTTATTTAATAAGATTGTAAACGATCCGGGACATGTTTTACAAGAACTACTTCCTGAAAAGAGACAGAGGATTTTAAGAGATCGAGATCATCCGTTTATTCTTCCAGAAGTTACAACTGAAAGATTTAAACGGTCTTTTTTAAAAAAATGTCTTTTTAATTACTTTTATGAATAACGATGTAAATATAATGGTTTGTCACGATTTTAATAATTAGTTCTTCCTTTACTTTTGTAATATTAATTATCAATACTTGTAAAGTCACACGTATGCTGTGTCTTCATTTGTAAAAGACTTAATAATAATAACAATAATAATAATAATAACAGATTATGCTCATCTAAAAAACTTGTGGCTTTCCGACGTTTGTAAGGACAAGGAGGTGTTAGAAATAGATGTATTGGTAGGAGCAGATAATCTTTGGGCATTTCAGAGTGGGAAGATCGTTAGAGGAGGAATTGATGAACCAGTGGCGATCAAAACATCTTTAGGTTGGGTTTTATCAGGTCCGATGAAGGAAAGCCTGTCGATGAAGCGGTGCGCGTCAACTTCGTGGCGCAACAGAATACGAATGTTAGGGAACTGGACGTCAGCGTACGTAAGCTGTGGGATTTAGAGACTCTTGGAATTAGAGAAGTAGATACCGTGCACGAGGCCTTAGTTGACAAGATTTCCTTCAATGGGGCGAGATACTCAGTGGGGCTACCATGGAAACAAGGTCATGAGGTGTTGCCTACGAATTACGCAAATAGTTTTGCAAGAATGAAGGGGCAAATAGCGAGGCTTAAAAAGGAGCCAGAATTGTTAAGGGAGTATGACGCAATAATTAAGGATCAGTTAAAGTCTGGTATTGTAGGAGTGAGAGAACTAGAAAAGACAGGAAAGGTTCACTATCTACCTCACCAGGCGGTTATTCGTAAAGAAGCGAAAACGAGTAAACTAAGGATCGTGTACGATGCTTCCTCGAAGGTGGGGAAGAAGAAAAATCTCTAAATGATTGTTTGCACGTGGGTCCTTCCTTATCCCCCTTGTTGTTCGATATTTTGTTAAGGTTTCGAGAAAACAAGGTTATTCTAGTAGGAGACATAGAAAAATCATTTTTAAACATCGAAGTAGATCAGAAGGATAGAGACTGCTTACGATTTCTGTGGGTTAGAGATATTTCGAGTGAAGAGCCAGAGGTGGTCGTGTATAGATTTTGCAGAGTCGTGTTCGGATTAAATGCTTCGCCTTTTCTTTTAAACACGACATTGAGGCACCACATCGAAAAATATGCATTGGATGACAGCGAGTTCGTGCGGAAAATGTTTGATGGATTCTACGTAGACGATTTGGTGTCCGGAGGCAAAACTACACAGGAAGTAGTTAGTTTGTATGAAAAAGCGAAGTCCAGAATGGCAGCAGGAGGGTTTAGATGAAGGAAATGATTGACAAATGACGAGGAAGTGAGAAACACACTGGTGAAGGATTGTGAAGTTAAGGATAACAGCGCAGCAGAAGCAACAAGGCTGGAAGAGGTTGAGACATTTGCTAAATCGAGTATAGGATTAAAGGAGGAAAACAGCTCTAGTTGCGAAGAGGTCTTAGGGTTGAACTGGAATTGTGTTGGAGATACGATTAACTTTAATTTGTCGCGGCTTGGCGAGAAGGCAGCCAGATTGTCCCACATAAAACGAAACATCTTAAGCATGCTTGCCACCGTATTTGATCCCTTAGGCATAATCGGGCCAGCAATCGTTCCCATGAAAATATTGTTTCAAGCGTTGTGTGAAAGTAATGTTGGTTGGGATGAGGAGTTGAGCAAAGAGCATGCAAGGCGACTGTCAGAATGGGTTGGTGACATGAGACAAACGAAGGAAATTGTTGTGCCAAGGTGTGTTTACGGTAGAAGTGATGATAAGGTATTAAATTGTTCACTGCATGGGTTCGGAGATGCGAGCGAGAAAGCTTATTGCGCTGTGATATACTTCGTCTGTGAAACGGAACGAGGGATTCACATTCGATTGCTTACCGCTAAAACTAGTATAGCACCGCTCAAGTCCCTTAGCATCCCGCGTCTAGAGCTTATGTCAGCAGTAGCCTTGGCGCGATTGATGAATTCGGTGAAAAATGCTCTTAAATCGCAACTCGAAGTTTCAAGAACTAAGTTTTGGTTAGACAGTAAAACTGCACTTTGCTGGATTAGGAGTGATGGCGAGTGGAAACAATTTGTACGGCATACGATCAATGAGATTTTGATGGTTACCCATAAAACAGACTGGGGTCATTGCCCAGGGACAGAAAACCCGGCAGACTTAGGGTCGAGAGGAATGGCACCGTCAAAATTAAATGAAAATGAACTTTGGTGGTCAGGTCCAAAGTGATTGTCAGGAAGCGAAGACACATGGCCACGATGTAAGTCGGTTGAGACACCAGAGAGCAAAGATGAAGCGAAGAAGGTAGTTTCGATGAATGTTAGAGTAAAATAAACTGTTGGAATTGATAAGGTAGTTGAGTTAGAGAAGTATAGCTCCTTAGAAAGAATACTTAGAATAACCGCGTGGGCGAATAGATTAATCCACAATTCACAATCGGCGAATAGAGATGAGCAACTGAGGGGCAGCTTGAATAGGAAGGAATTGCTAGAAGCCGAAAGGTTATGGATTTTGGCGGCACAGTCAGTGTTGAGAAACCAGGACAATTTCAGTCAGTTGGACCGCAGGTTACAACTGTTTGAGGACGGTAAATTGTTGAGATGTAGGGGAAGATTAAGCGAATCGGATTTGGATGAAGAATCTAAACACCCATTTCTTCTCCCCAGAGAAGGTAGGTTGACTGAGTTAGTTATCGAAAAATGTCACATTAGAGTACATCATAACGGAGTAAGGTCGACTCTAGCTGAACTTAGATCAAGGTATTGGGTGCCTAAAGGTAGATAAGTAGTGAAAAAAGCTATTGGAAAATGTGTTGTCTGTAAGAAGCTAGAAAGCAAGGCATACAGCGCGTCAGAAACAGCAAATCTGCCAGAGTTTAGAGTAAAGGAAGCAGCAGCATTATCAAAAACCGGCGAAGACTTTGCAGGACCGTTGTTCGTGAAGAGTGAGAAAGGAAACATGGATAAGGTCTATGTAGCCCTATTTTCTTGCTGCGTTAGTAGAGCGATATACCTTTATCTTGTGACCGACTTATCTGCCCCACAATTTTTGCGTTGCCTGAGAAGGTTTTCATCTCGAATGGGGACGCCGAAGCTAATCATTTCTGATAATGCAAAGACGTTCAGAGCCAGTGAAAAGGCATTAAAAAAGCTCTATAACAGCAACGAGGTGCGAGGATATTTGGAAACCTCGAGGATAGACTGGCGATTCAATTTGGAAAGAGCACCATGGTGGGGGGCTTCTTTGAAAGAATGGTTAGGTGTGTAAAACGCTGTTTGAGAAAGGTCCTTCAGAATGCAAGGTTGACTTACGATGAGTTGTTGACCACTTTAGTGGAAATTGAGGGTACGTTAAACTCGAGGCCACTGACATACGAGTACAGTGAAGTGGGTTACGAGGTCTTAACTCCATCACATCTGATTTACGGCAGGAGACTTAAAACGATACCTGTGATGAGGAATGCAGGGGAGGATGTGGCAACGGATGAGGATACGGATCGTAACAAGAGATTTCGGTATCTGACGGAGAAGAAACGGCATTTCTGAAATAGGTGGCGCAGAGAATACTTGGTAGATTTGAGGGAATTCCATCGAGGTAGGAAAGTGGGGAAGTTAAACATAGAGGTCGGAGACGTCGTTGTTGTTCACGAAGACAACAAGAAACGGAGTAGTTGGAAAATGGCAGTGGTGGAGGAATTGGTTAAAGGCAAGGATGGCGAAACGAGAGGTGCAACGGTTAGAGTGATTTCGAAGGGGAAGGCACACCGTTTAAATCGGCCAGTGCAGAAACTCTTCCCATTGGAATTGAAGCTAGAGAATGGCGTGATGAACCGAGAGCAGAAAAAGAAAGTAACGAGACAAACCAGAGAGAGAGAGAAGAGACTGAGAAGAGACTGAGAAGAGCGGCAGCATTGGATGCAGACTGGAAAATGAGAGGAATGATTGACTAGCGGTGCTCGTCAAGGTGGGGAGTGTGTGGCAGAACAGTTTTAATTAAATTAGTAACAAAAAACCTGTTGTAAACAACTAGTCATTATACTGGACAACAAGGAACCATTGTAAGCCAACCTGGACCTTGACCCTAAAGGCTAGGCTTGGCACTTGTCCCTTGGATAGCGTCGAAGGAGGTTGTAAAGTATTCGTAAGGCGAAGAGAAGTCAGAAGGAAGCGTATGGAGAGAGTGAAATAAAAGATAGATACAGTCCCTAGTGGAATCTACTGAATTCACGAAAAAACGCCGCACAAATAGGCGAAGGTTGTGCGACATTCGCGACAATTTTATAAGGCAACATGTTGCAGCAACAAAATTTCGTGAAAAATCTTCATTAATGTAATTTTACCATTTTCAAGTTTTTTTGCAAAATTTGTTGCCTTAAAAAATCTCGTATAACATCATCTCTAGCTACAACCAAGTTTTCCATGTTCGTCAATGCGCTTGGGATTTCAAGTTTTTCATTTTCTTTGTTTTGATAAAAAAGTTCAACTGCCACGTAGAAAACGTCGCCAATAAATCTATTCACTCATGAAAGTATACTCTCGACAATTTTTAGGAGTATGTCCTCTTGCCCTCAAAGTCAATATTTCATTGACAAAATGCATACTTGAATATTTGGACGAAAGTGTTGGTGATATATAACTTTCTTGGCTTGTTCTATTTTCATCAGGAAAAGCTAGTAAGGATACATGAATGCCAATGTTTGTTAAATATTGATCAAAATGTCATGTTACACACACAATTTTTGTTCAAAATTTGCGTAAAAACCGTCCTGCGTAATATAACATCATTTTGATTTACACAAACCAATCGATCCTCAGTGTTCCCATCTCTATGTAGATGTTCTGGACAAAGAGTTTTGAGATGCTGAGAGCACTTCTCCATGAGTGTAGACAGGTGCATAAGTTTTTTTTATGTTAAACAAACCTGATAATTCTGAAGAAGGTCAGGACAACATTGACACCGATCAAAAAATACGTCACTATTTCTTAGAAAGCTATAAGATATGTCAAAGGCAAGCGGTCGGGGGGAGGACTCCCATACATTCATGACACGTTATGAAGTTTTTCGGGTAGTTATTCTTGCGGAAGGTTTCGAAGAGGTGACTTTATTCGACTTGTTTGGCTTCTTGGGTGTTATAATGTCTTCAATTTGACTGAACAGGGTCTTGATGTAGTTGATCTTGAGTTGGGTTGGGTGGTTGCTGTTGTAGTTCAGTATTTGATCTGTGTGAATGCTTTTTCTGTGTACTTGTGTCCAAAAGGTGCCGTTGTCAGTTCTGGTAAGTAGGACGTCTAGGAAGGCGGATTTGATGTCTTGTTCTTCTTTTGTGAACGAGATATTTTCGGTGGTATTATTGGTGATTATGTCGTTTATTTTGTTTGTCTTAACAGTTGCAAATTCATCGTCGACGAATCTTGCCTATAACCTGATGTCGTTGTTGTCGGTTACAGCTCTCTTTTCGAGGTCTTGCATTACAGCGTCTTCCAGGAAATTGGAGAGTGGTGATCATATTATGTGTGCCCACCATTTGTTTATAAAACGAGTCTTGGAAACGGAATTCAGTAGAGAAGCAGAGGTCTAGGAGGTTAAGACTGTCATCTTTGTCCAGATTAGTATTCGTTTTCCAACGCATCGCATAGTAATTTGTCTGTGGTCGTTCTCGTAGTTGGTTGTGGTAGGGATGTGAACAGTGACATTTCGTCGAAGGATGCCATGGTTTCATCCGGTTTGATTTTGAGGTCTGAAGAAGACTCGAAGCAACGAATTGAAAGATGACAATCAAAAGTCGGGAAAACCACTTCATAGGGGGCAAGCGGGATAGCCAAGGTTATGCGGTGAGCTTATGACCATGTGATGTAATGGTGGCACAGGTTTGAAATTTCAAGAAGTCTGCACCGTTTACGCTGAAAATCACCGATGCCGTGCCCAAAAATAGCGGCACCCGTGCCAAAATTTTAGCAGTGCCATGCCCAAAATGTTAATAGTGTAAACGGGGTTTTTGACATATTTATTATGAGATAAAGCACGACGGACAAGAGTTTCTGATCCCATAAAGCACGTTCTACAGGTTTTTTAAATGACTCCTATAATGATTCCCGTTGTATTTTTCGGGCCGAATCCGACTTTATATTTTATTGTATAACATTTTACTATGGTTAGCGACGCCAGACGAGTTTTACTCATTAAGGAGACACATCTTGGACCAGAACGAGATATTGGGCTAATCAAAGAAGAAAGTGTGACAAATAATGTTTTCGAAGTGATAAAAAGTTGACGAGAAACGCGTGCGAGATTTATATCAGATATATCGACATGACACGTGCAGGAAAGGGATAAGTAGTTCAAATGGAAATTTCTTGTTCTTACTGCATGGCTTGTTTTAAGAAATATTTAACATGTTTAGGTACATACAGTCGCCAAGGATTGTTCTGCGAATGGTTTTTTTTGGGGTTTTTTGAGATTATTTTTAAAGAATATCCTGGTTGGGTCTTAAAAATCACCAACTTGTACTTGGTTATTGTTATTATTAAATACTGTGATTCGATTCCTTACAAAAGGAATCAGCAAATATGAACGAGTGTTTAAAAGTTTAATACATTCAAGATGAATTTTAAAAAGGATGGATTTGAGGACAAATAAACCACTCTATTGCAATGATTTTCATGACACACGCTTTCTGTTTTTAATGATCTGCATATGGGGATTAAATAATACACGAAGTGTGGAATAATACACACTAAAATAGGCCTCGTGTTACTGGGAAAGAATCACTGACTTCGAATAACGGGGGAATAAAAGGGCATGTTTCCCTGGAATTCTCGAACCTGTGGACTATAGCAATTTTTTCGAAATTTTCTGCGAATGTTGTGGTGAAAATGGCCTCAAAAAGAGCTCACATACTACATTACGCATCACAGCTGGAGCTATAATCTGATCTGTCTCCTCACAACTGAATTTGACATGATTTCATCGTATCCGGGTGGCAAAAGAATTGATTATAACGGACCATTTGTTCAATGTTTATAATTACCGATATCAAATATCGTAGGAACAGAAAGTACATTTTCAAGTACTTCCAATACTTCTCAAGTGTTTACAAAAAAGAGTAGAAACAATGCTCGAAGGAATGGTTGCTTGATCTAAAATAAGTAGACGTTGAATCAAAGTAAAAAGGTTCGTTCTTAATGACAATATTAAAGATGACAAATTCAAGCGATCACTGTTCCACTCATCTATCTCCAGGCGTTGCATCTCTGCGAGTTTGCACTCGAATGTCGCGATTGCATGCAACCAAATGCCGATTGGAAAGGTTTACTTCTGAAAGATCATATATAATGCTTACAGGGAAATGTAACAGCGGATTCTAATTATTTTCGGAATTGAAGGATCTCTGAAATTTTCCAGCCTAAAATAAACACCATTGCATGCACTGAAGTCATCAGTGAGAAAAGAAGGGGAAAAAGGTTGAGATTATGATTACTGATACGGGTTTTGTCTTGGTATATCAATATATCAGGACAATCTCTTGTAGGACCTGGCTTTACGTTGGAGTGATCCTGAAGCCATAACAACCCTAATGGCTCGTTCTGACGTCCATATCACAATGGATGTCATCAACTGTATTACAACAACTATTTCGGTACCACGATTGACACGAAAACTCCAGCTAAAAGCCAAGTTATCCTTACCAATACAAAAGCGACACGTTAAATGCCTCTTCGTTTTAATATTAACGTTTTTACGCACGAAAGATGGTGAATGTTGTAGGAAAAAGATGTAATATCATATGAATTTGAATATAATAGTGTCACGAAGGTCATGTATACTTATATGAATGTTTACTGCATGAAATGAGCATGGAGCATGCACGGCACGTGAAGAACATGCATATTTTGTTTTTATATATAAAGCCTATCTTTGTTTGGCTGTCACAGCTCAGATAATAAGATTCCTGCCAGCTACGGAACCAAGAAATAAGGCTGCAGCATGACATTCGAGAACAACACAAAGTCAGTCATTTCTGTGATAAACCAGTTTCTTCGTTCAGTTGATGAAATGGATTCAACTGTACTTGTACCACGGCGATTAATGGACAAGCCTGCTTGTCAACTGCAAAGCACAAATCTTGAAGCGGAACGGAAGATTAACGAGAACAACGACTTGTTTAAATTTTACACCATGCTCTTGGATACCAGAAACGAAATTCTATGGGGTGGAAAGGCAAGTGGAAGTCAAAATGATTGCCCGATCGTTGAACAACTACAGCAGTTTAGCAGAACGTTAGTCAATCTTACGGATTTAGCGACACAACTTAAAGACCGCTACGAACATGACGTGAGGAATGGTACTGGAAGTGGAAGAAATTCACCAGCAACTTGAACCTGACATAAATATATTCAAATCTATATATGACTCATGCCTGCTATGGATAGCGAAGAAATACTGCTGGGACGTTTATAATAAATTTCAATTTGGGTGAGGTAATGCTGTGTTTTGACTACAGTCTCGAAACTGCTAAAGAAACGGATTTTATCACCAAATAGAGTGGATACTTTTAGATACCACTGTGGTAGCAATGTAAATAGACAACGATTGAACAAGTTATATTATTCGGTTCATGAGGAATTTGTTTTGCAGCTGAAGCAAGCGTTAAACTTAGTAGTTGAATAAATTCCTGGTGATGTATGAGGCGTTATAAGTCACTAAATAATGTCCCTTGCCATCATGGTCAGACAAGATGGAAAGAACCATGAGAAACAAGCCTAGCTGTTAATTTAAGAACTGAAGGGACGACATTTTGCAAACTTGTCATTTAGTTCATAAATAGAACAGGAAAGGTTTAAGAAAAGTAAAAATTTATCCGTGCCTTGCTATGTAGAGTGCTGAAAGATTTCATCTCGTCTTCATATTGAACCAGAAATAACATTACAACTATGGGTAGTTTTGATCATTTCCATTCTTGTGTAATAATTTTAACTTGTATGTCAATATGAACAGTCTTTTCCTTGTTTCATGCACGCTTTCACGACGAAAATGTCGTCGGTTATTTTGTCCTGAGGGTTTGTTGGTTGAACCCTGAGGGGTCCCTTTTGGTTGGTTGCCAAATTCGTAATGCAGGCAAACCGCCCGCAAAATAATCCAAATAAGTTGCTGTCCCCTTTTACGCCAATCTTGAGCAAAGCGTTTGACCAGAATCATGCAAACCCATTACAAAGATTTTGAAGGAGACTTACACAGAAAATGCATCGGTGCGACTGTGCCTCTGTTTAAGGAATTACTTAAGACAGTCGAACTTCTCACGTACATCAACTCAATACAAATTGTGGGCTTTTCATTTTGAGCACTGTAGGGCTGATAAAGATCTTCCATTAGCAAAAGATACACTCAAGATTAATTCGAGGAACCAAATTGGTCTAGCTTGGCTTCAGACAAAGTCCGAGGTTAATTTAAATTATCATTTACCACCGCAGAGGAATTTTTGTGATACAAATGCGCCCAGTTAGCTAAGCTACCTGGCTCGGGTTTAAGCTCGAAAACAAGATTTTGCTCATCGGCATCATTTTCGGCACGAACACTTCGACGTTTAAAATGGTCATGCTGCATAAGCATTTAAACCAAGTAACGAATCAAGTTTTCAGTTGTGCTATCGTATGATCACTTGAACTTTGGTGTTGAGTTCACTGTTCTCTGTCACGTGCGTGTACTGTAGCACACTTGCCGTAGTTTGAACAAGGTATTAATAATAATAATAATAATAATTGTTTATTCACAATTCACAAATCAATTGAAAGGTGAAAAGGAGACAAAAGAGGTTATCCCTTTCTAGTTTGTCTCCTAAAATAATTAAAAACGTAAATTTACATCTATATAAAATACAAAGTTAATTAGTTTAAAAATTTTTACAACACTCATAAAATGACGTTTAAGTCTGTTCTTGAAAATGTTCAGATTTTCTGCCTCCGCAACATCTTTAGGTAAATTATTCCAATCATTAACTATATGTACAACAAAGGAATATTTAAAACTATCTGACTTTCACGATTAAATCCCAATACTCGTCCCTTCTACTGACCTTTATTTAAATTTATCATCAGGGACATTATATTTTAACACGACCTACATACAGGTATAACTGGACTAAGGGGGACAATTACGTTTGGATGGTGAGAGGTGTTCCCAAAAGGATGCTTGATACAACGTATTTATTCAATTAAGCGCACTCCTGGAACAACCGCACTGCGCAAGAAGTGTTTTTTTTGAATAAGCACACTCTCTCGTTTGTTCGCACCCCGTAAAACTTGATTTGTGCTATATTTGTACTAAATACATGTACAAAATATAATAGTACTGGAGTCGTTCAAAGTCATTCAACCCGTTCACGAATCTAACGCAATGCGACGTACTGGAGGCCGAACCAGAAAATCCGATCGCGGACATGGACAGTAATGCAGATGACATGGACATTGACATTGTTTAAGACTTTAAGCGAAACATTCGTTTATTATTTTATTTTATGATAATAAGGTAGTACTTTATCTTGTTTTCCTTAGTGTTTGTGTTGATGGTTTTATTATCAAACATTAAAACGACACCCAATGTTTTGAGGTTTTGGCTAAGCGCACTCTCTCGTTTAAGCGCACCTCTCGATTACCCACGCCCCGGTGAAGGTCGAGGTCTTGATTGCCGGCGATTTATCAATCGTTTTTGTAACTATTTTATGTATTTGCACAGTTTTTCTTTTTTTACCCCATTGGTTATCCTTAATTATGGATCCAGGAGTTTACGAAGTATACGCTTAGAAGTATTAGTAGAGAGTTAACAAATTTTTAATTCTATGTCTTGCCCAAAATATTGCTGAAATTTCAATCACTTGTTTGGTTTTCAAGGGAATATTCTAACATCGCCTCATTCAGTAAAACGGACTGTTCTGGAGAATATTAATTATACAAAACTTAAAGTGCCTATGACACGAAAATTTTTTTTGCCTGGTACGGAGTTTAATGACGTCACAGCATTTGCCAATGTTGTTTAACGACAAGGAACACGCTAAAGTTGTGGTGGTTTAGTGCCTTCTTGGTCATTTCACTCAAGCATTTCACGACGAAAAATGGACTGAATGGCAACAACGTTGATTTATTATTTGTTGGGAGGCAATGTTTTGCAAATGGTGTGACTGAATGGGGCCATTTCAAGCTTTATCTTGAAGAAGAACCATTCAAGGCTGGAAGATGTGCAGGTGAAATTTGTTCTCTAATTCTGAAGAAATCCTGTATTGCGAAGAGTTTCTGCCACTTGCATATCTGGCACTGCTGGCTATTAAAGATAGTGAACATTCTTGCCATAAGAAGACGAAGACTATACTTAGCATATCGCAAGCATCGGATATGAAACCGCGCTCTTTTTATGACAAGGATGACGAAAGTGACCAGATCCATGATACATAGCCATTGAGTCCTGAAATTGATGATTCCGATATGAGGGATTTCGAAGAGTATGGTAAACAGTAAACTGGTAAACGGAAGTCATCTGCTGAGCTATCGCTAGTGTTCGCTAGTCATCTGTAGGTTTTTGAGCTTTTGATAGTGTTACGTTAATGAGCCAATTTTCAGAGGTTGAGTTGCTGGAGGCCGAGGTGGCCACGCAGGACTTGCTTCGAAGTGAGTCTATTGATTTATCAGATTACATTAGTGAAAATGAGGAGGAAGGGACAAAAGAGCAAGACCGGTTTCTGACGGCAGTGCAGATCGAAGAAATAAAACAAAGAGAAAAGGAAAGAATTCCCAAAAAAACTCGTGAAAGCCGACTGAGTGGTCAATGAATATCTTTGAAGCTTGGACACGATACCTGAATACTCAAATTTTGACCCTTGGCGAAGAATATCTATCTGTTCCAGTCGATATAAAGAGTACTAGTGCGAGGAAAGTCAATTACTGGCTTACAAGATTTATACGAGAAGTCATGAAAACAGATGGTACACCACATTCTGCCAACTCTTTGTATTTAATTGCGTGTGGATTGGTTAGATACTTTAGAGATAATATGAAACGTTTTGATTTAAATATCCTATCAAAGGAGGACGCTAATTTTGACTCGTTTCGGAAGGCACTAGACTGTCGAATGAAAGAAATCACCGCTGCCGGTGTAGGCACAAAGAAACAACAGTCAGATCCGCTATCCATCGAAGACGAGGCAAAGTTGTGCTCTTCGGGAACTGTCGGTCTTCACTCATATAAATCAGAAAGAACCAAGACAAAGCGTTGCTGCAAAAAGTGGACAGTTGGCAAATGCATATTCCATGGAGCTAACTTTGAGAACTGCTCTGTCAAGTCATAAATTGTCTAGTTACTGAGGTGGCAAAACCAGCCGCAGGCACCAAGAAAGCCATTTCCTTTGCCGGTCTTAAATCATTTACTGGCTTCAGTGTTCAAATAATGTAAACAACTTGCGAGAGATCCATACAAGGGAAAAAATAACGAGACCAAATCGATTTGCTTCAATACGGTACCTAAGTACGGTTTGTTCAACAACATACCAATCCCCGAGCTGGCACACGGCATTTTTGAGTGACAAGACACCATGGATATATATATATATATATATATATATGTAAAGAAAGATACGTACACAAAGCGAAAATTTTTCTCCTTAGTAATCACCACGCGTGTAAAAGGACTCCACGCACGTCAAGATTAGTACCCTCGCACCGCGCTTCGCGCGGTGGGCGAGGGGATTAAAGTCGTATCGTGTGAATGGGCTTAATGATCTCGGTATTTTCGTACTGATCAATGTTCTCCTGTTTCGTCGCAATGCATCGTGTGAGAGTGAGTTTGACGCCATTTTGACGCTCTATTAAAATAAATCATCAGATGTAATGTTTAATATTTAGTTTTAAATTGAGCAGTCAGAAGGTTTTAGACCTCAAAGTGAAAAGTCCCAATCAATTACCTTGGCTTTAACCCCTGCCAGTTATTTTGAAGCCATACAACCTAATCGCATTTGAGTGACCGATGGGAGATTTCACAAAAATTGCCAGCGCATATTGATCTGTTACCTTGAACTTTAACCTCACTTTTCTGGTGAAAACTGACGAAGTGAAAACGTTAACATATGATAAAATCAGTTTGTGATGGAATTTTGATGATCACTACCATATTTTGGTAGAAGACAAAGTTTTCTGACATTCCTGATTATCAGAGATTGTTTGAATGTGATACACCAGAGCTAGAGCTCTGAGAAATTATAGTTTTGTAGTTGTATGATAGGACATGTGCTATTTATGGGCGGAAAGTGAAAATGTGCTTTTTGAGATCTTTGAAAGCATTTATCGTCCAATCTTCTTCGCTAAAAATAAAGTATAGATCTATCTGACACAATCACGTTGAAAACGTAAGTTGTACGTACTGAGAACTTAAAAAGCTTTGAAAATGCAAAAGTAATGCATTAATTAATTTTTATGAAATCAAAACAATCAATTCCTTGTCTCGATACTCATTAATGCATTTCAACTGCGTTTTTAACGATGCACCCTCAACTTGTCCACATCAGAATTGCTCGGTGGAATCAATAGTATTCATTATAGGGAAGTCCAATAATGTTATGCGCAGAAAAAAGAAAAATAAACATAAACTTGTATTCCACAAATCCGTATCATCTTGAAATAACTCAATAAGAAAATTTTTTTTAATTACAAGCCAAGGCTTAATCCTTTCATCGCGGCAGCATTCAGCAAGAATGACTGTATTTTTGCTATTTTATCACACTCTAGACCCCACATTACGTGCATTATTTGCAAGTCATGATTTTAGCAAATTTTGATTTAAGTACAGTTTTGGGTTTATTACATTCAACGAAATGAAATTTGCTTGAATATTGAGTTCACTTAATTAGATATTCAAGCCGTTCATACTTAGGTATTCAGCTCTTTCCCAGAAGAACCTACTTCCCTTCACAAGAGAAATTGTCTGGCATTAGCCAGAGTAAATTGATGGACTCATACAAAAATGGAGAACTGTGTCGGCAGTTCAGAATCGATTTGCTAAACGTTTAAAGGTATTACTCCGCCAGAAAAGCGAGAGAACAAGATCCTGACGTTGCTAGCTACAGCCCTTGATCAGAGTCAAATGTACCCACATTTGACTCTGTGCTAAATTAAGTTCGACATTAACATGGGCACTGATCCCACAACTAAACAATGAGCTGTTTACTTCAGTAAAATCAACCATAAATGTTACATGGCATGAGGGGTTTTATTTTTCTTTTGAAAGTATAGAGAAATATTACTCCTACAGGCTAGTTTCTCAAAGCATATTTTAGACGTAAAGGAACTTTTTTGTCAGTAATCAGCCAAGCAGGTGAAGATTTATTAAATTATCGTTAGAATGTTTAGTACTCCTCGACGAATTAATTTTTGAAATGGCGTCCTTCTTTTCTGGCCATTTCACGTGCTTCTACCATGCTCCATTTTACCGATGAGTTTTTAAAGTAACATATTGAAAGCTTCAAAAGTGATAAAAATTTACAGAATTTACATTGCATCAGTTTAAAGATTTTGTACTTCGAAATTATGGTGACGAGTGTTGTAGAATAGTTTTGAGCAAATTCATAATAACCTATAAAATAGTAAGTTACGTATAATAAATTTATAGAAAATTAGTAATTGGTGAAAACATTTGTTGCACAGCAAGACTTTAATATTTTGTAACAGAGAACTCGTTATAAACAATTACAAATACTTGGAAACAAAGAACCACTGTAAGCCAACATGTATCTTGACATTAGGGTTCCAGGTTTGGCACCTGCCCTTCAGAAACCATCAAAGAAGGTTGTGAAACACCCGTAATGTATGAAGAGAAGCCAGAGACAAGAGTAAAGAAGTGATGCCTTAGTTTGAAAAATAAAGATGCAGTCCCTTGGGTGAAATCTACCGAACTAACGAACCTGCGCGCGCAAATCAATGAGGATTGTGCGACCGCGAGAAACTGAAGTTTTGGCAGAGAGCCCTTGCTTCGTCACCGGGCATAACTATCACTTGATCAAACCAAGTCAGTAGACTCGGTAACAATTTTTGAGAAATAAAAAATTGAAAAAGAAGGAAGATTCCTTAGCTTTTTCTCTGGCTTTTTAGACTCCGTATCTATGTATGCCGTCAAAGCACAGTAGCTTAATTCGATAACAAAATTCCTTCTTAAAATACTGCATCAGAGTGAGAATTGTTTCTTATCTTACAGTTACAATGCTGTTTTTCAATAAATCACTTCGATGTAGAACAGTGCATATGATATAGTCATTTCCGTTACTTTCACAGATATTTGAGATTCAACTTTAGTGCATCTTTTGGTTTATTCTTTCTCTAATGAATTCAAAGTATTACTGTAAATGGTGTTAATCTAGGATTATAATGAGATGCTTGTTGAAGTTGATCGTCTAGGTTATTGCAGCCGTCGAAATATTTTTTAGTACTGACAGTTTATCTGAAGACTACACTAACAAAGACCATTCAAAGACGGTGACGGAAGAGGGTCACCTTTTCAGGAACACTCGCTTTTACTTTTAATCAGGGAACACTTCTCTTGGCAACTTACTATCATAGCCTCTGTACCTTGGGCCAGGACGTCTAAAAGGTGATTATCTTAATTCTGGGTTAGTAAAGTTTTGTGGCAACATTCTGAGTAAGTTGCTGAGGAGCAATTTTATTTAAAGTGTAATTTCAGAAAAATTTTATAACGCGAAGTTTGAACATAGATCGTAAACCAAAACATATTAGTAGAAAGCTTCTAGTTGTACAATGTGTTAAAGTTGCAATCTAATTGGCTGTGCCACCCGATAACGAACACTTGATAGATGTCTAGAAATGGTGAGTAGCGCAAAAAGACCGAGCCTTTTATGTCAAAACCAATGGTTTTAGTAGTAAAATACTACTGGGTTTAGTACTAAAATATTGAGGCTTTAGTAGTAAATCTGAAAGCGTTACCAAAAATTCGCTTTTTCAAATCAGATAGGTCATTTGCTCTCAATTTTCTGGATCGAAATGTTGAACTCATTCTTGGAGATGCTGGTGCCACATTGGTAGTGCACGTGTCTCTCACCACAGTGACTAGGAATCCATTGCAACTCCATCCAGTTGTCTAATCAAAGATACTTTGGTCACATGCGAGAAGAGTTGTCCACTTTGACTCCAGCCAGCACCACAGGTTTTCTCCTGGCACTCCGGTTTCCTCCTATAGTAATACTGGACCCATGAAGGCTGGCCCTTACTGGGCCTCTAGGGAGAACAGATTAGGCAGCTGATACGGCTATCCAGTATAAATTAACACTGGCGGATTTAAGGGTTGCGGCCACCCCCCTATGAACTCGATAGTTGCTGCCTTCGACTCGCGAAATGCGCCCAATCGCTTAAACTATGTGCGCCCATTAGTGGTCGTTGCTTTTGGCGCGTTTAGGAAAAACGCACGAATAAGGTGATGATAAACAAGATCAAGTTACAATTTTTTTTAATTAGTTACAAAATTCCTCTCTGCAGCTGTTGCTATAAGGTTAGATTTGTATGTATCGAACACCAAAGAAAGTTAACAAAACAGGCTTTGTAAAATTAGCTAGCGTGACTTTTTGGAAAAACCAAACCTACTAAAACTCAATTCGTTAAAAATTTGGTGTAGATATTTTTAGAACGTTTATGTTGAGAAAGTTGATCGTTTTTTAGTGTAGAATTGTCACGTGGTCAGGTAATTCGAGAATCTTCCTCATGAACGATAAGCCGCACCTCTTTGTAAAATAGATACTTTAGCTTTACCTTTAATTGTTAACTGAAATACAACACCATGTAAGTGCAATATTAGCCCTGATCACTTTTTAACAAATGCACCCAGGCCTTCAAATGCGTTTAGGCCATATGACCAGTTGTCATCCGATGAAATCGGCCAAAATCACTGATTTATATATCACTGGATTGCGTGGCCCCAACACGTTTAAGTTCCGACAAGTGTCCTTTAGAGGATGACGTAATCACTGAAATTTTTGGTTCTTTCTGCTAATGGTAGTAGTGCCATTAACCTATGTCTTTAACAGAACTGTGAGCGATTTATGAGTCCGTGAGGTAAATATATCTCTAACCTCTATGTACAACACAGAGTTTTCCTTTCTTTACACCGATTGGTATCGCTAATTGTTGAATTAGGGGTTGAAGTGTTCGCTTAAAAGTACCAATAGAATATAAATGAGTTTTCAATTCATTGCTATGTTCGAAATGTTCTGAAACGTAAAACACTCATTTCGTTTTCATGTGTTAAGAGATTATCACTAACATATCTTCGTTACTAAAAAGGGACCATTGCGAAGGATATTATAGTACATGTGAATGGAAGTCCACAATAACCCGAGCCAGCAATACCGACCAGTGGTTGGTCGCATGAACACAAGAACCAGTGCTTCCACTTTGAAGGAAATTTCCTTTTCGAAGGAAATTTTGAGGAAATGAACGAAATTTGAAGAAAATAAAATTTTGAAGGAAATTTGAAGGATTTTTGGAGAATTTGAAGAAAATTTGAAGGAAATCCGAAGGCCGAACTTACCCTACTGAGAACAATTTTGTTTCTAATATTGAGGAGTATTGCAGCACAACATTACGTAGAGTTATCATCTATTCAATTAATTTGAATATTGTGAGTAGATGTAGCTGGCGCTGCACAAAAAATAAGGTATAACGTCTGTCGATTGTGGCACGATTGCTTGCGGAAGACCGTGAAAATAATCCGAGCCACTTTAATGTAATTTCTGTGAACTGATAACTGACAGAAGCGCAGTCAGTTAGTTAGTCTTTGGATGGCAAATTAAATCCAACATTTGGAACAGATGTTTGCGTCATTTGAAATGGACTTCATTTTATTGTTTCTTTAGTTTTATCAAGATATAGATATCACCAAATGTGAATCGAGAATCGTTTATAGTAGTGAAATATCCTATATCCTTCAGTCAAGCTAAAGTGGAATTGTTTTAACCCTTTCCGGTCCATACCCGACTTTGGTATTTTACACTGGATAACACCAGGCGATTTTGCTTGTCGTGGGGAGACGTCTTGAACAGGAAAGGGTGAAATGTTTTTATTTGTCACCAAGGAAAATCTAATCGATCACTCGAACAACATTTTTAAATGTACTGGGAACTGGGAATTTGGGATGTTCTCATACTCTTGTCACATTTACACTGTTATGTTTGCTGAATTTTTTATTTCACATTTGTGTCGATGCAGGTATAAAACTACATGTCAAAATCTACATAATTCTAATTCATATTCGTTCACTAAACAAACTCCGAAAATAAAAATTTCATCTAACTTGTTAGAGATATCAGTAGATAAAAAACAGAAAAGTAAGGTACTTTATATGTATACCGATAATCAGTATTGTCATCATAAATTATTCTTATTACATAAATCTGACTAGTTTTGATATTAAGTTTGACTTTGTGGGACATCTAAAAACTTATTAGACGTTAAAAAATTCATCATTATGTATGGATGTCCAAGAGAAAACTACATGTCCACCTTCGAATTCTCAAAAATCACCACTTATGGGAAACAGCTTTAGTTCTCCACGACCACACCCTACCTTGATCCAACACAACAGAGCAATGATTCGTTGATTTCAACAACAAGGAGATCGTTAATCTTACGTTAAATTGTGAAGGAAATTTTAAGGAAATTTTATATTTTTGAAGGAAATTTTGAATTGAAAAAGGAAAAATCAGACTAAAAGGAGGAAATTTCGTCCTGGCAAAATGGAAGCATGTGACGCCATTTTTTTGAGGACGTATTTTTTGGGTCTTCCAGCGGTCCAGCTATGTATAGGTCAATGTTCAAAATGTTGACCAGTTTTTACGCTCCAAACCAAATCCAAGATGGTGATTTCTATCGACTAATAAGATAAAAACATGGGTGACTCCGGCTAACTATTACATGGCCAGAGTATCAGGCTAACCACAAAAAGATTGCAACAACACGAAGACTTTAAAAAACTCACTTCTTCCAATACACTCTCCCCCAGCATTTTCAAGACTCTTAATGATATAAATTAATTAGAAAATCGATCTTGTCAAGAAGTTGGAGAATAAAGTTGGAGAGTGACACCAATGTTCTCTCTAGGCGAAGCGCTGAGCTCTGAACTGAAAAGCTAACTGCCAGTCAGAAACTGAAGTCAAAAACAGCAAACAAAGAGAACTGGTTCAAATTTGTCTGATCATTCGCAAAAGCCATTTTATGAAATAGCTTTCTGGAGTCTGGGGCGGCAAAATAGTATGATGATAGATGCTCTGAATTTCTAACTTTTCCAACAAATTTGTTACTAATTTTTCTCTTTTAGATATACCCTTTTTTACAACATGCACAATGCAATGAAAAAAATACAGAGACTGACTCGTTGTAAAAATAATAAATCCTTTGTCCAAAAGGTTTTCGATGTTACTACATGCTACGAGGAGCCCGGAAACCAACTACTACTCTTCTATTTGAGCAGTGTACAGCTGGGTTGCTTTGTATTTGCTCTGCTTGCACTATATATGCAAATACAAAAAAGGTAACCGACATCAGAAACGAAGAATTATCACCAGAATCCCTGTAAAATAAAACACTGCTGTTTTCACGAGAGGTAGATTTTGTAGCAGAATAAATCAGTTGATCATGAAAAACATTATTATGAAGTTATTGATGCAGTGGCATCGCTGGGGCAGCACGTCACTTGTCGGGAAAAAATAGAGGGGAACACTAAGATTAGGATGCACAAACAAAACATAGGAATCACGGTGCTCCATATTCGAATTACAACATTTTTTTCATTTATGCTATAAAGGCCCGTTTACGCTTACAATTTTGGGTCCCGTGATTGACATCTTGGAGTATGCATTAAACTGACTAGAGCATAGACTGCGTAGACTGCCATGGGATTATTGCATACACCAGGATGGCAATCGCAATGGACAAGATCGGACGTCTACTAGGCCTTAAGAATATATTCAATGAAGGATAATTTGGACAAGTAGATAATTTGGTATAATGTAGCCTAATGGTTTCGGTTGGCAGGAGTCAATAAGAATTTTGAAACCACAAATCTCACGTGGGGGGCAAGCAGGGGGGCATGACAATTTTTTGGTAGGACATGTGCCCTCCCAATGCCCCCCTTAGGGACGCCACTGTATTGATGAGATGAACAAATGCTAAGCTATAAGACTATTTTATGATAATTTTGAGAATAGAAACTATTTAATTTCAAAATCATTCTCAGGGTAACATATTCATATTGTTCCCAGTTGAGTTGATAGCCAAGCTCAATTGGTAGAGCAGCGATTCGGCAACCCAAAGATACGAGTTAAAATCTCGCTCAAGTCATCTTGTGAAGTTTCGTTTCATAAAAATCATCTTTTCTAGTTGAGTCTAGCAGTGTAGGTTAACCATGAAACTTACTTAGAAACTTGTTAGTCTACCGTTTCTTTGAAATTACACAATTGCACCTAATACATAATAATGAATGTTGATAAAAATATTTCAAACCAAACATAGAGAAAAGCATGTGGGTATCAATTCAACTACACCCATGGAAAAAAAAAAGAAAAACATAAAAAAAAAGCACGCGCTCTATTTGACTAGGTTATTCACTTATACAGGACCATTCTTGTTTTCAGGTTAAAACTCAAGCATAAAAAATTAATAAATGGCTCTATATTGTGTTTTTAGTGAGAACGTTAAAATTTTAAAACATTCTGTTTCTAAAATTTCTTCAATAATCCCACAAATAAACTATATGTCGTACAAAGCAAAAACATTCTTTCAACTCTGTCAATATATGTATTAAATTTATTTTCTGATCTCTGGATGCCTTTTCTTACTTCTAAGTTGAATATAATCTTCTCCCGTAGCCAATGAGCAAAGCGTAAGAGATAACCGTGGAAGTCATAGGGCTGAACTACTGCTCCAACGTTGTATGTATTTACTTAACGGTGAAATCAAGGGGATATTGTGCACTGACTTCATTGGTGTAAAATGATGCTTAACGATAATTGCAACAATATACGATTCACTTGAGCGCGATGCAATGTAACAACGTCATACAGATAAAGGGGTAATGTGATGTGAGTTTCCGTAGCCCATTCAATTAGGTGTCAAATAACTATTAGGATATCACCTCTTTGATCCGCTCTCACCAGTGATATATGTATAAGGCTGAGACGATGACTACGTTGTAAGCAATTAATAATCTCAACTAGAAAAGAAGTGCGTTCTTGTGAATTCGCCATGTTAAACTTGTCCCATTTAACCATCACTGAGATCAACTAAAATCCTTTTAAAATATCTCAATTGGAACACCAGAAACAGCATTTCAGGACGTTGCATTTTGGAATTTTACAAAAGAAGAAATCTCTCAGACTCCTTTGTTACAGCGACTTAATGGAGCTAAGTGTTTCTAGCTATGTGTTTCTAGCTATGCTCTTACCTTCCATAAACAGTTTAATCTATATTTATCCTGTATTCACTCAACACATCTTTATCCCCTCCCTCAAATCTTTATCCCATTTAATTTCGTTTTTAATCCCCAAAATTAATTTTGCGACCCAGAGCTGTGTTAACGTTGTTATATATATACTAATTTACCACCGAATGAAGACTTCCAGTTAAAGGATCCAAAGTGGATTTGCAGTCTGCTTTTCGATCAGATTTCAAGGTCGAATTAATGAAATGAAATGCAGACAACTTTACACATACACACATATGTATACATACACACACACACACAAACACACACACATATATATATATATGTGTGTGTGTATATATAAACCAAAGGTGAGGACCAGAAAGGTTGCAGTGTTGGTTTGAAAATGAAGAGCGCTCAATACCATACCAGTAGAGCGAATAAAGAAGTAAAATATTTTACTTCTATATATATTTTACTTCTATTTTACTTCTATATATATATATATATATATATATATATACAAACTGATAACGTTTCGACAACATGTCTTGTTCACCGTAAAACTTCTACCTATTACACCTTTATATATCAACTGAAACAATAATTAGCATAAATTCCAAATTCTAATAAATCTAATATCAAAATAACTAAAATTACCATTAAAATAACGCCATATTAAGTCCCTTAAGAGCCATAGATCCTAATGTACGAATCCAAAAATCCTCGCATTTAGTAGGATCAGATGGATCAGATATATACATACATAAATAAAAACTACGTTTCGGTGACCAGCCCTTCATCTGCAACTTAAAATGTCAAGAGATAAAGCCCTTAAATAGCTTACAGTTCTACAACAATTTATGTAATTTTCAAACTTACATTAAATTCAATCCCAAAGGAGCATAACATTTCAATTTCTCAGTCCAAAAACCATTCCTTACAGCAGCATTCTCACATCCGTAACATTAATGATTGGAACAGATACATCTTTTTGTCCTATATGTCCATCTTCACAAAACTGGGCATACAGATGTTCACCGCAAATCCCCTCTGACTTCTCTCATATCGTCTTAACGAATTCTTATGGTTGTTAAACCTTAATCTAAGTGGTGTTAGAAAATGCTCAAAGATACTTAACCAATCAGCATCCAGAACTACAGATCTCTATTTTCATTAGTGTGTTGGTCGGTCAAAGTGGCGTGGGCTATGAAGCGCAGGGAAAATGCAAATTTAAAGAAAAGGGCTCTATTCAGTACTCTCTATATAGGAAATACTAATGACGTCAATTGTTTTCCTTTGTTTAAAACATTATTAGTATTCCCTAATTAGAACATGGTCACCCCCACTCAGCCAATCAGAAGCGAGTATTTCCGTGCTCTATATGCCACTGAACCACTCTTTACAGTGAGCCTATGCTTCAAACAAAAGATAACAATAGCCTCATTAGTATGCTCTATATAGAGCATACTAATAAGGCTATCGTTTTCTTTTGTTTTAAAGGCTCATTAGTTTGCTCTATATAGAGCATACTAATGAGTTACATATCAGCCCACCGTGAATGCTAATCAATGACAATGGCAAAAAATATGAGAAAAAAAACCATCAAAGGTGTCAAGACAAAGTTGTTTACTGAAAATTTTTTTTACCAAAAATGTAGCTCAAGAACAACAAAACTGTATTTCGAACATCACACTCAGAATCTTTACACACACACTTTACGCACACACACACACGAAATCCCAGAAATCGTCCAGTATCTCACAATAAAAAATGAAATGAAATACGAGTTTTGCCATGTTTAATGTTAACTGAACAAGAGGATGAAAAAGCGGTTTCTTTACCTTCCTCGTCGTTTTCTTCCTTTTCCTCCACATCGTTTCCTACTTTTTTCTTTTTACCTTCCTTCGGTGTTGGTGAAATATTATACAAAGTATTGGCTGGGTACAGATTGCCATCCGCTCTTCTGGTTTCCAAAATAAACCTTGTTAGCCAATAGTTGACCTCTTTCACGCTCGTCTTTACAAAATCGAGGGGAACCGAAGAATATTAATCTCCGAGTGTTCCAATTTGACTACTTCGGTGTTCAGCCCAAGCTCGACACACGTTTACGGCCCAAGCCGTATTTTGTATAGTTTTCTTTGGAATTCTATTTCTTTCCCTTCGCCTAATCCGTTCGTCTGTAGCAGGTTTCTTGAACCTAAGAATTTTCCTTCCTTCGTCTTCCAAATATTTTGAAATATCTACTAGACTCAGAAAGCAGCAAATCTTGCGTTGCAACAATGATTTCAAATTGCAACAGCTGCGACAGCTCGTCCTTGCTTTGAAAAAAACCTATCACTGAGCACAGGCATGCGAATTAACAAAACCCAAAAAACAAAGCAAGATCATTATGGTTCAAATTCTCTAGGGAAAATATAATGTCCGAAACAGAAGCCTCGCTCTGACATAATTATCAAGAGCAATACTAATTATCAAGAGCAATACTAATTATCAAGAGCAATACTAATTATCCCTCAACAAAACATGTAAATAAGAAATTATTCGTGGGTGTGATCATGTTCTAAGACGGATAAAGAATGATCACTTGTACTCAGTGGGATACAGAGTCCCTCGAATTAGTTAGAAGGCTACTCGGGCCCTACGGCCCCTCGTGGCCTTCTAATTCTCGGTACTCTATCTCCCACTGAGCACACGTGATCATTCTCTATCCCTTACATAGGGAATACTAACGCCTAACTAAAAGAATACTAATCAGATTGCAGAATTCTACACTATGATAAATTCAAAGACAATTTTACGTTTATGAAGTTAAATAATATATTTTAAAGCTCCAAATGACAAACGCAACTTTTAAACAATCTCGTATTACTTCAATTTCAACTCCGTGTCCCCACCCAATCTCTCCGAGTATGTACCAAATTAGTGAGATGAACTCGTAACTCGTTACTCAAAATAAAAACTCTAGCGAGTGTTTCCGTGCTCAACTACAAGTCCGGTACTCACTGCAACATCAGATCTTTTTTCATGACACTCCTCTTCTTCCTCTTCCAAATTTTTCGTCTTTTTCACAGCGTCGTTCAATGTCTCTGGCGCTGGAGGTTGAAGTGCATCTGAAACCGACTAAACGAATGCGCCACTAGAACCTTTGTAGCTCCGAACAGCTGTGCTTTTACTTACATTTATATGTAATACTTAATTTTAATAGCTATATTTACATCTAAAAACTTTTACAAAATTATAATTATGTACACTTGACGGTAATTATTAATGGTAGGGGAAGACTAATGCCTAAGGTGTCCCGAAGGTGCGAGTTCAAATCCCGCTCGATTCAACATTTTTCAGTTGACTTCAGCAGTGTAGGTTAATTGTGAAGTTATCATTTCATAATACCCTGAGGATGATTCTGAAAGAGAATTGAAACACTGCACATCCATCTTCATGGATAGCGTTAAGTTGTCGCGAGAATATCTCGTGCACTTAAATTGGATAAAAACTCGCCTCCAATTCCTGTGGACTCGATAGCTCAACAGGTAGAGCGGCGGACCGGTATCCCGAAGGTGCGAGTTCAAATCCCGCTCGAGTCAACATTTTTCAGTTGACTTCAACAGTGTAGGTTAATTGTGAAGTTATCATTTCATAATACCCTGAGGATGATTCTGAAATAGAATTGAAATAACTTAAATAAATATTCATCTATTATGTTTATGAAACTGTTTAAGGAAAGTGTATAGATATTTTTTATTATATCATCAGGTAGACTATTCCAGACCTTTGAGGCACGATATATAAATGTGGATTTTAAGAAATTAGTGTTGGGCTTTGGTAAATAAAGCCTTTTGTCATTACTGTTCAGTCCGTAGACGTTGTTTTGGAGAATTGTAAAGTAATCTGTTATATATTTTGGTGCCCAACCTCGTATAGCTTTGAATATTAAGAGAAGTTCTCGTTTTTTAAAATTTGTTTCAGGCCCCGTCCACACGTATGCGGATATTTTTTAAAACGGAGGTTTTTTTCTCCGTTTTGGCCTTGCGTCCACACGTAAACGGCGTTTTCGGCAACCGAAAACGGAGGTTTTCGAAAACGCTCTCCAGAGTGGATTTTTTTGAAAACGCCGTTTTCATGTTTACGTGTGGACGGGCGAAAACGGAGGTTTTCGAAAACGATGACGTTGATGATCGGGTCCAGTCTATAGCGGTGCGCGTTTTGTATCTGTTTTCAAGGTGGCGGACCAAAACTGTATGGCTATTTTACTTGGGCTGATTTCAAGTCTAATAGCTAGCATTCAGCTGCATGTTACTATGTTAAACGTTCACGGAGAATATTTGAGAAAGCAAATGAATATTATGAAGATGCTTTCCGTCTCAACGTCGCAAAAAATCGTTTTAAAACGATTAAATAAAAAGCCAGCTAGACCGCGTAGATTCTTGGTAAGGCCAGGACGAACGAGTGCTCGGTTGGACAACTTTGCCAGCCAAACTGTGGTACCTGAAGAGTGGAGGGATCGTTTGGAAGAGCTCATATTACTAGGCGATGCGCATGCTCTACGCCGGGCGCTATCATATTTCCATCGTTTTTGCGTTTACGTGTGGACGGGCGAAAACGATTCGAATACGCTACGTGTGGACGCGAATTTTTTTAAAAACGGAGAAAAAAATCTCCGTTTTTAAAAAAATCTGGATACGTGTGGACAGGGCCTCAATTGGTTTCCAATTTAGATTTTTGAAAATTTCCGATGATCGTATTTCATAGCTCGCTCCCGTTATCACACGTGCAGCCCTCTTTTGAAGTTTATACAGCTTATTTATGTTTGTCGTATTGCCGTCAAGCCGTGCATTGGAGCAATAAATGAAATATGGTAAAATTAAAGTGTTGTACATTTTGACTAACGTTTCTTGAGTCACAAATTCTTTTGTTCTTCTTTAGATTGAGCATCTATATGCTCTTTCCACTTCAGTTGCTTATCAATTATTACTCCTAGTACTTTTTTCTCTTTTACTCGATTAATGGCTTGACCTCCAATAATTATATGCGGATCAGTTGGAATTTGATTTAATTTTTGCCTTGATGCAATTATCAAGTACTCTGTTTTTTCCATATTTGGAGTAAGCCTATTGGCTATTAGCCATTTATGTACGTTTTCCAGATCAGTATTAAGTTGTTGCTCAATGTCTGCGGACGACTCCCCTCAGCATGAGATATTGGTATCGTCCGCAAACAACGCAGCATGAGTTGTTTCAAGGCAATTCGGGAGATCGTTAATATATATAAGGAATAATAAAGGACCAAGATTTGATCCCTGTGGGATTCCACAGGTGATATTTTGTGGTTCTGACATTGTAAGCTTTATTTTACAAATTTGTTTTCTTTGAAATAAGTACGATTGAAACCACCGCAACGACGTTCCTCTGACTCCATAATATTCTAATTTGGAAATCAGAATCTTATGGTCGACAGTATCAAACGCTTTTTTCAGGTCCAAAAATAATATTCCATTAATTAAACCCTCATCCATATTGGAAAGCCATTTTATTGTAGAGTGGAGGAGGGCCGTTTCCGTTGAATGTTGAGGACGAAATCCTGACTGGTAAATCGATAAGTATTTCATTATTAGTCAAGAATTCGTAAAGTTATCCGTAAACGATCTTTTCAAAAATCTTTGCAACGGCTGATATCACTGATACCGGCCTGTAATTTTCGCAATTAGATTTATCACCTGATTTGTAAATTGGTGATATTTTGGCATATTTCAGATCATCTGGAAATATTCCTGTATTTAGAGACAAATTAAATATATACGTAAGTGAGTCTATAATAGAGTCACCTGCCGCTTGCAAGAGTTTAATGGAGATTTTGTCAATGCCCGATGATTTAGTCGCTTTAGCTTTCTTTATTTCCTTCTTAATTTGCGTATTTGTGATATTTCGAAACTGAAATACATTATTCCCACGTGACTCAAGAGTCATATAATATCGATGATTGTGATCACTTGAAAAGATATGTCCTGCAAGCTTAGGACCAATTGTAGAAAAGTATTTATTGAATTATTCATTAGCAATGTCCTTATCTTCTGTCACTGCTTCACCGTTGACTACAATCTCTTTTACTGTTGTTATTTTTGATTGCTTGTTTAACAATTCATTTAAAAATTTTCAACTTTCCTTACTATTTTTGCAATTTTCCAAATTAGACTTGAAATATTTTGCTTTAGCTTTCTTTATTAATTTATTAACCTGGTTTCGACAGTTCTTGTATGCCTCGTGATATATAGGAGAATTGTATTTTACTGCTTTTTTCTTTAGATAATCCTTACGGTGACTCAAATTTTTAATGTCGTGAGTGAGCCACCGTTTGTATTTACTTTTAACTTTTTTAGCTCAAATAGGCGCATGGATGTCGGCAATCTTTAAGAAAGTCTCTTTCCAATAGATCCAAGCTGTGTTAGGATTAGTGTGATAATACAAATCGTTAAATGAATGTCTTAGATCATTTTGAAAGTGAATTGCATTAAAATTTTTAAATTGTCTCGTTTCAACTAATTTAGAAGTTTCTTTCGGAATACTTGCTTTACGACATATATAAACAAGGCTATGATCACTAATCCAGACATGCATAACCCCAGAATCAATGGTTTTAGTGTCATCTAATTTCGTTAATATTAAATCGATTAGGCTTTGTGTAGTTATTGTAACTCTTGTCGGTTTTAGAATATGTTGTTGTAATTGGTATATATCAAATATGTTCTTGAGTTTACCGATGCGAGAGTCTTCTTCTGTCTTTAAGAGATTGCAGTTGAAATCACCAGTTATGATTATCTCAAGGTTTTCGTCGTCGGCTTTACGCAAAAAGTTCTCAAAATATTCGAAAAATGTAGCATCTAAGTTAGGTGGGCGATACCATGTTGAAATCAAGAAAGATTTGGTTTTTGGTTTCTCGACTTCCAAACAGATAGCTTCAGCCTCGTCAGGAATTATATTATTTCGTAGTTTAAATGAAATATTGTTTTTTAGATAAATTGCAACGCCTCCACCATTTCTATTTCTATCTAATCTTACTATTTCATAGCCCGTGATTTCTACTTCTTCATCTCGTATGATTCTGTCTAATCTTGTTTCATTGATGCATATTATATCGAAAGGCTGTTCACTTAACAGAATTCTTAGCTCTTCCATATGTTTGTATGGGCTTGTTATGTTTAGATGTCCAATTTTGAGACCTTTTAATTTTGGATATGGGCTGTTGCTCATATACGATAACGGATTCTCATGGTTGGCACTTTCGGCTAAATTACATATTTTAGTATCTGAAGACTTCTCTTTACAGTGGTTCCTCGATTATCCGTACCTCGATTATCCGTACCTCGATTATCCGAACGCCATATGAGTTCATAAAAAACAATTAACCGAACATGTTTCATTCATCCGAACGAAATCGCCACACTTGAACATGCAAATAATCAATTTAACATTACGTTTTGAAATCGTTACGTTTTTTCGAAGAATTAAATTCAGTTGAAGTGATATAGACACATTGATGATATACAGACACTGCGCAAAATGTTGTGTTTCGGTCGTGTGTTGCTGGTTCACAACCGTTTTCACGTCGGTATACACCAGTTACACAGACTTAACAGACCAATAACAGTCTGTATACCAAACATTTTGCACAGCGACAATAAACTCAAGGTTTTGAGTAAAATTTGATTATCCGGTATTTTGGCTTATCCGAACGGTTTTTCAAATCGCCGTGTACAAGGCATTCTGATAAACGAGGAACTACAGTATTTACCACTAGTCAATTTAATTGTTTTAAGTACCCTATAATGTTCTTTTCCAAATTAGCTGTACCCTGTCGATTAAGATGCACGCCATACGAGTTTAAGTGGCTACGATTAATGTTCTCATTTGAGATTAGTCTCCAGTTATTTTGTTTGCATACCTTTTGTATGTCAGCATGTACTCGCTTGATTTTTGCAGCAAGACTTGGATCATCGGTCCGGGTGATTATTTCGGAAATAGTAACTTTAGTACTCGGATTTGTGTCCATGATCTCTTTTCCAAGTGAATATACATGCGCAGAGATTTCTTGTGAAGACTTGGACTTTACATCGTTTGTTCCTACATGTAATACCATACATTCAGGAGGAGATTTCAGAGTAGGTTTAATATAGTGAGTCATCTCTTCCAATCGAGCACCTGGGAAAGTTTTAACTTGAACCTTTACTCCACAATTTCTCTGGAGTTTCATAGGACTTAGGTATTTTATCATGAAGTCACGAACAATAGCAACAATTCGTCGTTGCTTAGGCAAATTTTGGCGTTGATTAAGCTTATCTTGGCGATGGTTATTCCGTTCTTCTTCTGCTCGTTGACTATGTTTGATACAGTTCAATGAATTCGGTTGATTTATTTGGCCCTCAGTTCCCTCATGGGCTTTCTTACAATTCTTTGTCATTAGTTGGTTATTGTAAACAAGCTCCTATTGCGAATCTTCGTGGCGCTTTCTCATTAATTCCTTGTTGTTTTCAGTTGTCTCGTCATCTTCAATATTTCAAACTTCGTACTTGTTTTGGTGTTGAAATGTGATGTCCGTGTTAGCCTTAGTTCTTCTTACAGTGGATCAGGAATAACTGTTGACTTTATCCAGTTGCTCTTTATACTTTTTTTTATAGTCTTTTTGGAGCAATGTCATCGCTGTTATAAGGCTCAACTTTTCATTGTCAAGGTCTTTTATTTTCGTATTCAAATCCGAAATTACGTAGGCGACATGACAGTTTGCTCATCGAACTGTCTACCTTCATATAGCCTGGTAGCACAAGAATGCGATACACAACCGTAGATGTTTGGCTGAAGTATTAACGCCAACAGGCTGCTTACCAAACCTAATGTCTCCCGGTTCTGTGCTTTCAAGAGGTTTTCGGTAAAATTTTCCGGTTTCAGGGATACGTACATATTATGTCCTCCTTAAAAAGATTCAGTACACATCTAGCGTTCCTTGGCTGTGCGTACTGTTTAATAGACTTGACGTCCACTTTTCTTTGTTGCAGTCCACCTTGAATATTATAACAGACTCTTACAGCAAAACGAATAAACTTGCCATCTTGATCTGTCCCTAACTCGTATTGCTCCACCATTAAGTTAACGTGGTCATTTATTCCTCGAAACCCGAAAACCTTACAGCTGTGAAAAACACACCATAACTTGATGACTTCGAACAAAAGACGTAAGGGAACTCGCTTGCTGTCAGGACATTTGCTAAGCGACTAACTGTATTAAAACGACATTCTTCGCTGAAGTTGAATAGATGTCGATTAGTATAAATCTTGGGACTTTTCACGTTGTGGTAACCACTTACCTGAGCTGCACAATCGCAGGTAAGTCTGAATCGAGTAGCTTTGAAGTACAAGTTTTGCGAACGAAATTGTTTTGAGCAGCTTTCAAAAGTAGCTTCCCGACTTCATTCTTCCCCAAGGAAGACTTCTCGTACGAAATATTACCGCCTGGATTTTGCTGGTGTTTATTGGTAAAGTAGAATGAAGATTCTGGTTCATTCATCTCTGTACGACGATTATTTTTGAACATTTTGCAGTATTTAAGCGGACAGCGTTCATGGTCAATTGTTTGAGTAGTGGGATAGAACACTCGTCATCCAGAAGAGTTGTCAAGGCCATGACAGTCTTCAGATGCTTTCTCCGCTTTCCACACAAAGATTTCATTGCCTCAATCAGGATTTTTTTTGCTATGAAATGTCACCCCATTGAAGACATTAAGATGTATTTTTGGCTCGAAACAAAAATGCAAGGTAAACAGCCACCAGGTAACTCGCTGCAAAGCTACTTGTTTTTGGTCACCAAATTATCCTTCGGCAAAATAGTTGTCCGCTTCAGTCTTACTCGCTTCAAGAGTGATTTGTGCATGATGACCTTTACCGTATTCGATCGGTAATGCTTTCATCAGGATTTTAAAACTTCTCAAAAAAGTTTAAAGTCGTCTGTGTGTAAATTTACTGTTGAACCCTTTGTGTTGAAATGCTTAGTTGAAAATACGCAAGAGTTGCAGGTTTATACGCCATTTTTCATTTTTATTCATGTTTTGCCTTGGAAAAAGTACGTCTTTTACATCCCTTTTCTCGTTCTTTTTTCGACAAAACTTGCACAAGGTTTGCTTGTCGTATTTTGTTTTATGTTTTGTATTTTCAGATATTTGGTCAGCGATAAAACTGCAGAACTCGTTCACGTTTTCTTTGTTTACTTCGTCGATTTCTTAATTCGTTTCATCTTCGTCACCAAGGTCTTGTACTTCCGGATGAATACTTAGCATAAACCCTTATCATAGCAGATCTTAAAGACATTTGTAACCAACTTTGAGGTAACGTATAATTTATCAATTTTTTAAGTCAAAAAAATGTCAGAAAAATATTCAATCATGAGCTGTCCGTAATGCCGGTATCCGTTCAATAATCTATGAAATGCTCTACTTTTAAGAAGGAAAGTCTGTTTGGATTATTGTTTATTTGCGGCCAAATTCTGTGTGGATTTTTTTTTATTGCATGTCCTCTTCCAGTTGTAGTCAGGAGGATTTGTCTTCTTGAGAATTTTGAAAACTTATCATTGTTACTTGGATTCTCCAGAAATTTTTTTGGAGGGTGGGCGAGGGGTTGTTGCGTGCACGTATTTCTAGTTAGTACGTACACGATTGTTCGTTCTGGTGTATCCGATTGTCTCTATGGAGTCTTTCGCATTGCTACATGAAACCCGTTTTCGACTAGGCGAATTTTGTCTCGCGAATCGACTTTTCATTGTTTAAATTGAATAGATCCATTATTAGTTCCAGCCGAAAGCTTATGAGACAAAAGAAAAAGTCGCTTCGCACGAAGAAGTTCGTCTCGTGGAAAACGGCCTTCAGCGACCAAGTCGAAAGCACCAATTGTGCTTTCAGCCGAATCTTCAATAGGCGGAAGTGGAAAAGGTCGTTGCGCAGACAATGTTACCACATTGTTTTCCAACTTTCAATAATCACTTGTAAAACATGGATCAGGAAGCAAGTCTTGATTTCTTAGAGGCCACCAAGACCGAAACGTACGTCCAGAGTTGTGTCCAAAAAGAATTATGTACGAGACAATGTTACGCATCTTTTACTCTCTTCTCTTCTCTTTATCTATTATATACATACCCAATTTTCAACTCTGCACTGCATGTCCAACTGCGTAGCGATCTAACACCTCGTAAAACTCCTAAACATTTGGCGGGTTTATATTCCCCCTTTCCCAGCCAGTTGGTAATGTTACTATTCTTACAACACCTATATGGGCTCCTACATCGATTCTGAGACCAAGACTCATACTTATTCAATCGATTCCACATGGCATACCCTTCTGTGTAGCCATCCCACGCGCGTTATAGCCCGGGACTTAAAGCGCACTATATTATCACAATGTCAACTCCCAGTCATTAAATTATGACATTTACATAACTATAACACCAGTGTGGTTCCAATTACCTACTCCAAAACCATAAAAATAAATAAATAATTTTTATTGGTCCATCTGAGACATCGCGACATCCCGGCAGTTCTGGCAATGCGAGAGATACCTCTCTAATTTTCCCTCCTTTTTTTAGCAAATATTAGAAAATTGAGCTTACTTAGATTCATTGTGTTTGAGATTTAGAAACAGATTAAAAGTTAAAGCATGTCTTCACGCTGGATCGCATATTGGCTACCAAACCTATTTTTGTCTCGAAGTGTCCAAAATCTTATTTTAACCTTAAACAGTTTCAGTTACGAGAAACACGCTCAGTGTTTGACTTCCGGTACATTTAGTCTTTTTAACACAATCCGGCGGTAAGTCAATGGTTTTTTGAGACACTAGAATAATAATGTTTTCACAGGAAACACTGAAACAAGATTGTTTTCAAAACAAAATTCTTAAAAACACTTGCTTTTCAGTAAACAATTTTGCAACATAACGCGTGTTTGACGCATTTTGCAGAACCTTTGTTTGTGTTCACCAAAATGTTGAGGGCCAGGCAATAGAGCGCTACTTCACGCCTCCTATGCCTCGTCTTCCCGCACGGTTTGATCCCTCCATTAACTCTTATGACATACGAATATGACGCTAATTGTATGTAATCAAAATGTAAAGTAAGTTTGCTGTATGTTTTCAGTACGTGAAATGTAACTGTTAAAATATATACTGGCAATCGAAGGTGATCTTTATTAGGAGGCACTAATTCATAGAAAAAGTTAGACAAGGGAGGTGCATTCCGCTGATCTCTGTAATATGTGAAATAGCATTTCCGTACTTTGATTCTATTCACAAAGATATCGTAAGCGATTTAACCTTATTATACCATTAGTTGAGAAAGGTAACCAGCTAGTTTTTAGCCACAGCCCCAAATCGGGTGTGGCTTATCCCTCTCTATAGAAATGTGGACGGAGTTTTGCCTCTAAGATTTCTCTATCCCTCAATCTTGAAAATGTTAGGAAAGCTCCCATTTAGAGCATGGTCCTTTTAAAGATAGCGAAAAATCACTCGGATGTACCTTTTCACTTTATTATTATCATTCAAATTATGTACGTTTGATACAAGTCACGAATCACCTCGAAATCTGGGAACTGAACCACGGAAAACATCATGGTTTGATTGCATGAATTCATAAAATCTAATTTTACCACTTTCGTGAATCGCTTTAAGCAGTCCATATCCGAGATGTAAAGGTTTTCGGTTACACAATGTTTGACGAACGTCTTCTAGGGTTCCAAAGGTGAAAGGGTCGTTGTCCTTGAAGTAAAAACTCCCCCTAAACTTAAATGGTCTTTTTCTTCCGTTTTAATGCTCTTTTACCTCGTCAGATTAAGTAAGTCACCCATTTTGGTACAATGTGAATGGAACGCTTCCTAAATGTCATAAATATCATCACTTGTGCTGTCGTGCATCGCATAGCATGAACCGTTTTTGCCTCCGACTGGGGTCACGCAATGTTTGTTGGGATATATTTTGACAATCATGGTTGAAAAGCATTTCTTTGACTCTTGCGGCCACTCAAAGTAAACGTTTATTTTATCTTGTTCGAAGATTTCTTAAGTTGAATACCATTTGACCACAGTTACTGCGCCTAAGAGGCTGACGACCATCAAGTGCATTGAAAATAAGGTTTTGGTTTAAAGTATTTGTTTTTGATTTGGAAGCAATCGGTTCATCGCATGAGAAATATTTGCATCTCGCCCAAAACCACAACTAATCATTAGCCTACTTGGAAAATGATCCCAATAAGAGTCTGCCTACTTGATGATACCAACGTGAAATTTGATGTGGAGGTAAGGCATTAAATTGAAAAGTATTTCCTGCTTTATTCGAAAATGTAGCTGTACTTTTTGATGATGAATACTTTACTGGAGAAATGGCTGTACAGTATTAGCGTTTTGAGGGATAGGCTTGTACTTACTTAGTATAAGGCCATTGCGTCTTAAGCATGATAATTCCGTAGGCATTTGTACGAATTCCGTAGGCGTTTGTACGTATTCCGTAGCTGTGGGGTTGAGTTTAATGAATGTTTAGATGGTAAAAGCAGCTTGCATTTTAGTTAACTGTTGACGGACATATTTAAAATACCAAAGGACAAGCGAATCAAGACACCTAAAGTTATCGCATAAATTGACAAAAATCAAATAATGTCTTTCGTGGATTTTCATTGTTCGGATAATACTCTTCTATACGTTGTTTGGTTCCTTTGGGAAATTTTTTTATTTGGCTGACTTTAGTATGATTACTCAGATTCGGTTAGAAATAAGCGCATTACAAACAGATTTTAGTTAAGAAGGGAACATATAAGGTATACACGGTAGACGTTACAAATATAAACGAATTTATCATTGTTGAAATATGTTGCTTCATCAATCATTTTTATTTATTTCTGCTAACAATTTTCCTCAGAAACATACTGCAATAGTGATTAAATATAGTTTGAACATTAGCTTTGACTCTGGACTGAAAGTCAAAAATTATGTACATGCAACCAGTAAATTCGTCTGCAATATAATTGTGTGATTAATTTCATAGTAATGGCAATGATAATGTACATGCACCCAGGGCTCAAATGTAATTCTTTGCTATCCTAAGCCAAAAATGACCTAGATAATTTCATCTGCTTGTGGCTATCCAAGGCCATTTTCTTTTTTACCAAGTCCAAATATTTGGCTGTATATAAACCACTTTCAAACATTCATTTGGAGTACCAACTTATGCACATGAGTTTTGGTTGATTTGTGTTTCATCATACTTGTCTTCACAACATCTATTTGTGCAACCAATAATTTTGCATGGTGCTGTACTTAACAGCACAATGTGCATGTATGCCATTTATATAGGTATTATGCTCACAAACAATGAAGTGTTTTTGACCTTGATGCTGGCTGCCTGATGCAGCATTAGGGACTTCACTTCAATTCTATCCTCCTCTTTATATTTGGGCCATTTTTAATCCCAATTTTTGCTGTTCATACCCTTGCCTTCTGTAACCACCTTCTCTAGAATGGTTGTTAGCTTTGCTCTCAATTTGCAAGCTGTTTATTCTTAAATTGATTGTACTAGCAGTGGCTGTTTCATCAAAAGAATTAGCAGTAGTAGTTAGTTCATTAGTAGGTACATTGCAGGGTTTGTATTAATTATTGGAAAACAGTTCATGATTTTTCAGGAATTTAAAGCTCTGTTATGAAGGTTATACCACCATCATAATCACAGCAATAATAGACTTTGTTGAATTTAAGCAAACATCTAATGTTACATTTAAGTTATTCTTCATTTACAAAAATTGAACAGAAATATGACATCATATGCTTCCCAAACATCTGGTTCGCAATAGATGTTTTGGAAGTATTAGCCACAATTGCTGCAAGGAAAATGCCAAGGAAGGATTTCCTTACATGTTCCAATTTAGCAGTGGTAAGAGGTAATGAGCAGAATTTCAAATAAGTCTAGGACATTTTTGCAGTTGTGTGAGATATTATGTTCATTAAACCCTTTTTCTGAACATCGACTTCGAATCAAATTCAAATAATTTTGCTGCTTTGTTACAGTATTTATACTTGTTCACTTCAGCATGTTTATGGATTGGAATAACTGCACAAAAAATATTTCACATATCAGACAAATTTGATGGCATCAACATTAATTCCACAAAGAAATACGGTTTTCTGCAAATAGATATGGCAAATTCCCATTATGAATACATTCAGTAAACAATTGCATCTTGCTTGCAAAATATATCAGCACTCGTGAAAATATATCCATGTAGTTAGTGAGATGTTTATGTGCTTTCCTGAAATACTGGTACCCATTGGGGCCAAAAGTAACCTTGGATTTTAAGTGTAATTTCATTTTTCCTTTATCAGAGGCCATGGCCTGATGGCCATGATGAAATTTGAGCCCTGTGTACCATGTTAATGCAGGCTTAGTCCCCTGCATGATATCCTGTCATGTTTGAAGGCCAGCTTCATAAATCGTCAAGAATTAAAATGTCTGATAATTAATCAGGGAAATTCACAAATAAGTTCACTAAAAAGCAGTGGTATGATGAGGGGGTGCAATAGGTGTAACTGCTCCAGGTGGCATTTCTTTAGGGGGCAATGTTTTTGGCTATCGGTATCCTGAAAACATTATGGGGTGTAATAACTACCATAAAGGTTTTTCAGTGTTTTCCACCTGGTGGAGAGGGGTGCTGACAACCCAGGGAGATTTGACAATAAGTGTAAGTCCCAGCCTGGGAAATTTGATTTCATTCTGGGAGTTGGGCACTTTAAGTATCACCATGTTGGAAGTGAGCAAAGGCCTGGGAGCTAGAACTTGAAGCTTCATGGCTTCACAGGTGATTTATGTGTGACCTTCATGTAAACAAGTAACAACTGTGGTTGTTAAAACAACAGCAACATTTTTGCTATTGTATTAACTGTAGCTGCAACAATGAAGGTAAAAATCCATTCTATTTTCTTTGTAAATGGAGGCATCATGTATATTTTATTTGGGGGGCAGCATTTTCCACTCCCACCCCAGGCAGCAATTTACCTCATTACACTACTGCTAAAAAGTGAACTGATAAAAAGGCATTCAGTAACAGTGAGTGGTTTGTGTGCAGAATTTTCATTCAAACATATATCCTCTTAGAAACTTTATCACACCTGGTATTCCAACTTAAAATTCAATATCCAACTTTGACCATTGACAGTGATTACTTTGTTGAGTTTAACACCATGTACACTTTTTCCCCAGATTTGTCAGTACAGTATTTTGTAATTTAAACTTTAATTTATTCAATTTTACATTAGTCTTAGCCACTCCCAGGGCTGGAGAAAAGAATATATTAATTTCATACATGTAACCATAATGTTTACAAAGTGAGCAGCACATGTAATTGAATCCCAGATTTCTATACCTGGTTAGATCCCTAACTTGTTATTGTTTAGCTGTTTAAAGCCCAAGGCTCATTCTTACGATGAGTCAAATCATGTGCATCATGTACATGTTAAAACTGCTGGATTGTCTGTAAGCCTCTTGGAATTTGGCCACTTCTCCTGATCTCCAAGAGCCAGTTTTAGTCTCCTGGACTTGATAAGATGCTGGAGATATCCCCCATTACATTACAGCTTCAGGAAGAGCTTTTTCAATGAAGAAAAATGTCTGCACCAATTAAAAATCGTTACTGCATGTGCTAACAATATGCTCTCTGGTGATTACCAAGTTCAACCTGGGGGATGTTGCACTGACTAACAAGCAAGGCAATAACAACTTATAATGATACACTAAGAAATGAGAACTTGTAAAGAACTTTCATTCAACTTCAAATGCTCTGTAAAAAGAAACAAATATTCTACAGTACAGTCTTTAAAAATGTCATTTACTAAATCCTAGTCTGCAATACCAGTCGTTTCCAAGCAACATTAGCAGCTGCAAGATATGACTTGACCAAAGTTCACAATGAATTTATGTTAATGTTTGGCACAAGAACACAGAAGCTAAAAGCTTCCTTTAACACATCTTCACTAATATGCTATTGAATGGATGCTTTTCAATGAAACATAGTAGAATGGAGTTAATGTTAATAATTGGTGCAAATGACAAAAACTTGAATGATGTAGGCAGAAGTGAAATTATTGTGAGAACACTTGACATTTACCTTAAAAAAAAGAACCCCAAAAAACCCAAAAAAAAACCAAAAAACTAAACTTTCAGAAACTGAACCAATGAGATTTTTCTGCTATTCTAATCATGGTCCTTTTGTTGCAGAAATCAAAGATGATTAACCTAAAGATAAACTCTTTGAATAAATAGCAGTGTTTGTAAATTTTTCTTTTGCTATAGTTTTAAATGTGTTTTGATTAACTGTTAAAGTGCAGACAATAACCTTAGTAACACTTTGATGAATGAGGTAAAGTGATTGTTTTCATGGTATTAGCTAGTCATAATGGATCAATTTAAACACCTGTGTGATTTGCATGCACAAGTTGATTTATGCATACAAATCACCACATGCATGTTGTCTGGCTTACAAAAAGGCCTGGGTATGAACTATTTTTTGTCCAAACTCATGCACTTGGTACACCTTACAAGCCATATTTAGGGGAGGATCCAGAGTTTTGGGAAAGGGCAGGGAGCAAAACTTTTTTTAAAAGATTCATGCCACAAAGCAGCATTTTACTGAAGGTGATGAATTGTTATGCTTTTGTTGTTACTGGTGTTTTTTTGTATTAGAATTTCTTCTACCCACCCTTTCTTTTCTTTGCTGGTTGTTCCAATTCTCTTTGAAAATAATTATCAATCTTCTTGGTAGTCAACATGTTTAATACATGTGTTTAGTAACCAAGCAAAAAGCTATACGTCAAGTAATCAAAAAGGAGGGAGGGACATGAGCCCAATGACCCCCTACCTAAATCTCCCCCTGATCTTTGTGTAAAAATACTGGTTTGGGATTCCACTACTGTACCCTTTCTTTTTTGAGACAATTGTAAGGCTTGGTTTGTAAACTTTTTAATTTGCATATTTAACTCATTAAGGGGCAGGGCTCATCTCCTTGGTGAGTAAAATCATATGGCATTTTCCAGAGTAAAATTATATAGTGTGCCCTTTGCTCCTAATGGGTTAACCTCAAAAATACATGAATTGATTTTTACTGATGTAATAGGTATTATAATTCTGCTTATTGCATTTTTAATTATATATTCAGTGTGTATTTATATTTGGTTACAGCATATGTAGTCAATACTTATTTATTCACCAATCTCACTGTGTCATTTTAAACTTAACAGAAAGTTGATGGTTAACTTTAGTATCAAAGTTCAATCAATTGTGTTTTGATTGGCAGTACATGACTGTAGTCTTTTTTAAAGCACAGAGTGAAATTGTAGCACCAAAAACAAACTTTATCAGTATAAGAAACCAGCAACTCAAAATTTTTCTGGTAGAAGATGATTTTCTACAAGTAAAAACTGGTACACGTAAAGTACTGTTCTAATAAAACTTGACCTTGAGAACTGAGCATGATTCGAGTGATTGAGCAAGGAGCAAATGAGGATTGAGAAAACAAACAGTTATCTTTTGGGAAATTTTCAAGAATCACAAATGTTTTTGAGAAGCAAGAATGTTTCCACTGCCTTGCAAATTTCTTTTCCCATCCATTTTAAATAATTCATCAAGCCATCACTTAATTTCCTCTCCCAGTGTCAGCTTACTGTCCAGTGATAAAAAAAACAGCAAATGACTCGCCATCTGAATTATCATTTTGTTTACCTTTTATAATTTTATTTACATTTATTATCTGATTGGTCACATTTATTTCTCACCTTTTTTACATATAATGTACAGTGTTTTCAGTTTCACCTGACATTTTACTCTGGTGAAGGGCTTTTGTTCTAATTACATGTATCAGTACACTGTACAGTACCTTGTTCTGTAAATTTTTGGCAGATTGCTACTGTACCTTTAAACTTCTATATGTGTTTGTTTAGGGAAAAGTGAAAGGCCATGAAATTTGTGAACTGGTTTATGAACACTTAAATCTCTCTGAAGGAGAGTACTTTGGTATTCAATATTATGACAAGCATGACATAATGGTAAGTGTCCACATCAAATTTAAGAGTTCTGAGGAAATCTAAAGAGACTACAGTACAACATTTAAAAAAAAAGCATTTTAATGTATATAACCACAACAAACTAGTGTCATGTTGGTCCAGTGTTATGGCAAGCCTGGAAATAAGTAGCTGATAGCACAATTTTTTCATTTTTTCATGACTAATTGCTTTAGAATTTATTTTATCAGTGACTTAATCTGATGCTGGAGTTTCAGGTTTAGGGCCACCAAATCAGCAGTCAAATGACCAGAAATGTCAGTGGTAGTTAAAACTGCCAGAAGTGAAATCAAGGTTTTTGAAACCCATTATTAGACTACTGGTAATTACTAACAGTGTGACAACAATCTCTAGTTGGGTAAGGCAGTCATATTTTTTGTACACATGGCAGAGTACTGCCGTAAGCAGTTTTACTGGCAACATTTTCAGATCATTACTGGGTATACAAAAATTAAAGCCCATACTGTACCGTACATTAGGTTGACATCACAGGAATGTTATCTCCTTATACTGCATGTACTTTTGCAAATTGTGGTACTGTTAGGTCTAGATTCCATTTCATTGATAAAGTCACAGCCAAGTGCTTTCAACAATCAGATATGTATTAATACCTTTCAAGTGATTCCTGACATGTATGTGTTATTGACTGAGCATGAGGATATGAAAAAAAGGACAGTGGAGGAGTTCTTTTTTTCCTTCTTTTTCACTTTTTTTGCCAGGTAGTTGCATACAAAAAAAGAACTCAACCAATATCTTTCTATCTGGACAGAATAAGCTCAGCCCATAAGTTATTTTTTATATTGTTTTGTCAAGACAATGTGAAGTGTATAGTTTATATGGTGGTGTTCTAGAGGTTATACACTATCTAAAATATAGAAAATAAGCTTCTTGACGTTTCAAGAAACTTATTTTCTATATTTTAGATAGTGTATAACCTCTAGAATGCCACTGTTTTATTGAAGCTATGTACACTGGACCTCCACGCCTTAGTTTATATGGTGATTTGAATGGTTTTGTAGTACAATGCAGTCAAAGGTGTGGCATGGATGAATTGATAAATAGACTGACTTTTAACCGACAGGTTCTCATGTAGCATGTGTGGTCTAATACTAACCATACTCTTTTAGTATTCTGTTAATTAAAAGTGTGATATTGTTGCTGGGGTAGCAGTGGTCTGTGATTTTGTACTGTTATTGTTTTGTCTATTTTGTATTTGCTTGTTGATGTTTTGTTTCTCTGAACTAGGTAGTTTCACAGTCATTACTATCCATTTGCATGTTTAGACTACAGTGTACATTATTTTTTTTTTGACACTGGTGGCACTCAGTCTTAATGTCTGTGTAGTAAGGTTTGCAATATTGATTGTTTGTTGAAGGTTTTTTGAATATTGAAAGGAGAATAAATTGACTTTCTCACTGATGTTGTGAACAGAAGGCAGGTTTATTCTTTTGTTGATTTTAGTTTTGTCTTTTGGGTGTCTTTTTTGGGGATTGAGGTGAGAACTTACTTGTTGAAAGATTAGTGGTAACCATTTACATGCAGAACCTTACAAAGATGGCCTTTTTTTCTTGCTTTTTTTTCACTTGCTTTGGATAGATAGACTGCAATAGATTTGCCAGGTGAAAATCATAGGCTTACCAGGCATGTAGGCTGGGGGATTAGTGGGTGCAACCAAACCCCCCTTTTTCCCAGAGGTGCCCCTTCTACAGTAAGAACTTAATATTTGGTAGTTGATGGTACCATGGTAATATTTGGTAGTTTAGTGCCATGTCCAGTTTTATTGCATCTTTCATGGCTAGGATATTGCACTAAGCAGAATGTTTTGTTATTGATGTTGTTAGATTTTTTCCTAAGCATAAAAAACAGGGTTATTACCAAACCTGATGATCAGTGGCATGGTACACTACAGGAAAAACACATGATTTACACCCAAAATATTGACAAATCTATCTGCATTCCCAGAGCTTTGAAATTGACACTGCGAGATCCGTGAAATATGATTGGTCCATTTGCCACATTAGAGTTCTTTAGCCAGACATGTTTCACTGATCTGAAACAGATCGGGGGATCAAATGCACATAAATGGAATGTCAGCCGGGACTTCACCGGGGGGCTGAGAAAGCCCTTTGAACTCCGGTCCTAAAGTATCCTCGCATGTCCTCTGAAATGAAACCAGGGTCGTTGTTGTCATTCATTGCATATTGGAAACGTTGTGAAATATCCTTTTTTTACTTTGTGTATATTTATATACTGAACTGTTGGATATCGTGGCGATAGACTTTCCGGGTGGAAAACGTAGTCTCAGGATAAAAATGAGAGCCCAGCTCAAAATTTTAAGGTGAAGAACCATGGAAGTTCTTCAAGAACAGTTCTTCACCTTAAAATTTTGAGCTGGACTCTCATTTTTATCCTGAACTGTTAGATGTTGTAGTCGCGGTGGTCGGTCTTCTTTGCTGGACGTTGGGGTTGTGGTTGCTGGGGTTATTCATTAGACTGTTGAGGCATCATTGCCAAACATCCTTTCCTACTTTGTGAATATTTAGGTCGATAAGTGATACTGTTACAATTGTATGCATGCTTATAGTAGATTATATTTTAGGTTATATTAGATTAGTAAGTGAAATAAATTGGGTAGAAACTACAAACACCAACGACGACGAAAAAATTTCGTCACACTGGGACTTTCAAATGCACATATATGGAATGTCAGCCGGGACTTCACCAGGGGGCTGAGAAAGCCCTTTGAACTCCAGTCCTAAAGTATCCTCGCATGTCCTCTGCTTTGCCCTTTTTCAATTAAAATTTGATTGCCCCTTTGTAAACCATGTTGGAGTATTAACCCATCAAGGGACTGGGGCTTACTTTAGAATTTTATTTTGGCTAACACCAGACAATTTTATTCAGCAAACTGGAGCACGTCTCCTAATAGGTTAACTAATAACTTGGTTAACTGACTACAGAAATTTGGTAATGTCATGTGACCCTGGTAACTTTTAATGAAGTGACTGTATGAAGCTGGTATTGATCCCTATTTTAGCTGGTATTGAACCAGATTTTAACATCAGGACACTGAATAATATGAAATCAGTGATGTCATTTACAGCAAAGCTAAGCCCAGTTTAGAAATGTCTAAATATTGTTGCCTGGGAGATATCCATCATCCCTAAAAATTTCGAAGCCAACCTTTTCACTAGCCCAGCCATGGAGTGAAATAATAGTGAAGCACTTATCAAACTGATTTCCACAATTTTAAATTTGTTCACATGTGCTGGGTGGCACACTTCAGTATTACCTGTAAATACCCCAAAATACCCCACCTGGAAATGTAGTGTGGTTACAGGTACATGTATAGCACTTATACCAGAAACCACAACCAGCCGACAACTTGAAAAAATATTAAACGAAACAGATTCCGATTGATCACATCTTGTGAACTCAAAATTCGATTTAGAGCAAGACAAATATGATACTGTAATAATTTCGACTTTATGGCAAAGTCATCATTATGTCACTGTCATGGTGTATATATAGACCTAGGCTTGTTTTTGCATTCATTCTGTCTGATTATGACTTTGCAATAAAGTCGAATTATTATAGTCTCACTTTTGTCTTGCTCTAACTTGAATTTTTAGTTCACAAGATGTTTTGTTTTATAATTTACTATCTCCTGTCTTTTTGACAAAATACAATTTGAGTGATACAAATTTGTACTTCTTTCCTTATAGCGTTGGCTGGAGCCACTGAGGTCCGTTAATAAACAATTAAAAGGTACATTTTGTCTTGTTGGAATATCATGTTCACAATTGTGTCTCAATACATGTTAAATAAAATGCCTGATGACTCTATATTGTGAATTTTCACTTCTGTCCACCATAAAAACTGTGCAGTTACCGTTTTTTTCAGATCCATCCAGGGTTCTCTTCCGTTTTGCTGTGAAATTTTATGCCTCTGATCCTGTTCAACTGCAAGAGGAACAAACGAGGTAAATACTCTCTGCACTGTATATTAGTAACAATGCTCATGAAATATACAATATTAGTAATATCAAGGTTTAAGAAGGCAGAAAAAATCTTTATGGTTGATCGAAATTCACTGCTTTGACAAACTCAAATGGCATTGCTACTGAAAAACAGGGCTGAGTTGGTGAGGGTGGTTGTGCAGTGTGTCTGTTCTTTTGTCTTTTTGATGGTGTTTGGGAATGGTACTGAGGATACATCGGATAAACTTTTTGGCAAATTTTATATTACATGTAATTTACCATTGCCACGTTCAACTTTAACCCTTAAACGCCTAAATGTTTTTTCTTTTGTTCTTTGTTCTCTCTTTACTTTTCTTTTTGTTCTCTCACTGGTTCCTTTGTTCTTAGGTGTCCAATACAATATATCGGACAATGGGTGTTAAAGGGTTGATTTGCATTAGGCGTAATCCCGGTTCATTGTCATTTTGAACCTGTGTACAGGTGTAAATGTATCTGTAGTCTTGCCTATAAGACCACATCTTCAATATTTTCTTATTGAAACAAAGGTAAAGGTAAAGGCAAGTGCCTTTATGTATACTGGATAACCCCCTATGAGCTTCCTAAGCCTAAGCTGCTCTCCCTGGAGGTCCAGCAAGGGCCATCCCTCATGGGTCCAGTGTTACTACAAGAGGAAACCGGAGTACCCGGAGAAAACCTGCGATGCTCACTGAAACTGTACTATAACTGGAACGCTAACTCCAGTAGATCACTGAAGCCAAGAGTGACGCCAAAAATGGCGGACTTGGAGGTCGGTTTCAGTCTCCCAGGCAGTCGCTTTTGTCGTCATTCTTAGTTCTTTTTCGACTGTTTGAGGTGTTTAGTTTGCGCATCCCCTCCGAAATTTTGCTTCAGTCCTCCTCAGTGACACAGCTCATCGACTTTAAAATGCGTTTCCCAGCAGTATTAAGATTAAATAACTAACCTAATGTCGATTGTTGAAAAGAAACAAACAATAAATTATGTAGCTTTAAGGTTTGTTTGGTGTAAAAACATCATTTTGTGTTGTGTGCGGCTGTGCAAGTAGAGAGAAAATTGGGGACCATCAACAAGAAAACAAGACTTTATTTATTCATAGATAAGAAAAAGCTAATGCACAAATTTCATCACAGAATACTCAGTTTTTGAAGTATGGCATCCTGGATTCAAGATTGACCGCCAGGGGCTAAGACTGACGTCTAAATTCTCCATGTCCACCATTTTTGGATTCACTAATTGATTGGCAGTGTGCCTTCCAGTTGTAGTACAGTTCAGTGGTCCAGCTCACTGAAATCTACACTGGTTGAGCCGCACTGACGTGCTGTCCGTTAGTAATATCTTGAAAATCTCGTAAATAAACGTAGGTAAAGTGTCATAGTCCATAAATATGAGCGAAATTTGCCTGGATTGCTCGCGAATCAGTTAAGGTGGAGAACAATTATTCAGCAAGGTGGAGGTGAATAAGTGCTTGAGCATATACCTCGCATAATTTCACTGATATTTTTTTAAATTTGTACAACAATTTTACCGAACTCAGTCGGCTTGTAAAAAACATTTTCAACACATCTTGAGTGCATTTATCGCTCAAAAGTAAAAGAAATACCTATCTTTAAATACTTTTTGCCAAATTTAGTTTCTTTTTTGGTATTAAATGGCACGGCGACTTCGTTTATTTAAAAAAAAGTTCTAATTTGGTAACTTAAACAAGACTGGACGCCATCTTGTTTTGCTCGGAGGTGAATAGTGCAGAATATTTCCGAGACAGAGAAACCAATCAGAATGCTAATACTACTTGGCCCATTTGGGGGGCTCAGCCAAGTCTGGTGGAGTGAAGCTCCCGTAGTTCCCCATTTCCTACACCAAATTTAGTTAAATGATATGTTGTGGTTATGTTACTGTTAACAAAAATTCCAGACAAAGGACACAGAATTGAGAAATTGGTATGCTAAGTTTTACTTACCACTTATCTAAATTTGGATGAGCAATTTCTGATGCTTGGAGGCTTTTACGTACATATAGAGTACCTGACACGCGTGACTGACACGAGTATGTAATAAATACATTTAATTGATGGCTTGCAACCCATCCCTCAACATTCATGAGGCAATGACTATGTTGGTGCCACGTACGACTGCGGTTAATAAGACTCTTCTCTTAAAGTTCCACCAAGAAATAAATATTTACAAACCACCAAAAAATTATCGAGTTGTAGTTGATGTCTGTTTTATTAAAAACGATTTTTATAGATACCTGTTCACATTACAATTACGGAAAGACCTGTTAAATGGAAGGTAAGTGGCGTGAGTTAAGCGTAATCTGACATGTCGAGCCATTGCTATAATAGGTGCCAGTTACATGTTGCGCAGGTGATGTACGGCAGTGGCGTAACTAAGGGGGGGTCGGGGATATCAACCCCATAGCTACAACAAGTTTGAGTTTCCGGTTCTATAATGAGTCATAAAACAATATCACAACCTAGCCAGCTGTGATTTGCGAGCTTGAAACCGCTCTCGGCGTCGGAATGAATTATCGATGTACGAATTACATGTATCTGAAGAGCTGAAGTGAGGATGTGAATGTTTGGGCAGTTGTCAGCAGGATATTGAACAAAAGTCAATCTCTGACAAATGTCGATTGTTGGACAAAAATCGCTTGCAGCTGATTAAGTATAGTCAATGCCAAAAGCTGTCGATTGTGGTGTTCTTACGCACTATATTACCTACAATTTATTGAGCATTATGACTGACATATTTAACGAGAAAAGTGTTACCAAAATTACCATTCTTTTCTTGCCGCGAAACATTCTCCCTAGTGGTATTTGAGGTGTTGCATTTACCCGTGAACACCCTCGGGAGACTTCTAGTTCTGCTTTATTAGGCCTAATCATGGCACTTAAACAGCACGAACGTTACAAGCCATATATTTTAGTTCTTCTTGTCAATTAAAATGCCGAATACGAAGTACAGAAGTTAGTTTTCATAAACATCCAGACTTTCAAGTTGAACCCTGTTAAATCCAAATTAGACCCCGCTTTTTGAACTTCAGTGAAATACCTGGAGTGGAATCTCCCAGAAGTGACCTTGGTTGGATAAAAAAAACTGGAGTGAACCGAAAAATATTACATCATCATTATCTATCCGTGTCTTCGTGTAAAAAAAAAAAAAAAATTTTAAAAAAATCGGTAAATAAAGTGAAATAGACTGACGAATGGTTTTTAGAGGCATGGTCGCGAGCCCATCTCTAATTTGACATTATGCTCTGAACACATAAACATATGTAAGAAGGCAGTACATCTGGGGTGTTGGAAATATGTGGTGGCCAAAATTGCTCGATATTGAAACCCCCAACAAAAAATTCCTGACTACGCGCCTGATGTACAGTAACTTTTGTGAAAGACTGCGTCATACTCAAAGTTAAGCGTACCGCTGTATTGTAGGTACTCCAAGACGGCGGCAGCCATGGAATGTTGAACATTTTTAGTTATGGAGGTGTCCTGATTATAATATTAATGCCAAATGGACATAGAGGCACTAAAAGTCGTTTTGAGTCAATTTTATGATAATTTGAGATTTTTGCTGGGTGAAAACAGATTGTTGAAATTGGTAATTCAGTTGCAGTTATTCATTTAATTACAATCGTAACATTAAAACACATAAGCACGTCTCAGTGAAGAGAAACCAATTTATTAACTTGATTATTTCTCCTTGTTAAAAAAACAGCGAGAAATAACCCTGAACAAAGCGTTTTTGAAATTCTTAAATCTGTAGGTTGTTACAACTGATGACGTCATCAAGACGTTAGAATTTGTTGCCATGACGACGTAATTGTACTATGTACTTAGCTTACCATCATCCTGTAAAAGTTTCATTGCCGTAGAGATTTTGACCGCCGGTACTTTCTACCTCCCCCCAACAAAGCCCAGTCTAGATAGGGTAGAGAGACGTGTACGACAAAATGGGACATGTTCCGCTGGATGTAATGGAATGAAAATTGATGGCCAGTAAAAAACTTTTTAAATTTTAAATTATTTTCAATATTGAGGAGTCAAATAGTATCTTGTGTCGATTTGTTCAGTTATACGCCAGGCCTTATCCTGACTGAAATCTTTGCTGCTCATTTGGGGCCTTGCAGAAAGCCCGGATGGATTGTATGGTGGATACTGTAAGTCCTGGCGAAACACTATCGATACTTTGAACTGTCGAACTTGGATTTTAGCGGCCGAATTGGTAGTGAATCACAGCATGCGTAGGAATGGTAGATAGACAAAAGTGTAGTTTGGCGGTTCAAAGAATGAATAACCCAGCTCACTTTCTGGGAATTATCCAACGGATAAACTGTCTGGGTTGTGGCAGCGAGCGATCCGAATACGGAAATCGTACAATTTGATTGGTTCATAAGCGGTTGGATATTTCCCGTATTGCCCACTCACAGGGGGATTTAAAAAAGCCTTGATCGTGTCGAATGAAAAGTAAAAATTTTATGAAGTGAAGATGTATTACGAACAGTCAGAAAAGGACAAGTGACCATGAAGAGTGAAGTTGGTGAAGAAATTCGATATTAATTTACGGCAGAATTGCAAATTTGTATATGACATTCTGTACCTTTGCACTTGTCAATTACATTTCGGTAAAGCCGTATAATAAACTACTTATTGACCTCGTTTGTTCGGTCTGTACTAGTGAAATATTGTACCTCTGTTTTTTGTGTGCACCTTTTTACATGGACGTCGAAAATTAATACTTAAAGACATTAGGACGATATTTCACTAATACAGACCTTACGCTCGGTCAATAAATAGTAAATATGACTGATCAGAGCTACGCTTTCAACAACAGTGCAAACCCTATATCTGCACTGACAGCTGAATGCTAATATGTCATTGTTGTGGTTTTTTGTAGATTAGTCTGTAATGAAAACACTGCTTGTTTATTGGCATCATACTATGTCCAGGGTAAGCATGCCTTCAGGATTTAATTTGTGGCTTATAATGTTACTGTACCTACAGTTTGTGTGAATTTCGCGATACAAGTATAGTGTAAGTGAAGTAGAAAATTTACTGTGGGGGTTAGTTATTTTTGAGGGCAATATGCATATTGCCACATGAAACATTTTTTGTACTGTAACTTGAGTTTTGTGAGTTATAATCTTCGTGAATATTTGTTATTGTGTTAATAAAAAATGTTACCCGGTGTGATCCAGACTATCTGTACGGAACTACTTTATTATCTTTCACAAGCATACACTGTAGTGTTACTATAAGCAATTTGTTTTGTACTTATTTTTTGTTGGAAATATACAGTGGACCAATTAATTTTGGCAACATGAACTTAATACTTAATTTCCAACTCATTAATAATTAATAAGGGGAACGGAAAAATTTGTCGGAATGTTAGGTTCAAACCGCTCGCAAATACAATACGTACAATATTTGCATTCGATTTGTTTTAGACTTGCTGTCACCTTGTAAATCCTTCTCAGCTTGGCTGCTCATACTTTGAGTATATACTGTAGTAGATGAAACTAAATTATCGAATGTGACCATTACATACTTGCAAGTCCAGCCTGGACCAGCAGCAAAAAAATGTGACTCTTAGGCACCCGGAAGGAAACTGATCCCGGGACAAGTTAGAACTAAACTTGTAACCATGCTGTTGTACTGTAGCTCAATGCGACGGCATGGTTACTGTGTGGACTAGATAATGTATATTCCTTGAGGTTGTTGCAAGGGAGGAACCAGGTGGGAACCGTATAATATGCCACTCGTATTGTATCTTTGCCATAAAGATGTTTGTTGTCAAGACCTCATAGAGGTCGACCGTTTATATTGTATATTTATTATGGAATACAGGAGCAAACTTTCCATGATCTGACACTGTCGAAGTCAACTGAAAAATGTTGATTCAAGCGGGATTTGAACTCGCACCTTCGGGATACCGGTCTGCCGCTCTACCTGTTGAGCTATCGAGTCTACAGTGATTGGAGGCGACTTTTTATCCAACTTAAGTGCACGAGATATTCTCACGACGACTTAACGCTTATCCATGAGAAGTTGTGGAGTGTTTCAATTTTGTTTCAGAATCATCCTCAGAGAATATACATGAACAGAAACTTTTCGTTATAATCTGACATTGCCGAAGTCACTTGAAAAATGTTTACTCGAGCGGGATTTGAGCTCGCACCTTTGGGATACCGGTATCCCGAAAGTGTGAGTTCAAATCCAGCTCGAGTAAACATTTTTCGGTTGACTTCGGCAGTGTCAGATTATCATGAAGAGTTTCTGTTCATGTATATCTCTGAGGATGATTCTAAAATTATGGAATACAGACTTTCTAGTTATTGGAAATTCCATGCATAGATATTGGAAAATTGTCAAATCTTTGTGTGTCTATCACTTAAAAATATCCAAAAAGTGTTGCGTATATCTGTCCCATAATCATTTCTCAAATCGGGAAATTTAACACAAATTTGATACATCTTTGTCAAATTCGTTATGACTTACTTTGTCAGAGACATAGATGTATTAATGTGTGGGAGCTGATCCTAGTAATAAAGACCAACACGTGTTTTCGTGAGTCTTTGCGTGCGTGTGAAATAACAAAACGTCATGTCAAGTGTGGTAGGATTGACCCAACTGTCGCGGCAAGGAAGTCAAATTCAGCTGACCGATATCCATGGACGAACTGGATATCATTACAGTGGCAAGTTGTGTCTCCGAATGCAGTTGAAAATTTCCACCGCCAAGTAAATTCAATCTTAAATGTAACGTGTGGAGTCTGTGGATCAAACGTTATGAATTGTTTGGACTGAGCGATGGAAACTGGAAGATAGTATCCGTGTGGGTAGTTTGCCCTACATCGTGGGGAACAATGCATTTGAAATGTACAAGAGTTGTGAATTAGGGGACGGCGACAAATATGGCAATGAGGAAAAACAGTTCACCGAACACTTCCAACGCAAAGTCATTTTACTACTCGAACGAGCACAGTTTGTAAAGCACTTGCAAGAAGAGGACAAGCCCGTGATGCGTTTTCTGGAAGAACGACAGTACCGTGCATACGTTTGCTCATATTGTGATCTTCGTGATGACATGATACACACCCAAATTGAAGCTGGCTGTGCTGTACACAAGTCGGAATTGAGGAATTAGGTACTACATGGGCATGCGAGAAGTTTAAACACAACATCCTTGAAATAGATTTCAAAATAGAAACGAATTACAAACTCTTGATACAGTGCCCTCATTGAGTGCAAAGGACTTGTAGAAACTGTCAACAAGAATCCAAAGATTCAAAATGGGGCTTATGAGGTGGTCAAATACTATTCGACATGTTCTAGGAATTGAACTAGTCACAGCTGATGCATTGTCAAGAGCACCGATTTACATAGTCCTTCCGAGCGTTGAAAACCAACTAAGCGAAGATTGAGGTTTCCACGTAGCATTGGTCATCGATGGTGTCACTACAACCGGTGGACGTTTTGACGAGACTAGACTACTGCAAGACGAAGACGAAGTTTGTTGAAAACGAAAAACGTTTTGCGTGGAAGGATGGGCCAGACATAGGGATGGTAAACACAACTTTAAAGCTTGTTGAGCAGAAATAGCAGAACTTACCGTCCTGCATGGACGCCTAATGAAGGCAGCAATGGTTATAATACCTTCCACCAAATGTTTAGATGTACTCGGCAAAATTCACACCAGTCATTAGGGTATCCACAAGTGTCGGGAACGAGCTAAAGATGGAGCGTTGTGGCCATGTTTAAGTCGACAGGTAGAAAAGTTGGTCAGAGAGTGCCCTGCTGGCGTGAGAGATTGCAAGAATCAATCAGAACCATTAATGCTAGAAGACTTCTCGACCGTCCTGGACAGAAAATCGGAACCGATTGGTTCCAGTTAAAAGGGAAAGAATACCTGTTGGCGGTAGGCCACTTTTTACCGTCCAAATTTGATACTCACACGCCACGGCATGCCTGAAATTGTATTTTTAGTAAACGGACCCTATTACGCCTTCGAAGAATTCACGATATTTGTTCATGACTAACGATTCACACGTACGACCATTCACACTACGTTCAGAATAATGAAGTCGAAAGGTTGGCACAAACTGTTAAGAAGACGCTGACGCCAGCTCGACATTGGCTTACAGGTCTACCCCAAACCATAGCGGCGACAGTTCAGTGGAGCGTAGCATGGATAGAAGACTTCGAACAACGCTTTCAACTATCCTGAGCAAAATTACACCTAAGTACTGTAGCTCGACCTAGAGGATATAAGGAAGGAGTAAGTATACAAAGAATACTAGTCGAAAGTGTTGAACAGACGACATAGAGCTAAAAAGTTAGCAACGCTGAATATCCGTGACAAAGTTTGCATTACTGGTCAAGAAGAACGTTGAACCATCGTGGACAGTGCTTCTGAACCTAGGTCACACATCATTGAAACAAACAGGAACGGAAACGCGCAAGCACCTAGGAGCAGATCCCAAATCACCAAAGGTTACTCCCAGTCAACCAGGATCCCGGCAAATTTCAAGTCCTCTATCCTAAAAAGATTGCGAGTGGACAAATATTACATAATACCAGCAACTACTAGATACGGGCGTGCAGTTTGCCCACCTACCAGGTTCTCTTTGTGATCTCTACTAACTTTAACGTATTTGCTCTGTTGATGTGACGTTACAGCAAAAGACTGCGTAGCCGTAACAAACCGTAGAAATGCACCTAGCAACGTTGAGAGACAAACTTTTATATGAACCTGCATATAATTTTGTAAATACAGTCAATTAAACCAAAAACTAGAAGGGAAACAGGATTAGCAATAACTATGTCCCCTCCTTGTCGTGAAATATTGCATCGGATACATGTATTAATATAAGAGAGCTTTTCTTGAGAAGTACGACAAATGTATGTAGTGAGTCTCTGCGTACGTATGAAGTGACAACATAAGATTCTGTTTCATCCATATGTTAACTAATCAGATTTGGAACTTAGATTATCAGTACTGCAGCTTCCAATGGCAACCAGGACAATTGAGTTCCAGCTACCTGCTGACAAAGAATGAATATGTTAAAACATTGCCTGCAAACCCACTGTAAGTGAACGAATTACACCGAGTGGGGTAGGTTGGGAACTACATATATTCATACATATATACATATTTCTTTATTTGATAACGTGGGTTAAATTATTAAGGCAGTTAACAGCTGATTTGGACCTGCGATACTAAAATTTCAGAAGGCAATAAAACTATTGATATGTAAATTGTTGGAAATGTAAAATTAAGTAACCGTACTTTGAGTAAAGTTAAGACAATGAAAATTGAGTTAAAATTCACACCTTAAATTTGCGAGTTGAAAATAATAAAAATCAATATCCTTCCTAGCTAGCAGGCATGGTTGCTTGCCAAAGTGTATTTTGTCAAGCATTTTAATGTTCTTCTTTAGATTTCGTTTAAACTGCTCTATTTTGGGAAGCATTTGATAAGACTTTGAAAGGATGTTCCACATGACAGAGCCTCTATATCTAATGGAATTGTTGCCTATATAATGTAATTGTACCTCGGTACAGCGAAATTTGCATATCTCTTTAGGCTGTGATGGTGTGACTCGTCCGTGGTGAATAAATTACAAATATTGGCTTAGGAGCCAAATTATGGCAGACTGAGTACATCAATGCCCACAACTTCCGTTTTTGTACGTTATTGGGAGGATGCCAGTGTACTGTTTTTAGGGATTACGCGCTCTTCAGATTATCTGACAAGTTAGGGATAATTTTTGCTGCTCTTAAGCGTATACGTTCAATGTGTTGCAACAGGGCTTGTTTTCCCTTGACCTCGACACTGCACGTACGTAACTGACCAGCTGTGAGCTTAAAAAGAAAACTTAGAACAATCTTTTCTGAAACACAAAGTTTGTTTCAAAACTTTTAGAACAGCTACGACAACTTCAACAGAAAATCAAAATGCCTTTTTGTTCTATACTTTTCACTGTTTAGCTGTTCGTAGCGTAGCTGCAAACGTTAGGGATCCTTTGTTGTAGTGACAATTCTCCCGTATTAATAAGTATACAGTTTGCTACGAAACTACTGACCTATTGTTCAAATTCGGGACGAAGCACATTACTAAAATTTCAAAGTCTGAGTGTGTTCTGAGAACACAAACCGAAGTGGAGGAGTTTAACTGTTTCCATACGAGCTGTAGCCAGGGAATCTCTCAAGGTTCTTATTTTAGGACTACTAATGTTTTATAAAACTGCTAGACATGGCTTCAGGGCATCCGTTTTTGAGCTATCGCGTTTTATGGCACATGAATTATTAATGAGTTTTAAAAAGTTTCTTGACACTGGCACTGGAAGTAGTCGCAATGGAGTAAAATTAAATTAAACTCACTCATGAGATAAAGCCATGTAATAATTGTATGTAAAACAAGGTTAAGCGACGATGAAATTTGACAGACAAAAGTTTTTATTAAAAATTATTTTGGCTTGCCCCCAGTCTCACGAGCATCAGAGTTAATGAACTCGTATCGATTATAATGTTAGCCCTTCAAACGAGGATGAGAGGTAATGCGAGTCCAACCAAAACACACCAACGGTAAACCACGTGCTCGTTCTACTCTCATCGGCTGTCATTGAACTCTCTTGAGCTATCAGACCAACCAAAACTTTCATCAATGACAATGATAATGATAATTTATTTACCCACGTAATACCTTAAACGTACACGTGCATTAATCTACTTAATACAAGAATTGAGTAAACCTATTAATTTATAAGTTATCTAAACATGCAAATTTTATGATTAAAAAATATGAATGATTAAACTGAAAACTAAAAATTAAGAAGTTCAAGTTCGTATTTTATATACGTCACCAGTAAAATCAGTCATCAGGTAGGAGAAGCTATCTAAAATCTTGAACGTCATCTGCATTACGGCATGTATCAGGTAGTCTATTCCAAACACGACAAATAATCGAGGAGTAAGATTGTTTTAACCAATTGCTACAAAAAGATTGTTCCTCAAGTTTTGTTCCCATTCCTCGTGATTTGTAAGTTCCAGTGCGTACCCTAGAAATCTCTATAATATACTGGGAACCCTCTGCTTTATGACATTTATATCAAAGAATTAAGGACTGAATGAGTCTCAATTTCAAAATTTGAAATCACTGGAAATTGATGAGGATTCAGAGATCATAAGAGTGGGTAAAAATGAGGTCAGACGAGTGCTAGAGTTACAACTGTCATCTTTGTTTTCTTTATCTTATGGCATGTGTTTTACCGTACTAGAAATCACAGAACGAGACGTTTTAACAACGGAGACCTGAAGCGAACACATCGGAAACGTCAACAACGATATCCTTCTTATAACAGAATTTTTCATGCGAGACAAAAATAAAAAAAAAAATTAGTCCCGAGAGTAGTCTTGACGTGGTCTTTGTTCTGCATTCAACGTTACTCGGGGCGTTTTGACCCATTCTGGATAACGTCAACCCGTGGAGGAGCTTAAGCTGTTGAGAGTGACGTCGAACTGCTTAACAGAACCCCTGTAGAAACTCTCGAACTTTCAAGAGGAAGAAAGACAAATATTGAATCCTAGTACAACTTCGGTGATCCGTGGTTTATGATGAATACTAAAATTTTGGTTTATTTATCGCCGTCGTCCTCCTAACATGATTAAGGTTTTTGATATTATGGTCACAATATACATCATCACTCTATTTTGGTCCTATCTTCACTGCGACAGTGCTATTGTTAAGAATTGCTGAAAATGCCCAAATCTCGCCATAAAATTTAGGGGTGTGTCACACGTTAATTATAGGATATAGAGAAAAACGGTTTGGAAACGTCTGGAACCCAGTAGAGAAAATTCTTTGGGCATTTAATCTGTTCCCTCACATCTAATCATCCTCTGTACTTGCACGTGTTTTTGAAGTCAGATCAATTGCGCCCCAGAAAATGTACGTTAGTCTGTCGATATCTGACTACAGAATGTAACTTCTTAATTATTTTGTTGTTTTGCTCATGCATATACCTTGCAATACAGTGATGTATTTCTTGAAAAAGATTTTAATATTTTTTGCAGGAGAGCTTGGAGATTATAATCCTTTACAACACACAGTTGGCTATTTATCGGAAAGCCAGTTTTTTCCTGGCCAGGTATAATGCCTTTCCTTATTTACCTATCAGTTTGTGAGGTTACTTCTTTTAACTTGTTTGTTGGTGAAGGATCTTTTCTAGAGTAAGAATATCAGTATATCAATATAAAGTGTTTTCTGACACTCGAAAACTTCTTTCACCAAATATACAGTCTAGTCATGTGATCGAGTGTAATTGTCAAGTGTTCGTTGCACGCGCTCCCATTGTCAAACTGTGTCTTTCCGATTGTGGACTCGAAGCTGTCTAAGAACTTGAAAAATAACTACCTTAAGTACAGTTCTATGAATCCGTGGATCATGCTGCAGCTGCAATGTAGCTCCCACGCGTATCCGGACCCGGAACCGTAGCCAAGAGTTTAATCTCATCACGCATAATCATAAATAAAGATTTTTTAAATAATGGAGAATGTCATTCTCCAGTTTTGGATGTCTCATTCTGTACTTGATATATTCAGTCTTTAGGACGTAAAAATCTTTGAAAAAACTTAACACTACGTTTGGACTGATTGAAAAGTCCGGCTGATCGCTCATATTGCAAAGCGCCCTTTATAAACTTAACAAGTTCTAAAAAAGAAGTTCAACTAAGCTCAACGTTGGTTTCAAACGTTGAACTTAATGGCCGGCTGCGAGCACTCGTTTATTTTGGTCAGTTGCAATATGGCGAGGGGTAGCCGAAAAACTGAGACAGGAAAACAGAAATTTGATTATATTAAGTATGCTTGAGCGTGCTTGGACTCTGATAACGATGAAGAGTCGCTATGAAATAGTCTGATCAACAAAAGAAAGCGTACATTGAAGTTGCGATGATTTTACTAAGAAATTATTTTCTTGTTGATCCACCGCTCTTCAAATTTTCTCTCAGCTGCCGCAGGAGGGAGCTGTTGCAATATTCAACATGCCGCACTGCGACCCATCCCTCAACGTCTTCTTCGAAGTCAGAATATCGATTGCGCGTTAGTATCAAACAGGCGAGACATTTACATTTTATTTTGGATTCGCAAAGCATTCGTTCATCGTCTTTCCGATCTTACATATTGTTGTCTACGCAGCTCGAAAAGGCCGCCAAAGCTGTATTGTCGAGCCTTCGGCTGGAAATCAAACTCGCGACACTGCGAATCTAGTGCAGTGCTTCGCAAACTGAGCTACGAAGCGAGTTACCAAAAGCATGGTCAAAGTTCTGTAGTAAAATTGGCGTTAATGCCAATGAGGTGAAGGATACGAAGATTAAGTCTACGTTAAGTGATGTTTAAAAAACGAGCAGGGGTACTTTATCGGACTTAAAACACGAGGCGATAGCCACGTGTTTTAGATCCGATAAAGTACCCATTGCGAGGTTTTCAAATGGCTTCCAAAACGAATCTCTTAATATTCTAATTCGCGAAGAAAGTTTGGAAATTATTGTTTTCTAAGCTGCAAAAATCTGAGGAGAAAAGTATATTACCTAATTTGTATATCTATATTTATATTTTTAATCTTTCCCAAATGAACTAATAACGAGTTAGATAAATCAGTTTAAAATATGGTGATTGGGTGTATTTGTTCTTACCAGAAAGAAGACCATGAGGAAAAAATTATGGAGTATCACAAACAACACAGGTATTATTATTTATCTCTAATCGATATCTTTGTGTACTGTCATACAGGATTTCTCCTCGGTTAAATGATATGAACTCACTAAGCGCCTTGAGGTTGTAGTCGGTCTCTCAATGACTAGTGAAGCTGTCATCTTGCTTAGCGTTGTCTGGCTAAATGTACTGAGTTATTTTTAAGTTATGTTTAGGAAGTAAAAAACATTTTCTTGTTTCCGTCGAGTTATAGAAATACGACTGCAAGTCTGGAAGAACGAAAACTTCTGAGCGTTTTTATTGCTTGATATAACCCAGAAAAAAATTCTCTGTATAATAAAAGTATCGTGAAGAAATTGCGCTTCATTTTATTATAATTAAAGGACAAATTCTCCTTACTGATTAGGATGGCGTATGTGATGTGTGAGCTTTCCTTTCTAATCTTCTAGCTGACGTAGGATGATCTCCTCGCCCAGCACAATAAGCGTTGTACGAAGGTGCCAATCTAGACGTGGTTAAAGTCAATTTACCAGGGAAATCACTTGAAATCACTCCGATGACGTCCAGGGACTTGAGTATGAATGAAAATAAATATCCGAATAGACTGGTTAAGTTAAACAACCCTCGAAAACACAGAAATTCCAGAAAAAAGAAATACCGCGAATAAACTTTTTCTTTTTAGTTATCATGTGAACAACCAATGACCGATGTGTGAGAAGTGTAATTAAGACAACAATACGATAAGGCCACAAATTCACGACCATTCAAAGTCTTGATGAATGCATACAAAGAATGGATAAATTAGCATTTGTTGATCCCTTTGAGGAAATTATCGGTAAAACTTTTTATTTAAAACAAAATTGGGAAGTAGATGGTGTGAAAGGTAGCTAACATTTTAAACAGAATTTTTCAGATATGACGGTAGTGTATAAGTGGTAGTGGTATATGCATGCCTCTTTGTTTTCGTTACGGCTGCACAAGCTCAAGGTTCAATACCCTGCCTGAGGTACTGGCAAAATTTACAGAAGCTCCATAGACTGGAGCTACGAGAGGGCTCCTCGTTTCACGGCAATTTCGGCGATTCATGGCTATTGTTTTACGAGTAGTTGCGGATAACAGTTTACTCTTTTTTCAGGTTTTAGTTATAGTATAGAGGATTTGTCTATTAATGATTTAATTTTTGCATTTTGATCATCTTGAGAATGTGTCAACCTCGTTTTTATTCTCAAGGGAGGTGATGGGATGATGCACGAGGGGTGGTTGCCTATTTGTAAATCTGGCAAGACAGATCCTGGAAGAAAAGAGTTAAATTAATGGAGATAATCGCAACTCTTTCCTTGCATGATGTCTCCCCTTGAAGAGTAAAATCGTATGCCATCAGCCAGCATAAAGTGATAGTAGACTGATCCTGTTGAGAAAGACTTAAAAGTTAAAAGCCATGTTATACAGTAGCACGAGGAGTGTTACACGCCCTGATCGTCATTCAACTTGTCGAAATTTGTTGCATTTGCTTAGGAAAGAGGTACTTAGTTATTCTTTTCGTGAAACTTACAGCTTTGAAAACTGAGTGGCATAAAAAGTTGTAAAACCGTTTCATTTTTCGTGGAACTTGCCATAACTTTTTTCTCTGCGGCACGAATTGTATAAAATATCGCACTGTTTAACTGGACCTATTTCGAAATCATCCTCAGTGTAACATGAAGAAAGTATTTCATGAATTAACCTACACTTCTAAAGTCAAGTACAAAAGTTGACTAGAGGGGGATACGAACTCGCGTCTTTGGGTTACCGGACCGCTGCTCTACCAATTGAGCTTTCGAGCTATTTCATGAATTAATCATGGTTAATTCATGAAATATTCTCTTTGTTACCCTGAGGGTGACTCTGAAATTGAGTTGAAACTCTGCACATCTTCACGAATGTCGAGTGTTAAGTTGTCGCGAGAATCTCTTGTACACTTAAAATGGATAAAATGAGCATACTGTTCCCAGTTGACTCAATAGCTCAATTGGTAGAGCACCCGGAGATGCGAGTTCGACTCCCGTTGTAGTCAACTTTTCTAGTTGACTTTAGCAGTGTTGGTTAATTCATCAAATATTTTCTCAACGCGGCCTTAAGTTCTAGTATTGACATTCACAGTGGTAAGTGGACCTACGCCTTAAATATTAATTATTAGAACGTCTGAGTACGATTTGCTGTCATGACTTTATTTTCAATTGCTTAATATTTTTTAGAGGAGAAGATCCAGCAGACGTTGATCGTAATATTCTTGATGTGGCAAGAAGGCTAGATACTTACGGAATAACTTTATATCCTTGCAGGGTAAGGTCAAGTAGACTTTTTGATTGAATGAACGGTTGCAAAATGACATGAATGGTAGTTTTCTAAAGCCCAGAACGTTCAAATGGCTACTTGCATGTACATGTACGAAGAATATGGAGAGTGTTCAAAAAATAACTGAACAATTTTAATTAAATGCATTGTGTTGAAGCTGACGCTATAGGACTACTAGTGCGTCAGTGGGTTTGCTTTTGTTGAGTAAATAGCACGAACTGGAATCTACAGGGCGGATTTTACCGAGCTGCGCAGGCGTCATCGGCAGATTTCATATGGTGCAGAAAACTGGCGCTAATGGGTTATTCTGGACAGATGTAAAACATACACAGTGTGATCTAAGACACTGCGTTGGTCTAGTGCCAGCAAATTCAATAAGGTTACTTGAACAACTGGTAGAAAAGATTTAGTGCCACTGGAACGATATCATATCATAGTTAACGCTACAGTCTGGTTCTTCCCTGAAAATTTACTGTCACTCAGTTACACGGTAGGCTATCACGAGAGTGTGATTTTGTATTCTCCATAGCAAACAGTATGATTGGTGGACATTGGGATATTCTTATATTTGAATAATTATCTTTACTTCAGAGTAAATGTATTATTTTCGTTTTAGGCTCAAGATAATACTGCCCTTAACTTATCTGTAGCACATATGGGTGTACTTGTTTTCCAAAATAAATCAAGAATAAGTACGTTTTCATGGTACGTAATTACAAGCTAGACAGCCATGACTTCATATACTGGTTGTGATAAGCTCTGACCAAGTGCAAACGAGTAGTTTTTTATCTTTAAAAGCTGTTTCTACTGGAACTTTAAAAAATGTTGTTTACTTTATCTTAGGGCTAACATAAGGAAGCTCAGTTTTCACAGAAAGAAGTTTCTTATTAAACTTCACCCTGAGGTATTTACAAATAATCTATTGTGGATGCTGTAATGTCTGAGAAGTTTTGGCCTTTTTCTTGGAAATGGTCGTGAACATAACCCAATGGTAGATGCACGCTGTGATTTATGAAGAAATTACGGAGTGTTTGACCTTAAATTGCGCAAATCTTTCTTATTCCCCCCGACAGTATTCAACGAAACTCAGTTAAATGTGAAGGAGTAAAAAAAAACCTAGACTTATGGGTTGAACCAATCGATCTGCAGAAACCAAAATAATGACAGGAGCACGTATGGAATAATCCAATGATCCATAATTTTGTATGTCTTACTAGTTGATCTGTAATTATTGCGATAATTGATACCTTACCCGCAGTGAACTGTGTACGGGTTCATGCAGTGTGTCTGAAGGGCGAAAAGTCCAGGTCTTCATACTTCTCAATTATTTTTTCTTGCTTCTTGGTTCTGTGGCGAAGAATTTTGGCCTTTGTACATATTTCTTTTACTACTACTACCACTACCAGTGCTACTTACTGCTTACTGCATACTATTAACTACATACTGCTGACTACTTCCTGCTTACTACTTCCTGCTTACTACTTCCTGCTTAATGCTTACTGCTTACGTCTTCATACTTCCTGCTTCCTGCTAACTGCTTACTATTTACTACAGACTGCTTACTTCTTCCTGCTTACTGCTAATTGCTTACTGCTTACTGCTTAACCTTTACTGCTTACTGCGTACTGTTCACTGCTTACTGCTTACTGCTTACTACTTACTACTTATGGCTTACTATTTACTATTTATTATTTACTACTTCCTACTTAAAACTTCCTGCTAACTGCTTACTGCTTACTACTTACTATTTACTACTTACTGCCTACTGCTTACTACTTCCTACTTACTGCTTACTGCTTACTGCTTACTACTTACTACTTCCTGCTAACTGCTTACTGCTTACTACTTACTACTTACTACTTACTGCCTACTGCCTACTGCTTACTACTTCCTACTTACTGCTTACTGCTTACTACTTACTACTTCCTGCTTACTGCTTACTGCTTACTACTTACTACTTACTACTTACTGCTTACTATTTACTGTTTACTATTTACTACTTCCTACTTCCTACTTCCTACTCATCACTTACGACTTCCTACTTACTGCTTACTGCATACTATTTACTGCATACTATTATTATTATTATGTGAAACAGGAAGACTAATTAAAGTTATGGCCGTAGTAACAGAGGCACTACGGTCAATACTTCTCAAAATTCCGTATTATTTCAATCAATTGGGCATCGAGTCCAACATTGGGGTTTCACATAAACAAATCTTATCTCCTGATACCAATTTGATGACATTCGAAAAAAAAAATTATTCAACATTTTAAGAAAACAGCGATTCTGTCTACAACAGAAAATACTGAGGAAAACCTAGTTTCTGGCAAATTTTTAAAGTTATTTTGTATTGTCGGCAGTAATACGATCGATTGCACATTTTTACACTACTACGCATGCTCAGCCATACATTGCGCTGAAGAGCATGCTGTTTGAGGTTCAATCTCGCGCGTAGTCAGCGAAGCAAATAATCCATGGTTGTAATTAGTGAGTTAATTTTTTATTGTTTTGTCAGCACCGGCGATACACGCTCATCGCCTCCGCACATGATACTTATTGTAGTCTGCAGTGAAAACTGAACAGCAGCAGAAGGAAAAATTACGGCCCTTGTTTTGTTGAAACTTCTTCGTACCGTCGTCACAACTCGAGTCAAAATGATCATAAACAGAGGTTTAAAATTTTTGTTTCTTCTTTCCATTTCTTGCACAGTAACTGAGAACTCTATTGTCAGACAATGTACATGTGTATGAAATAAGCAAAGATTCAGTCATTCAGACTGCATTTCACAACACGCCATGAGCAAGAAAAAATAAATTTTGCCGCCATGCTTGTTTACACGTATAAAACATGTGTCACATACGAGTTTACTGACGACACGTGTGTTTTGTTCCTAAATGCCGCTCATCGACCTGAAACTGAGTTCAGCCACCTTAATATAGACTCGATTTCATGTGATCGAGTGTGAATGACTGATGTTCCTGGAATAGTTAATTATTTCCCTGGCAGTTCTGTCAGGTAACTTCCTGTGTGCAGTGGCTGCCAGAGGTGCTGGTGGCACAGTGGTGGTGCACGTGTCTCTCACCGCAGTAACTAGGGTTCGATTCCGGCTCCGTGCAGTTATCTGATTAAAATTATCTTGGTCACATGTGAGGAGAGTGTTGTCCAGTTTGTCTTTACCACGCATTGCAGGTTTTCTCCGGATACTCCGGTTTCCTCCTGTAGTGACTGGACCTATGAGGGGTGGCCCTTACTGGACCTCTAGGGAGAACAGCTTGCGTAGCTGATATGATTATCCAGTATAAATAAAGGTACTTTACCTTTACCTTAGGTTTCTGCAGACTGATTTGTTCGGTCAAAGAAGTCTTTTTTTCCTGCCGTACAAAATACTTGGATGTATGTTTTACTTACCAAGGTAGTCATCACGTTGCGTCTAACTGCTTACATATTTATGACTGTTTCGGTTTCATGCTCCTAGACGTAAGATGATCTGTTAACAAAGTTCACATGCAGCGTATCTTCCTCTTGAAATACTTGACACACTGCAAATTGGCAGTGAATTCAGTATTTACCTTGATCATTTTATTTGATTTCTTGGTCCAGGTGAATTACAAAGATACTCTCGAATTTGTAATGGAAAGTAGAGACAAAGCTAAATCGTTTTGGAAACTCACTGCCGCAACCCACACGTTTTTCAGGCAAGTTTTCACAGTTCTCGATAGTGCAAATCACATCGTTTGTAATTTCTTTTTATATTCAACGCAAGTTTCAGACTACTCCTGATTTCTTAACTCAATGTAAGCAAACGTGGCTCGAAATATTTAATCTCATTTTAAAAATGATGCGCCAATTTTGTACATCCTGGATTGTGTATCCCTTGTGGATCCATCTGTATTTCTGGTTATCATTATTCAACCTAGGTGATAACGTTTTAACCTGGGTCAATCTATTTTAACCTAGGTCAGTTTGCAAGCCCAAAAGCGATTTTCTACACCCTCCTGAAACAAAACTTCTCATATTGTTTTTACCGTGCAACTGACCTATTGCGCTACACTGTCTCGCTATTAATAACTACTCTACATTGCTCTTACCTTTGACTTACCTCGTGATTACCCTTCCACTTCCTTATTCCACTTAGTGGGGCTTAACATCGGTAGTTCACAAATCGAATCCATCACTTCAACACCACAAAATTTTGTGGCAGTTGCTTCTTGTTTTCTTCATAATATCACTTACCTTGGACCCCATGCCGTTTAATTAACCGGGTTTACCGCTTTGCTTATACGCTAACCCTACGAAATAGCGGATTTACCATGACGGGAAATTTTCATAGTAATATAACCCAAACAAAAACCTTAATCTGAACTACTAACGGGGTTTCCCTCCTGGCTTACACGCTGGTCAGAACCACGAGTGGCTTTCCCAGCTGGCAGAACACTGCTCAGGATTCGCCAGGTTGCAGGTTCGATTCCCAGCCGGAAGCTTGATAGTTGCATGTTTTGTAGCTGGTCCTGGTTGGATGTCAAAATGTATGATTCTAACTCCCGAAAACTTGTTTTCACGTACTAAAGACTTTTTTCAGTGATCGAGTGTAAATGCCTCATATTCCTCGAATCTTAAAAGTACGGGTTGTGTGCAGATTCTCTAGATTCAATGAAATTGTAGGGTCTCCTTTCGTAAGCCATGTCAGACTTTGTTGAAACTTAAGGGATGACGACTCTAGTGCTGTAAACGTAACTGACAGGGTCTACTTTTACGAAATCGTGCAATGGCTAATCCAAACATTAGAACTAGGTTCATTTCCTCCTTGGAAACTGTTCTACTTTGGAGAAAATATGACGTTCTCCACTTTGGATAAAGTGCTACGTGCCATACTTTGGAGAAAATATTACGACTGTGATTAGCAGTAGAGTTTTAGCTCAGTTGAAGTGTTTATATATGCACTATGAAACGGATATTCCAAAATACTATTGGATTAGTACTAACCTCGTTCGTCTAACTTGATGGCTGGGTGCTACTGATAACCAGTTTAATGGGCTTATGAGAAATAAGCTATGAATAATGGTCTTATAAAAGCGGTCAGTAATGTACATAAGGATAGGTAGAATATAAACCCTACCTATTTCAAACTTTTCGTGGAGAAACTAGCCTCCCCGTCCTTGTTCTTTAGCGTCGATGATAATCATCTTTTTTCCCTCTTGTTAGACAATACCTACAAAAAGCCGTAACAAAATCAAAACCGAAAATCCTTGGAAGAGGCTCGAGATATCGTCACAGGTCAGTTGCACTAATGTATATGTGTATATGTCGTCGTCGTCGGCTATTTTCTCGTGTCCGAGAGTTCAATTTCCCCCTGCCTGATTTGTTCCTCCATGGCGACGACGTTGGTGACTCAAGAGACCAATTCTTGCGTGGAACATTCAATGACACTGGTGACATGGGAGTGTGGGCGGTGGCCGTGGTTGAACCAGTCGAATCTTTCGTTGTTTCCGCTTCTCCTCCTTCTTTCGGTTTGAAAGTGGTTGGTCCCATTGACAATTGTCTGGTGCCAGCTGGATCGCACTTGGGCTGTTGTTTCCCACGTTTTGGGGTCAATTTCCGCCAGTTTGAGAGTTGACTTGAGTTGGTCTTTGTATCGGCGGAGAGGGCGTCCTCTTGGCGTCCTATATTTATCTATCTATCTATCTATCTATCTGTCTGTCTGTCTGTCTGTCTGTCTGTCTGTCTGTCTGTCTATCTATCTATCTAACTATCTACCTATCTACCTATCTACCTATCTACCTATCTACCTACCTACCTACCTACCTACCTACCTATCTATCTATCTATCTATCTATCTATCTATCTATCTATCTATCTATCTATCTATCTATCTATCTATCTATCTATCTATCTATCTATCTATCTATCTATCTATCTATCTATCTATCTATCTATCTATCTATCTATCTATCTATAATAATCTTTTGCTGTTGTCTAATTTTTGCTGTTCGGAAACTTTCTTGCCAAAAAGGTCCCCCACGATTTGTTGAATATAGGGACTATAAGAATTTTAGTGAAAATGATTTCCTTCTAGACATCAAGAACACTGATTGGCAAACATTCCAAAATTCTCATGATATAAACCATGCATGGGATGAATGGAAAACTAAAATAGAGGTTATTTTGAGCCGACATGCTCCATGTCGAGTCAAAAGAGTACGCAACTCTCCATCACCTTGGATCAATAAAAAACTCAAACAAGAAATGTATGCTAGAAATATTCTGAAGAAAAAAGCACTCAAATCTAACTCACAGACTGATTGGATGCTTTTTCGACAAAAAAAGAATGCCGTTAATCTGGAGATAAAAAAGACAAAAAAGGCTTACTATAAAAATGAGATCAGAAATAACTCAGGAAATCAAAAAGGAACCTGGAAAGTATTGAATGATCTGATTGGCAAAAAGGCTAAAAGCACTGAAATAACAAAAATTAACCTTTCTTCATCTGAAAGCATTACTGACACCAAGACTATTGCAAATTCTTTGAACACCCATTTTGTTAAGGTTGGTCCAAATCTTGCATCACAGATACCGCAACCAAACAGGAGTAAAACATTTGAAGATTATCTAAATAAAACCAATTCCACTTTTAGCTTTAAAAAAATCCTGCCTACTACTGTCTTGAAATTACTAAAAACCAGTAAAGATAGAAAAGCTGTAGGAATTGATAAAATTTCTAACAAAATTCTAAAATTATCAGCACCATATATTTATGAATCCTTGAGTGCCATATTCAATCTATCACTTGAAACAAAGATTTTTCCAAATGACTGGAAAATTGCTAGGGTCACACCAATTTTCAAAGCAGGTGACCACTGTGATGTAAACAACTACCGACCAATTTCAGTCATCTCAGCGGTTGCACGTATCTTTGAAAAAATCGTGTATGACCAACTAGACGACTATGTAACCAAAAACAATTTGATAAATCCCAGACAGTCTGGTTTCCGATCATTATTTTCTACCACCACAGCCATGCTAGATTTAACTAATGAATGGTGTTTCAACATAGATAGAAAACTCTTAAATGGTGTCTTATTCTTAGATCTGAAAAAGGCCTTCGATACCGTTGATCACACTATTCTTGTAAGGAAATTACAATACCTTGGCCTAAGTCAGTCTACAGTTGACTGGTTTAAGTCTTATCTCAACGACCGAGTGCAGATGTGCACGGTAAATGGAAATCTCTCAGATCCAGAACAACTTTTATGTGGTGTCCCCCAAGGTACTATCCTAGGGCCATTACTATTCCTGATTTATATCAATGACCTCCCTAACTGTGTTAAATGCAGTTCAACCAGAATGTATGCAGATGACACAAACCTAACTGCTTCTGGTTCTTCTATTTCAGAAATTAAATCTATGCTTGATAAAGACATTGAATGTGTAGTAGATTGGCTTTGTGTCAATAAACTGACACTGAATGTCATTAAAACTGAGTACATGATAATTGGTTCCTGGCAAAGAATAGCCAGCTTATCAAACCAACTAAATTTATCAATTAATGGAATAGCTTTAAAACAAGCTAGGGAGGTCAAATGTCTGGGTCTTACAATTGATGAAAATTTAAATTGGAAAAGACATATTAAAAATATCATTAGCAAAATAAAAACAAACTTAAGAATTATGAAGAAAGCCAAGCCTTTTCTTAACCAGGAGCTGCTAACAATGGTTTACAATGCTATTGTTGAACCACATTTCAGTTATTGTTCTGTTGTTTGGGATAGCATTGATAAAACACTTATTGATAAGCTCCAAAAACTACAAAACCGTGCAGCCCGCATCATAACTGGGGCACCATATTCTATCCATACTTGTGATGTCTTTTTAAACCTAAAATGGTCTACTCTGGATCATAATAGAAAATGCCAAAAAGCAATTATGATGCATAAGGTTGCCAATGGCCAAACTCCATCCTATCTAAGTGAAATGTTTGACAAACAAATTGGGACAAACATTTATAACCTCAGATCTGATAATACTCTCCAGATACCAAAAGTAAGAACTAAAACCTACAGAAACAGCTTTGCAGTCTCAGGATCAATCTTGTGGAATTCATTACCGAGTTCACTAAGAAATGAAAAGGATTTAAACAAATTCAAGCGAGATATTCGGAACTGCAACTTTTGCATTGACAACATTAAAAACAACTGTAATTAGTCCTTTGTATATATGTAAATATATTCATAAAAAAAAAAAAAAAATATGTAAATACGTTATATTATTCACACGGCTTCTAGGTAGACCAGAGCTAAAATTCCTTTGTAATTTTATTTCTGATAGAATTACCGTGATTAAATAAAAATCAATCAATCAATCAATCTATCTATCTATCTATCTATCTGTCTATCTATCTATATATCTATCTGCCTGCCTATCTATCTGTCTGTCTATCTGTCTATCTATATGTCTATCTATCTATCTGTCTATCTATCTATCTATCTATCTATCTATCTATCTATCTATCTATCTATCTATCTATCTATCTATCTATCTGTCTGTCTATCTGTCTGCCTGTCTGTCTGTCTGTCTGTCTATCTACCTATCTACCTATCTATCTATCTATCTATCTATCTATCTATCTATCTATCTATCTATCTATCTATCTATCTATCTATCTGTCTATCTATCTATATATCTATCTGCCTGCCTATCTATCTGTCTGTCTATCTGTCTATCTATATGTCTATCTATCTATCTGTCTATCTGTCTATCTTATATGGCGGCGTGTAGTACGAACGAATCGCGCTCTGTTGATCGAGACGAACACGACCTAGTTGACGTTGAAAGTGTAGAAGATATTAGCAGAGTTCCAATCGTAATCGAATGGACTAATCACAGGGCAAGGATTAAATGGCTAGACGACCTTGAAAGCCTTAAACTCTTCGTGGCGAATCAGCTGAACTTAGATGGCGCTTGGTCACATACAACAAACAACGGTGGTTTTTATGTTTTTAAAAGTCAATCTGTTACCATTTGCTTCTATCCTGGGACCAAAACTCTCAATGTCCAAGGGGCAAAACATGAAGCGATCAGAAAACTAATCGTGTCTTTCGATAACTCGACAAATCCAGCCGATGTTACAGACCACGTGGCGGCGGCGGTGAAGAACGACGGCCATGTTGAATTATCCAACAATAACAACAATAAATCCGAAGCAAACGAATCGAACTCTCTCGAACTAGAAAACTCTCACCAACATATATGTTCGGGCTGTGAAAAGAACTCTTCATCAATCGCTGAATTATGGAGTAAATTGAACTGCCTCGAAAGTAAATTCAGAAGTACCGAAAATTCAAATGCCAAGCTCGATTGTGATTCATGCAGCAACCTAAAATCACAAATTGATAAACTCGAAGCTGAACGGGACAACCTATTAGCTGTCATCAAATTGCTTAGACAAGAATGTGAATCCAACCAATCAACAAAAGAAATCTCGTCCAACAAAAATCCTTGGATTGAAGTTCGAGGGAAGAAACGGAATGCAAACCAAACTCAAAGTCAAAGACATGATCAATCTACAAAGACGAAGAAAACCGACGACAGTAGCTGCCGAGTCGATACTGGCAAACTTAAACTAACAGATGCTGCTGGAAACCAAGACGTATACAACAAGAAAACCCCTCAAGGGCCAAGAAATTCCCAAAATGACCAACCGAATGGCAGACCAAACCAAACCCCAAGGAAGAGGCATATTGCCGTCGTTGGTGACTCGATGACTAAACTCATTAACGGGAGAAAATTATCAAAATCTTGCAAAGTAACATCGCATTCCTTTCCTGGTGCGACAATAGAAGATCTGGAAGACTATGTCAAGCCTATCCTGAAAAGAAAGCCCGACCACGTCATAATCCATGCTGGCACAAACAACCTCCACAGAGACAATCCACAAACCATAAAGGAGAAAATGTCAGATGTTATTAGTGGGATCAAACAACAACACCCTACTGTAAGTATCACAGTCTCGTCTGTTATTCATAGGAATGACAAACCATTATTTGAAAAAGTTCTGCAAACTAATAATCTGCTTGAACAGCTCTGTTTAATTAATAACTGTGACTTTATTAAGAATGACAATATTCAACAGATATGTCTTAATGCAGGTGGACTACATCTCAACACTAAGGGTTTGCACACCCTAGCAGCTAACTTAAGAAATTATATAAATTATTGATACATAAATGTTGTCAATGCAAATAATACATCACATCAAAATCCTACAACACAGCCTGTACTAACTCCAGATACAGACCTTTCTAAAATTCGAGGTTTTAAGATGGGCTCCTTGAATGTAAATAGTCTCTCAAAACATATTGATGAATTACAGATTAACCTAATAAATAATAATTTTGATGTGTTAGCCATAAATGAAACAAAACTAGATCAATATGATGATGAACATATAACAAACATAAATGGCTATACCTGTATTAGAAAAGACAGGGATAAATCAGGAGGTGGAGTCTGTATTTACATTCGAAACACAATTAATTTCACAAGAAAATTGTGCTTTGAAGAGGAAGGCTTAGAAATGATTTCAATTGAAATAATTAAACCAAACTCTTATCCTTTCCTCTTTACAACCTGGTATAGACCACCCAAATCCTCAGATGAGCTCTTTGACAAATTTGAAGAATTCTTAAAAAAAGCTGATTCTCAATACAAAGAGTACTATGTTCTCGGTGATTTAAATTGCGACTTTCTTGCTACTAACACTAAACCACAAACAACAAAGCTGATGGATTTATTAGATATTTATCAATTATCTCAATTAATTGACAGCCCAACTCGTGTTACTGAGAGTACCAAAACATTAATTGACCATTTAATTACTAACAGTGAAGAAAATCTAACCCATCATGGAGTCATTACTACAGCAATCAGTGACCATAATCTAATTTTTGCTGTTCGGAAGCTTTCTTGTCAAAAAGGTCCCCCACGATTTGTTGAATATAGGGACTATAAGAATTTTAGTGAAAATGATTTCCTTCTAGACATCAAGAACACTGATTGGCAAACATTCCAAAATTCTCATGATATAAACCATACATGGGATGAATGGAAAACTAAAATAGAGGCTATTTTGAACCGACATGCTCCATGTCGAGTCAAAAGAGTACGCAACTCTCCATCACCTTGGATCAATAAAAAACTCAAACAAGAAATGTATGCTAGAAATATTCTGAAGAAAAAAGCACTCAAATCTAACTCACAGACTGATTGGATGCTTTTTCGACAAAAAAAGAATGCCGTTAATCTGGAGATAAAAAAGACAAAAAAGGCTTACTATAAAAATGAGATTAGAAATAACTCAGGAAATCAAAAAGGAACCTGGAAAGTATTGAATGATCTGATTGGCAAAAAGGCTAAAAGCACTGAAATAACAAAAATTAACCTTTCTTCATCTGAAAGCATTATTGACACCAAGACTATTGCAAATTCTTTGAACACCCATTTTGTTAAGGTTGGTCCAAATCTTGCATCAAAGATACCGCAACCAAACAGTAGTAAAACATTTGAAGATTATCTAAATAAAACCAATTCCACTTTTAGCTTTAAAAAAATCCTGCCTACTACTGTCTTGAAATTACTAGAAACCAGTAAAGATAGAAAAGCTGTAGGAATTGATAAAATTTCTAACAAAATTCTAAAATTATCAGCACCATATATTTACGAATCCTTGAGTGCCATATTCAATCTATCACTTGAAACAAAGATTTTTCCAAATGACTGGAAAATTGCTAGGGTCACACCAATTTTCAAAGCGGGTGACCACTGTGATGTAAACAACTACCGACCAATTTCAGTCATCTCAGCGGTTGCACGTATCTTTGAAAAAATTGTGTATGACCAACTAGATGACTATGTAACCAAAAACAATTTGATAAATCCCAGACAGTCTGGTTTCCGATCATTATTTTCTACCACCACAGCCATGCTAGATTTAACTAATGAATGGTGTTTCAACATAGATAGAAAACTCTTAAATGGTGTCTTATTCTTAGATCTGAAAAAGGCCTTCGATACCGTTGATCACACTATTCTTGTAAGGAAATTACAATACCTTGGCCTAAGTCAGTCTACAGTTGACTGGTTTAAGTCTTATCTCAACGACCGAGTGCAGATGTGCACGGTAAATGGAAATCTCTCAGATCCAGAACAACTTTTATGTGGTGTCCCCCAAGGTACTATCCTAGGGCCATTACTATTCCTGATTTATATCAATGACCTCCCTAACTGTGTTAAATGCAGTTCAACCAGAATGTATGCAGATGACACAAACCTAACTGCTTCTGGTTCTTCTATTTCAGAAATTAAATCTATGCTTGATAAAGACATTGAATGTGTAGTAGATTGGCTTTGTGTCAATAAACTGACACTGAATGTCATTAAAACTGAGTACATGATAATTGGTTCCTGGCAAAGAATAGCCAGCTTATCAAACCAACTAAATTTATCAATTAATGGAATAGCTTTAAAACAAGCTAGGGAGGTCAAATGTCTGGGTCTTACAATTGATGAAAATTTAAATTGGAAAAGACATATTAAAAATATCATTAGCAAAATAAAAACAAACTTACGAATTATGAAGAAAGCCAAGCCTTTTCTTAACCAGGAGCTGCTAACAATGGTTTACAATGCTATTGTTGAACCACATTTCAGTTATTGTTCTGTTGTTTGGGATAGCATTGATAAAACACTTATTGATAAGCTCCAAAAACTACAAAACCGTGCAGCCCGCATCATAACTGGGGCACCATATTCTATCCATACTTGTGATGTCTTTTTAAACCTAAAATGGTCTACTCTGGATCATAATAGAAAATGCCAAAAAGCAATTATGATGCATAAGGTTGCCAATGGCCAAACTCCATCCTATCTAAGTGAAATGTTTGACAAACAAATTGGGACAAACATTTATAACCTCAGATCTGATAATACTCTCCAGATACCAAAAGTAAGAACTAAAACCTACAGAAACAGCTTTGCAGTCTCAGGATCAATCTTGTGGAATTCATTACCGAATTCACTAAGAAATGAAAAGGATTTAAACAAATTCAAGCGAGATATCCGGAACTGCAACTTTTGCATTGACAACATTAAAAACAACTGAAATTAGTCCTTTGTATATATGTAAATATATTAAAAAAAAAAAAAAAAAAAAAAAATGTAAATACGTTATATTATTCACACGGCTTCTAGGTAGACCAGAGCTAAAATTCCTTTGTAATTTTATTTCTGATAGAATTACCGTGATTAAATAAAAATCAATCAATCAATCAATCTATCTATCTATCTATCTATCTATCTATCTATCTATCTATCTATCTATCTATCTGTCTATCTGTCTATCTGTCTGCCTGTCTGTCTGTCTGTCTGTCTGTCTGTCTGTCTATCTACCTATCCATCTATCCATCTATCCATCTATCTATCTATCTATCTATCTATCTATCTATCTATCTATCTATCTATCTATCTATCTATCTATCTATCTATCTATCTATCTATCTATCTATCTATCTATCTCAATTTTGCGAGGTATATGTTAAAACAATTATTCACCTCATTATCAGTGAATAATTGTTCTTTATTTGTGGTAGAGTGCTCAATATGTCGCCAGTTGAGCATAGTTATAAGTTAAAGGCTTAGTGAAAAATATTAGTGTTCCTACGTGAAAGTCCGAGTATACCAATCACAAACTTACATATTATACTTATATATATTAAACTTATATATACTTATATAAACTTCATGTAGCTTATAAGTTATACCTAACCTCACCAATACTTTTCAAATGAAGTGTCCAACACGTTGACGAGGAACAAAGGTTTTTAGCTAGTAAGCCCAAGACCCTTCCCTCTTCATTGGTTCATTTACATTTGCTTTATTATTTTCACGCTGACAAATACGAGGTTCATGAACCAGCAAATAGGGAATTGTTTTGATCTATAACTTTGTTCCGCATGAATTAAATGTAGTGAGTGAAAATTTGTGTAAAAGAATTAAGCTGAGAAAAGTGAAAAGTATTTTTACAAATCTATACGATGAATCACCGTCTGAGATAAAATCGCTTAATGACAAAGGTTTGAATTTGTTTCATTACCAAGAAATTGCCATTGCATGCATATCCGTATCTGATGTTAAGCGAATGGGTAAAGGAAACAGTTATAATTCCAAACACGGATTACGAAAACCTGAAAAAGATAACGACATTTTAGACAGATCTTAAATCACAACAACTAAATACTTTGTTGCTCAATGTTACAGTTATTTACGTCGAGCACAATGTACTTCGTGTGCAGTAGAAGGGGCCTTAAAAGTGAAGATAAATGCCCAGCATAAAATTTTAAAAAGAGCCATTGATTCTTACACAAAAGAGTATATACATTAGATCTTATTAAATATTATTAAATATTATATTATTACTTTCCTGTGTACGAATCAATGGCTCTCTTGAAAATTTTATTCTGAGCACTTATCTTCAAGTTCAAGCTACGCTTTCCGCCTGGTAAATCTATTACTGATGTTTTAAAAGGAGCCGTAAATATGGTTTTCGTCTCATAATAGATGTCCGAAGCCTTCTCATCACGTTAGAGTATCATCATATTATCAGTTTACGTAATATGGATATAATTTTCGTCGGTTCATCTGTTCGCTGGTTCAATACCTTATGAAGTTTTTTCAACCAGGTTGGCTGGGTTTTCAAAGCGTGGCAAAACGTGCATAAGAATCATTCAACGATATCTTTGATCTTTTCCATATGATCTGTCTAAATTACGTGACATCACTGCAGTTCTTCCCATATCTGGTCTCGTTTGAAGGAATGACAATTTAGCACAAATCCATCCTCTAAATAGTCGAGGGTAAAGCTCTTTTTTCATGTACGTTTATTAAGTAAAAATATACAGTTCATACTTAATAGATAGAAAATGTTGATCTTCATCGTGTACTTGAGACTATAAGTACACGATCTTCATCGTGTACTTATGGCCTCATTCAGAAATCTCATGCAGGACTTACATAATTATGTGCATTGCAAAAACGAAATTTGTGCACTGTACTCTGAGGCGATGTCCAAAGACCGTACTTACATTTTCTCTCAGGTTGCAATATATAATTAAAGCTCTAAATACTTGCTCATTTATTGGGGTGCGTGTGATAACAACTCTTACATCTAAACTGAAGCATGAACTTCATCACACCAGCACATATTCGTCTTCAAACAGTGGTTCCTTATTGTAAATATCGTAAATATGGACTTCTAATTATTAGACTTACATATTAATTTTTATTTTCAACAGTGGGAGGACTCAAAAACAACTTCTGGAAAGTACAAAACAATCATACCGACATGATTCTTCATTTCATAGGTATCTGTGTTATTAAATTGTTCTCGTTCTCTTTGTTCTTCCTTTTGAGATCGATATGACTTCCTGTAAATGTGCTGTTTCATTCAAATGTTTTTTTTCCAGTTTTCCTTGTTAAACGTATTGTATAGCCTAGTCTTTCCTTATGTCCACTATCAGTCATTTGTATCCTCCGTTAAGTATTCTATGTTATCCAACAAAATACTTATATTCCATAGATTTCACATCCTTATGGATTTTCCATGAACTCAGTTGTTTCTCCCATTGCAATTTACTTTATCACCCTTCAAATTTTATTCAGTCAATATATATATTGCCTGTCGTTAAAGGCTGTTACACCTAGATATCTTTTTTCTCTAATATTCAAGGTCACAAAGTCTTCGTCTTCCACCATCGAGGGATGATTCATCGAGCAGTTTAAGACTTGCTACACGTCCTATGATTGGCTACGGTAATGTTGAAACTAGAATTATCGAAGCTGACTATCCGACCAATGAAAGTCTTGCATCTCTTGCGTCTAATGAAGAGTCAGGAGAGTTATTTTTGTCTGGTCGTCGTAGTTCGTCAAATACGGAATCTCGTGACCAACTACATCTGCAAGGAAGTCGTGATGGAACAAAAAATGGAAGGTAAGCAAGAAAAAAACAGTAGTGAAAAAGTTAGACGATGTGTTGGCTATAGTTATTAGTGATAATGGAAACTAACTAAGCTTAAAAGGTGTTAAAATGTGAACTAACTTAAAAACTAACACAGCTAAGGAACGAAACAAAGCTGTTGGGAATTTGAAGCATAACTAACGAGAAAAAATAAGCGAGATAAAGTATGGTGCATTCCGGCGGACATTTTATCAAGTTTAGTTACATCTGCTGAGGAGCATCAAGCGAAAGAGATGCCGTAAGTTATCAGAAAATACCCCATGTAAATCCTTGAGGGGTGGCGTATTATGATTAGTTCTGTATCAACATTCATACGTCCCAATTTTGCTTGCTTCTTTGTTTCGAAAGTAATGTTCGTTGACAAATTTAGTTGGAGCAGTCCTTGTGATCGCGTGAAAGGTATTCGGATTTTTGCAATTCAAACATGTCTGATTTATAGAAATTCTTCGAAGAGAATTTCCTGCTATCTGTATCGTCAGCGTCCATAAAATTGCGTACACTACAACTACAGGGCTTAGGTCCGGGGTGGCCAACCCGAGGCCCGCAATGACAACCTGGTATACAGGTATACTGGTATACTTTTGCACTGTATGTCCTTAAACTGGCTTAAAGTAAAAGCAAATAAAGCTATTTGATATTTACTGTATGACTGCTTTTTTTTAAATCAATGCCCTTGTCTCGAATTTTTAACCTTATTCATAAAAAATAGTGCTCTTAAAATGCACCAAATCTTATTTCCTAGAGTCCTAGATACTAAAATTCAAAACGTTCCCAGGGAATATGTTTCGGAGCCTCTTGAATAACCCTCATTTTGCCCGCCCTCCGAATTTAAAATCAAGATACGGCAAGTGCGGCCCGCCAAAACTTTTGAAATTTACAGTATGGCCCTTGATTCAAAAAGGTTAGCCACCTCTGGCTTCAAAGGTCGTCAGCCACTGAACAACCGGTCCTGGTTAGCTACTTTATGTACAGTTTAATGACACGTTACTTTTGAGAATGGCACACAATTATACCGATAACACCGATTTATTTTATACTGCTTCACCATTTTGTGTTAAATTATTGAGCGTTAGAACTATTTGGCTCGATTTGTTAGGTTACACAAATTATTCGTGTTCTCGCTTTGGTGGCAATAACCAGCTTTATCTTGAGCTGGTTTTATTAAACATATTTTAGGATTGTTTGAGCTTCGCAAAACTGTGTATAATCTATTATCTGCCGCTTTGGTACATCATAATTACACATTTTTTACCGTACACGTAAACAATCATGCAACTGCAAGACGTTTATGGTTGTAAGGAAAGATTGTGAAAAAAAACAAACGAACCAACCAACAATGAATGGTGATTATACAAATAAAAACTACAGTGTAATTTAATCGTATTTCTCTTCCTCTCTCACTAGTCTAAATTCTACAAAAGAGGTTAAGACTGAGATGGCAGACGTAGGTAACCAAGTACATAAAAATCCTCCAGACGAAACTGAACTGTTGATGAATGGTCAAAGCACTGAAAAAACACCCGAAGGCAAACCAGGTTTGTTCAGCATTGCATTAAACGTCACGGTCAAACTTTGTAGTGTGGTGGGGTTACAGCTAAAACCCCTCTACGCTGGTCGCATTCTGCCTCGAACGTACAGTCTTGTATAACTAATATTAGCGTGCTAACCGGGAAGACGGTCTCTAGATTCGCCCGTGTTACGTGGACATATCGTGAAATGTACTGCCTCTGTCCTACAAGAGACCTGCTGTGGAGAACAATGCAGTGCACGACATGTAAATTGCTTCCTCAGTCATCCAGCGTTCAATACACTTCTCTGCGATAAACTGTCCTAGAGGTTATTGTGAACGCAAGACATTCAGTTGAACGTTTATTTTTTATGGAAGCGGGCTAAACGGTTTATTTTAGGAGCAACGAAAGCTAGTCATTCAAACTCTTTGCCTAAGACCTAGAAAATCTAGAAACTTCTTGACCAGGGACCACGTGTCATATAAGTTATTTTCTGTGGCGCCCTGAAAATATCTTTAAAATATTAAAATAACGATATATTATTCTGTATGTTCATATGTTAGGAACTTTAAGGTCTTGACCGAAAAAGTGCCTTTTAGTATAATGAGGGCAGGAGTAGTTTTAAAATGTCACCTAGAGTTTCAGGAATATGCGTCAGAATCTGCGATAACCATACTTACACCCAATCTGTCCAAACGAGTGCTGCGACTGTTGTGAAACACGATATTTATATTTGTAATAATCAAAAAAGCGATGGATAGCAACACAGTGTCCAACCTTGCTTCTCAGAAGAGTGCATAGGCGCGTACCTGATGCGGGGGCTGGGGGGGCATGTCCTCCCCTAAAAATTTGCGGAAAAGCAGTCTGACAAATGAAGAGAAAAAATTGTACAGATTAAAGATGTAGATGAGATTAGTAATGGGTGAAAGTGGACCCCATTGACTCCTCGGCACTGACCTGGTCTGATGGTCCGATAGACAGTCAAAATATATTTCTGTAATCCTAGAATTTGGTGAAATGTTTTTAGAACTCATTAAAAAGTCAGAAAATTCCAGATGATCTTGTGGCCTGTTGTGTGAGCTCATTAACGGACCTACTCAAATCGTGATGGCGCATTTACCGTTAAACTGCTCACACTCATTGCAGGTTATGACACCCCTCCTCCTGTTGCTCAGTCTGACTCAGATGCCGACGAGTTGAATCATGCAGATGTTTTTGGCGAAGAGTCGTCCTCGCCGCTTGCCATGTACAAGAGTGACGAGTCAATTAATAGAAAGGTATGATGAATTACATGAACGATGTATTGTGTATTTAGAGTTAATCTTTATTGTACATTATAAGATAAAAGTATAAGTTTCATTTTTTATTCTTATACGTGGCTTTACCAAGCATCTCGTGAACTTCGCTGTCGTCTTTTGAATGCATATACATGTTGAACGGGTTCCAATCAGTGGTTCCAATGAACTACATTCAGAAAACCGTCCTCTCAGCCGAAAGATGTTAAATAAATTCACCAAAAGTACAATGTATAATTTTTTTGTGAATGACTGAGACAAATCAATACACCCTACGATATTCTCCTTTTGACAACAACAAGGAAGCAATTTCCGTTTAGCTGTTTCTGTGACAAATTAATTGTTACCCCATCTCCACCGCCACTACTACCACCACTACCATCACCAGTGCTCAAACAATAGAGTCAACTGTAATGATTGCGGTAACCCTCGTATTGTACCCTTAATGTCTGGTCCCGAGGGAAATAGTTTTGTTTTCCCGAGAGGTTTGATGTTTCCCTTGCGGAAACCCTTGGGACCGTAGTTTTGCGTCCGGGATAGCGAGAGTCCGCAATAGCGAGGTGCGATACTTATTGTTAGGGAGTAGTTTTTAAATGGGAATTAAGTATCCCCCTACTACCACCCATTCATTCATATATTTTATTGTTTATAGTATGAGTGGAGAAGTTTTATTAAATCATTAAATCGTCAAAGACTTATGATTTAGCAACGTAAAATGTGTACAGTATATATGTGTCCACCAACCTTTACCAGCCGACAGCTTAAAAAAATACAATAAAAGACAAGCTGCGAAAAATACTATCTTGTGAAGAACTCGATATTCAAGTTGACAAAACAAGACAAGATAAAAATTAGAGATTTTTTTGAGGTTTTTTGTTTTGTTTTTGTCAACTTGAATATCGGGTTCTTCACAAGATGTTATTTTCCGCAGCTTGTGTTTTATTATGTCCACAGTTTGTATATTATAAGCGAATTAATTACGGACAGACTTCACGAACTGATCAAGAATATTTAAGAATAGAATTTAAGAACAGAAAACGAGTGCTAATTTCTTCTGTAGTGACTGGATGGAAAAAGTGAAGATAAACGATGGTAAACAAGCAACACCGGGTAAACTGACTCGAAAGTAGACATCTCGGAAATAATTGTTTTAAAAACTTTGAAAATGACATCTGACAAATAATTATGAGCCAAGTGAAATACACAAGATGTCTGCTTTATCGAGAGTAATACAATAAAACTGTTCTGTCGGGACTGATTGAGGGTCCGTAACGCCATAATAGCGGCAGTCCGTAATAGCGAGAGCTGTTTCTTTTAAAACTTGTGTAGTTCTCGGCGGGGGGGCTAGGTCCTGTCCGTAATATCGAGGTGTCTGCAAGGCGACTGACTGCACACCGCAAAAGCAATATCTCAGATTTCAAAGCTAATCTTTTCCGCGATCTTTTCTCGACTATGTTTCATGACGTTATTTTGTCTAATTATTGTAATTGTTTCTGGTTTTGGTAGCTTCCCAAAGGGACTGCTTATCATATGGCACGAGAAATCTTGCAGACGGAAAGGACGTAAGTTCTGTAAATCAGCTGTAATTTCATGATGAATTGTTTTGTCATTAATTATTTTCTGTTGTAATAGGTATGTTAAAGACTTGGAGGTTATCACTATAGTGAGTACTCGAACTGTTTGCCTATCTACTGTTACACAATGAACTAATATAGTCATGACTAATGATGCTGTTTATGAGATGTCAGTATATTTTACCAACTAATGCTCTATGTTGCCTAATGATCATAATCATAGACCTCATTAATCATGGCGACTATTTAAAGTACATGTATTTTATAATGGCATGTAAATTTGCCTTATTGGCCATTTCGTCGTGCTTTTTATTCAAACGAGGCGAGTTAGGCTTCTTAAGGTGCACGTACGAGAATACTTAAAAAGGCGGCCATAACGGATACGCCAAAATAACATGTCCATATGCCAAAATAATTTTTCTACTAGTAAACATGTAACTGCAAATTTAACATTCAGTGCTGCCATAGTGTCCTATTCCAGCTATAGTTATATAATATCAGCATCGTAGTGTGTCACTGATGAAGAAACTAGTCTTCACTCTGTAGGAGTGTCAGTATCATCTGCCCACTTTATGCTCAAGACTTCTGCTCGTTTAGGGGTTAAGTCTTCTAATTAGTGTACCCAAGGTTGGATAGGTTGAGTTCCCTTGCTTATCCATCATGCGTTTCTGACACGGCGCTATGTCACCCTCCTTGTTTCGTATCCGAGTCCACTACCCTAACCCGTATCATTTATAGAAGTAACAACTAACACATTGAACCAAATTGTTCTTTTACTGTTCTAGGCTTTTCGTAATGCTGTGTTTGAAAGAGACGTTTTGCCTGACGATGTAAAAGATTTTCTCTTCAGCAATTTTGATCAACTGTATGACTTCCACTGCTTATTCTTAGGAGAACTACAGCAAAGGCTCGTACTTTGGTACGTATTCAAAAACAAGTTTAGCACACAAACAAATAAATTGGTAGAGAGGTTTTAATGTTTATGCCAAGGTTTAAAACAGTTAATGACAGTTTAGCAGGATAAAAATGAATTTAGTTTTTGGCCGCCATTTTTGATGGTAAACTTATCTCATCCACATCAGCGAACAAAAGTAGCCCTTATTTTTACCTTGGTGGACACTCATCATTCTCTTTATCTGATACTTGTGGTTTGGTTTAAATTCAAATACATTCTGGTCAGGCAACCACGTAAAAATTTACGTCGTTTCTATAAACAGTACAATTTTTGTAAATCGAAACGACGTAATTTTACTTTAAGCTACCACCCTGTACATAGGTTCCTCCTATGCTGTTCCACTTACATGATATTGAGAGTGTTGAGGTCATGTGACTCGTCAGTTCAAGTGCCCTATATAGTCCAACGTAAGCAACCTCTTCTGATCACTTGTACTAATTTTTTTGCGAAGGAGCAATGATAGCTGGATGTACGCATTCGATTTCATTGGATTTTTAAACCAAACGTTGTACTTCCGTAAACTTTATAAAGTTGCGACTTCAGCTTGTCATGAAAATCATCTCAAACCTGGAATCATCAACTGTAACTTATGTTCTGAATTTTATACTATCCATTTCACACATCCGATTCTTACTGCTGGAGGACGTGTCCAGTTCCTTAACAGCGTGCTATTTTGTGTGGATAAAACGCATGGGTATACGGTTATATGTGTTGCTAAATAGCAGAAATACCTGCGCTTGTTTACATGTACGGTTAGAAATGAGGCTGTCTTCGTTCACGCTCTATCTCACATTTTCAAATACCCTTAAATGCCCGAATTTTGTTCTTATTTGTCTCTTTATTTTGGTCTTTTTCTTTCATTTGTTGTTTTGTATTGGGTATCTGATATATCCGATGCCGATACAATAAAAACATTGGCTTGTATTCTTTATTTCCTTGAATTTTAGCTTGCGACCTTTATATATTCATTTAGAATCGGATAAAATGAACTGATAAAAACTTGGTTTCTCTTCTTTATTCCCATTGGGTTAATCTTTATTTTGATCTTTACGCATTACCATTCCCTTTGCTTCTCTGTGCCTCTCCTCTTCGGTTTGCTGATGGACATTTAAAATAACAAACGACTTCCCGTCACCTACATTTCATCACTTAGTTTTTATTGACTTTTTAATCTTACTGGTCATTTTTGGTCACACGAGCTTTTGTACCTTTAAAAACGTCACCTAGTTCCCACATCACGTCATATCTCACTCCTCTTAATAGTGTCGGCAGCTCCTGGACCCTTTTAGCTTTCTACTAAGGCTAAGTGAGCGGTACTGATTACTTGTTAACCTCGTTTGTTCAGTCTGTACGGGAAAGTATTTGCCTGAGGTTTTCGTACAGACCGAGCGACGAAGGAGCGAGGTCTGTGCGGGAAAAAGCGAGGGTAAATACTTTCCCGTACAGACTGAACAAACGAGGTTAAAGAGGAATTTATTATATGGCTTTTAGCACCCTTCTTCATCGCTTTTAACGAAACTTTGTGGTCGTGAGTTAGCGGCTTAGGTTTACACGCTTGTTTTTACCTATTTCTTCGTGGCTTTTTGCATTTATCCATCTGGTTCTCTCCTTAAAATTATCGTTGAGAACATTTAACTTCTTTTCCCGTAGTTTGTTTTATAAATATTCTGTAAAACGTGCCTGAATCTGGCTTATTTTTCTTCAAATCAACTCGGAAATTTTCCCGCCAAAACTAGCCGGTCTATACGAAAAACTTATTGCACGTCTAGGCAGCCAATCAGCGCGCATCATTTTGCGTACAGACCGGCTAGCGAGCTCAGCCATATAATAGAATAATTTAATTTGTGTTTTAGTTAGCAATCTGCTTCAACCAACTGCAAAGATCTTGGTCATGATAAGTTTTGTGATTCAGTGTTCTTCTCTAATAAGAAAAACTAAACTTCTAGGCAGACCCAAGAGTCCACTGATGAAAACCATAAGATTGGTGATGTAATGCTTAATAATTTGACTGAAATTAAGGTTAGTTATCAGGAGGGTTAGCTTTTAAATTATTTTAGTTTAAATTTTATTTAATTTCTTATTATTTCACTTCCAAGCGTGCTTAGTCCATGTATTAAAGCTTAGTCCACACATTAGTACACACTTAGTACACACGTATTAAAGCTTAGTCCACATATTAGTGATGACTGCAGTCTTCCATTCTTTTTCCTCAGAAATTCTCTGAACTTATCAAAGTCCACGATAAATTATTATTGGATTTATACAAGGCTACAAAGAACTCGATAGATTTTGACAAACTATACAAGGAATTTGAGGTATGATGCGCTTAAGGTTTATTTTATTTATGTATATAACTTCTTAAGTCTGTACTGTTTATAGACAGCCACGGCGATTTTTTCCCGTTTACTTTTTTGGAGAGTTAGTTAACTTAACTGTCCTTGTGGACCAAGCCTAAAAAACGAACCACACAAAATTAAACCAGAGTTACCGACTGGGTTAAATGTTTACCAAACATCAACCAACCGTAATATCTGGAAACATATTTTTGGAACTGCGTCGATTTCAGTACTGTAAAAGAATTACAACCGCCACCGTAAACATTTCCATCAGCGAGACCCGTAGAAATCTGTGAAAAATTGATTGTTTACGGAATAATTCCCGTCTGCTTACATGCGCAAGAACTATCAGTGCCATTGTCTAACGGTTGACGTGGGAGTGGTGCCCGATTTGCGCTCTAACCACCAAACCGTTAAACTTCATCTTCAAACTCATCATTTACAGTATTTTTATTAATATTATATTTAATGAGCTATTGCACTGACTTATAATAATTCTTTGTCACATTTCTTACAGCTCCAGCCTGTATGCTATCTCAGTTTGAGCAGCTTTCTTCTGAAACCTTCACAAAGATTGGTCTATTATAAGTTCGTTTTAGAAAGTATGACTTATACGATATTGTGTTCCATTAGAAACCTCATTAATGATTCGGAAACGTAGGGACAAAAAGAGTTATAAATCTAGTACAAAATCGTTGTCTTACTCAGGCATTAAATTAACTGTTTTTGTGAATAATTTGTGGTATTAGGGTCCCAGTCGTATCTAGAGTTTTCTGTAGTAGGTATAGAGTTATGTTAAAAATACTTCGCAATCTTTTTCACTAAAGTAATTAACCTTGGATACTTTATTTAACACAAATTTTTATCGCATGACTTTCCTTGGAAAGTTGGCTGTGCGTGTGAATGAGTTATACTTCATTAGATTTTACTTTTAAATAACGTACGATTTTTATTTCCAGACATGATGCGAAGCAAGTCAGTAAACTGACGGTTATCAGTAAACTGACGGTTATGCACGTTTTACCCACAGAAAACTGTTGATAACACATCGTGATTATGATAGAGTATTTCTTTGCAAATACTCTATGATAGAGTATTTCTTTGCAAAGACGTGGTTACTTCAAGCAACCGTGTCGAGGCGTATCTTACGGTGCCGGTTAGGATTGGGATAGGAACGGGGGGTGACTAGTAAACCTAGTGACCCTCCCTGTATCCGCCATTGTGGCTGAGGTTTTTGACTAGTTCAGGTTTTGTTTATTTTTGAGAAAATGGATTTGACATTGTCCCCACTCTATGTGAGGTTAAAATAGTAGATTTTCATAGTTTCATTTCCAGGTCATCCAGGTCAAGATCCGATATGGCTGAAAGAACGCATTAGATTTTAGTGTCATGGGGTGCATTTACCTTCTGATCAATGGACTGTTTCTTCTCTCGAATGTGGTTTTTTTTTAAATAATTTACTCGAGTTGGTTCATATTTACCTACTGCCTTTGTAGCTTAAATCCTCTTTTTACTTTGAGTATATGAGTGAGGAACCATGAGTCAGGTTGACAATTAGCTTGAGTTTAAGGTTAGGTTGCAAGGATGTATTCCATCACCAACATGAGCTTTATAGTCACTAGTGTGTTACCAATTTCAAACGTGCTATTTTCCTTATTGTTAGGACTGGTTCAATATTATCCTATTGGCCACATAGACTATGGAGACACTAGAGGTGGACGATCTATATATTATTAACCGTAACTAGACTACACTTTTTTTGAGTTTTTGGGCACACGGACAATGACACCAGGACTATTGCACTTGTGAACACCAAATCTTCTAAGAATAATCTTGGGTGATGTATGGACTTCGTCAAAATATGTTGTCATGGCGATTAACACGATTTAATTATGACGTAATTATTGTGAGACACTGAAATACATGCACCCGGAAATTTTGAAATTTGATACCTAAAAGTAAAATTTAACGCCTTTTTCGTTTGTGAAGGTCAGTCTTATCGTGAAACAATCCGCTTTCAATAAAAAAGTAATTTTTCCTGGAAATATCAGAAAATTTAATTCTAATTTTCGCCACAGTATGTATCACGAAAGTGCCTCTAACTGTTTTTGTTGAATATTTTTCGCTGGTTTTTCACAGCGTTAAAGACAATGAAATGTGAGAAATTGTCCTGAAATATCCTCAAATACTTTATGCGGTTGTAAATATCAAGTTATCGTCGTCGCTTTCCACTTGCCCTCCAGTCTTAATAAAGTTAAGTTGAAATTTTATGGCTGTTAAGTATAACCAGCCGAAGTCTTAAAAAATATATCATGAGCAAACAGCCAAATCTGATTTTTTGGAAACTGCCGAAACTTAGTACAGAACATACTTCAGGCGAAGGCCTTTCATATTCCACTCCTACGAAAGGCCTTCGTTATTTTCTGTTGTAAGTTTTGGCAGTCTCATAACATTTATGGTTTATAATATATATTTGCCTTATGTTTTTAAAACATATCTTGGCCTCACAAGATGTTTGTTTTTGGGTTATGAGTTGTACTATACCTCATAAATATCTGACAATCAATCGTGTTTCTCATGCTGATATTACCATTTACACCTCTTTTTCCTTAGCTGCCTTGGAAGAAGTTTCAGAAGTTGTAAGAGAGGTCGAGCAGAGTACGAAAACGCTGGTTAGTCCATTATTCAGTACATTCTTTTTATTATCCCTTCAAAGATTTTTTTTATGTTTGTTGGAGTAATTTTAACCTTCGATTCAATTTTTTTAACCACTGTAATTTTCTTGAAACTGTTCAACTCCCCTATATCTTTAATATATGTAGTAATGTTGATCTAAATGCAGTCTTCTTGACGGAAGTTCGTCAAGGACATCAAGCCCGTAACTTTTCTGATGACCGGTGATACGAGCTAAACTTTGAGCTACCGACATTTAAATGGCAAACTAAGGTCCGTGATATCACCAAGCTCTCGCATGCACTTTTTGTTTAACATTCATATCGTGCAGTCTTCTTGAGTTTACCTTTATTTATCTACGCTGAAAAGGTAGGAATAAGATTTAGGATTAGGATTGGAGTTAGAGTTTCGTGTAAGGTTAGTTTTAGAATTTGAGTTAGCGTTATGGTTGAAGTTAAGATTGCGGTTGGCGTAAGGGTTAACTATTTTAATTTGTTTATATTAACTAACGGTCCAGATTGTAATGTTTTATATGTGTCAGTTTGTTGATTGTAGCTTGTCTGGATTTCTAGGTTAGTTTTTGATGCGAAATATATATGCTGGCGATGTTAGAAAGAGGAAAAAAGAGTGGTAGAGAAGAAAATGAAAGTGGTATGGGGGGAAGTTGTGTAGCGAAAGTGAAGAAATGGGAAATTTGGAGAGGGTTTTTTGGTAAAAGTTAATTCAAATTTGATAGATCAGAGGTCCTCAAACGGCTTCCCGCGGGCGATTTTGATCTGGCCCGCGAATTGCCCGCGAACGATTTCAATTGCCGCGCACGTGATGGCTATGACGTATTTGTTTATGTTTTTCTCACAACGTGAAGACCATCAGCAGAGATTTATAGCAGAGATTTATTCATTATAGCAACTATAACGTATAAATCTTTACTATGGCTTTCTGAGAGTGCTATTTTCGAGCATATAGGTGTGCCACATTCATAAAATGTTCTCATCTGGGAATGACTGGCCTTCATAACTCACTTATCAATTTTGTTTGGCTCCCGATAAAAAATATTTGAAGACCCCTGTGATAGATTTATCGACAGTTGAACTGAGTCAAATCAATTAAATAAAGCAACAGGATTAAACTGGATCAAAAAATTGAATTACTTTAAAAAATCGAACTGGTTCAGAAAATAAAATTGAACCCAAGTTTAAAACTGAACCATGACATATTCGTTCCGGGAATTAAGATAACTTCTGCCTTAGCGTCAAAAAGAATTAATCAGGGAGGCAAAGCTCCTTGCTCGTGTCACGATGGTCTCAAAAGCACTTCAGGTTGTATATCTCATCACGCGATTACGGTTTGAGTCATAGAAACCAAGAAGTTGACCTTAAAATGTAGTGACTCATGTTTAATTTTTAGGACAGCTGTATACTGTGGTGATAATTCATAAAGAAGAGCATGAAAAACAACAACGAAGTTTAGACATGATTTTTATGTCATTCTTGAGTTAAAAGAACAGAGAATGACGTAGAGATTACATCGAAATGTTGTTATAATTTCTTATCGCTTGCTAGTCTTATCAAATCTGTGTACCAAATTATAAATTGTGTGGCGGCTTCTAAAGTGAACTCTAAACTCTCTTCATAAATTCAGTCGTATCCTTCACCCTCATGCCGTCCAGAGAACCAACCATAGACCTACAGTATCAAACCTAACAGTGTCTTCTCGGTAGTGATTAAAGGCAAGTGTTTTCGCCGAACAAAGTCTGTCACACCATATGTTACTGCGATTATGGACAGTTTATGAAGTATTAAGGTGTAACTTAAGTTCTTAAGAGGTTGTGGCTTAAGCAGCTATGGAACTTAAGTCTAGGATCCCTTTTCAGGAAAATTATCAAAAGCTAATCGAACTGGAAAGAGATCTTGTGGGTGTCGATAACTTGGTTCAAGAAGGCAGGGTAAGCATTTGAATAAGAAATGTTTGTAGACGCTTCTACGTTCATTATATTTTTTCATGATGATTTGTGTGCGGCAAAACCATTCCATTGCAAATACAGTTTTGCTATCGCAGATATAAAACCGCAAGCAAATTATGAAATACAAATATTATTTTACTAGGAGTTTGTGAGGGAAGGATGTCTACAGAAGATAACCCGAAGTGGTTACCAACCGCGTATGTTCTTCTTGGTAGGTTTACAGATTGACCAGGGAAATAAAATTTATTGATTCTCATTGGATTAAGGTTATAACATTACTCTAGTTGGATGTAACACTAAGAGGGCTTGAGACTTTTTCGATTTTAAAAGAACTGTAGCTGAAATAATAACCCAATCGCATCAATTTGTAACGGAGATGCAATTAAAGATTTGAGGTTCCATGTCTTCAAAATTGTTCAGAAGGTAGTCACGAAAAGATGATTTGAGATAGCTTTCATCATTAACAGGTCCGTGGTTTTGTTCGATTTAAGTTCTAAGTGTGTAGTGTTACCAAGTTTGATTATGCAGTCATTCTCCGTAGTTTAAGGAAATTAGCATTGAGAGGAATGGCCAATCTGTCCATGGTAACAGTTTGGAACCACCTTGCGAGACTCTTTTCAAATGTGGCACGTAATAAACATTGGTCGAAATTTGTTATCCCTAAAGATGTTTTATAAGTCCCTGGCTTGAATCGAACCCGTAACTTTCCAAAAACTCGTTAGCAGTTCTAACCATTGAACTTCATTTTCTCAAATGAAGAAGTTATGTTATTTGACATACTGTTGACCGTCAGTCCATGGTCGACTCCCGTAATCACCACACATAACGTTTTTAAACCGCTCATATCAATTGGGATCTTGCAAACAGCAAAATAATTCTGGCTGCTTTTTCTTATCTTTACGTTTTGGTTGACGAAGATAAATTTTAATCATTCTCTATCTTATGTCATGAATTTTTTCAATGAAGTATGTTTACGTATGACATTTCGATGTTGGAATTTATCTCTTGCAAAATTTTACTCATTACGTCACTTCTAAGTTTTCAGATGTATTATTGTTCACCAGTAAGGGAGTAACGGTGACCAACCAATTCAGAATCCGGGATCAGTTTCAGCTCAGTTCACTCAAGGTAAGTTATAAATTTAGTGTGTTTGTACACTGCAGCATGAGAATATCGCTGAATACACCCTGTGATATCAGTGGAGCTTAGTCTACATTGCGATGATACAGTATCTGTCGAGTTTGTCAGTCGAGGTTTTACTGGAGTCGTGAGTACTCGTCATCTTCAGTTTTGGTCTACATACGTTTCCCTTTGCATGAGTCGTAGGAGAGCGTGTAATGATATTCTTTAATGGAAGCTCTTCTTTGGAATATAAAGAAGCTCCGTTGTGATTCTCGTTCTCGTTCTTCAGATAGAAGAGGGAGAAGAAATGCATGGCCTCTATTGCTTCACTTTGTACTCGGAACAAAAGTCTTATATGGTTGCTGCCACGTCTCAAGTGGAAAGATCAAAGTGGATAGAGGTGAACTTTACTATTTATACGTAACTAATTTTAGAATCATCCGAGGGGTAAACGTGTACAGAATATTTGATGAAATATTTTGTTTACGTAACTAAGCAGGTCAATGTAAGCTATACTGAAGAGTGGTATCCACCCTTTATTTATCGAGAAATGGACGGTGCAGGAAAACGTCGGACGAGTGATCATGTATTTATATTATACATATAAATATATTTAGATAATTGTCACTTCAGTAATTAAGTAAGACTTGAAACTATGTGCGAACCACGAACATTGCCGATTGTGACTTCACGAAGTTGCTCAACATAAGAATCCACTGGCCACTGTCTCCTTAATCATTATAAGGAATCACTGCAGGTGTATGTTGCCGGGCTGATTCGCAAACGAAGGGACCTTTCTGTCCATCTCATTACTGTGGCGAGCCTCGATAGAAATCCAGAGTGTTGATAAACTTTATATTGATTTTTTTACAGTTAAGTTGTGATTCTTGTACCAAATTACGTAAATCGACAGACGTAAAAAAACAGCTGATCAGTTCTTTTTCTCCTTAACAATTTAGGATCTGAATGTAGCAATGATTAAAATCAAAAACATGGTAAGATGCTTTTTTTTTGACCCCTCTAGTAATCGGCCAAATATTTTGACCCCTGTGGCATGAAAGCTGATTCTATGAATTGTGGCATGAATTTTAGTGAGTGCTGGTTGTAGGAACTACTTTCATACCCAACTTCACCGTCATGACATGCGATTTAGACGACTTTTGGCCAGAAAGCTATTGAGCTTTTTAGGATTCAAAGATAAAAGACATGGATAAGAAAAGACATGGATATGTTAATGAAAACTTCGTAAATGTAGCACAGTAAAATTAATGAAGAATTTTTTGTTTTCTAAAGCGTTGTGTCCTATATAGCCGAAGGGGCATGTGCTCCTTTAAATTTTATTGATAAATGTATTTTAATCTCTACAAGTCCATGTTAAGTTTTACTATACGTTACTGTAAATACACCTTTTGCTGTTCATTACCCGAAAATATACTATCATTAACGTCAACCTCAAACTTGTTTTATTTAATCGACATTCACTAGCGTAAATGTGCAACCATTTGCGTCAAAGGGCATTCCATAGCCCCAACAGACGACCATTAACAAAATACTACTATACATGAAGGATAACAAAATTTCATTTACCCAGGGGAAGTATCTTGCGTAATTGAAATTTTATTATCCCAAATGTATAGTAGAATGGCATTAATGGTCGTGTGTTGGCGCTATAGAATGCCCTTCGATGCAAATGGTTGCGTATCTACACTAGTGAACGTCGATTGAATAAAACGAATGTGTTTTTGCGTTAATGAGTTTCAGGTTGGCGTTAATGATAGTATATTCTCTGGTAATGAACAGCGAAAGGTACTAATGATGTTTGAGAAACGTGAGAGCTTGGATATAGTAAGGTAGATGAACGATCTTCAAGCTCGATACTCAGAAAATGATTTCTGAGCCCCAGACGGGGATCTAGCTCTAGAAAATGATTTCTGAGCCCCAGACGGGGACTTAGCTCGCCATCTGAGTCTCGGTAGCTCAATGGTTAGAGCGTCTAACCGGTCATCAGAAGGTTGCGGATTCGATCCCCGTCTGGGGCTCAGAAATCATTTTCTGAGTATCGAGCTTGAAGATCGTTCATCTACCTTGAAAGGTACTAAGGAGATCTCTTTAGAAGGATCTGTTTCAAATGAATGTTACATACAAGATAGATGTTGGAGATTGATGACATAACGGACAATATTTAGACGTTCATCACACTCAAACCCTATGAAGAACGATTTTCGAGCACTATAATGAGATCTAACCCGCACCCAGCTGATGGGCTATGAAACGCTCTAACCATTAAGCTACCCAGACTCAAATGGCGAGTTATAAGTGCTGGTTCAACATATAATCTGATCACGTTCGATGATGACTCCGTGGCTAATGCAAGTTGTCTCATTAATAAGCTTGGGCATGATTCTGTCCTTCTTTCAACTGAAGAAGCTGTAGCTGATACGAATCAAAAATCAATCGAAACGTCCATCGCCGAATTGAGCCGTAAATTTTCAAAATTTCCAAGGGAGTTCTATGTCCTGCCGCTGTGACGAAGAATATGTCGCTACTCTAAAGAAATCTAACGACGATCTAAAGGACGAAAATGAAGCACTTAAAGAAAAAGTCGCTGATTTGTCATATCTTCTCTCGGGCTTGAGAAGAGAAATCCGACACGTCGAAGAAGAAAGGCAAAGTCTCGTCACAGCAATAAAAATTCTCCAACACGATTATCAAAATGTAAATGACGGTTCAGACCAACTCAATCATGACGAAGACAAATCCTCAGGCCATAACTTCAATAATGTCCCTTCCAAATGGGCAAAGAAGGGCAGCAGTCTCGTTACTAAAAATTTTTTAAACCATTTAAGGTATTGATATTCAATCCGGCTTGGTTGTAGAGACAAAGAGTTTATTACTTCTAACCTTCGTTTTCTTAAGGTCAAAGGTTTCAAAATGGGACTTCTAAATATTGTTAGTTTGACGAAAAATATCGAAGAAATTAGAATATTATTAGCTGATCAATGTCTCGACATTCTTGCCCTAAACGAGACACAATTAGATGAAAGTATTCATAATGACGCTATATATATATATTCGGGGTTACGACCTTATTCGATCTGATCGTTCTAGAACTGGAGGTGGTGTTTGTTTATATGTAAGGCAATCCCTAAACTATCAAAATCGACAAGATCTTATCATGCATAGTCTTGAAGGATCTTGCATTGAGGTTCACAAACCTAATTCTAGTCCTTATTGCAACAGTTTACAGGCCTCCAAATGCAACTGTGGAGACATTCGATAAAATTGAGCACCTTATAAAACTGGTTGACAATGAAGATAAAGAACTATATATTCTTGGTGATATTAATTGTGATATGTTCAATGAATTAAGCCATGCAACCAAAAAGCTAAATTCAATTATAGAATTACATCAATTATCTCAGATCGTCAATAAACCTACTCGTGAAACAATATCTACATCTTCATTGTTAGACGTTTTTATCACTTCTAATCCAGAGAAAATAATTTTATCTGAAGTGATCTCCACGGGTGTAAGCGATCATGATTTAGTTTTTGTAGTTCGCAAAATTAATTCCGTGTTGAAATCAAGATATCATAAGAAGGTTTCAGTTCGAAATTATAAACACTTTAATGTCAGCAGATTTCAAGAAGATCTACTTAACCAAAATTGGGAGTTGTTAGATAACGAACTATGCGTTAATCGAGTCTGGACAACATGGAAAAATCTCTTCCTTACTGTGTTGAACAAGCATGCATCAGTCAGAACTAAGAGAATCAGAAATAAACCTACTGTTCCTTGGCTTACTAAGACAATTAAACAAAAAATTTTTGAAAGGAATCGCCTTAAAGTACTTGCTTCAAAATCTAATTCTGAACATGACTGGAAAACTTATAAAATGTCCAGGAACGCAGTTACAGTAGCATTGCGTGAAGCGAAAGCAGTTTATTACAGAAATCGATTTGAAAGTGCTAAACATAATCCCAAACAAACTTGGAAGACAGCTAATCAAATACTAAATCGTAATCGTCAGGAACAAGTTATACATAATATCAAATCTGATAATGGCCTAATTTCGAACCCTTCGGAAATATCGGAATGTTTTAATAATTATTTTGCAGACATTCCCCAAAAATTTCTGAGGCCATTGAAAATGGCAAACATAAGTTTGATGATTACGTTAGGAAATCTACAACAACTTTTCAATTTCGGTTAACTGACGTGTCTAAAGTATTTAATCTTCTTCTGTCTCTATGTACTTCTAAAGCTACTGGAATAGATAATATTCCAGCAAAAATTCTCAAAATTGCTGCCCCGATAATTTCTTATTCCTTAACCAAATTATTCAACATGGCAATACTCACTGAGACATTTCCGCATGAGTGGAAAATAGCAAAAGTCGCTCCTTTGCATAAAAGGGTCCTCGGAATTTATTGGGAAATTACCGTTCTATTTCTATTCTCCCAGTCATCAGTAAGATATTCGAAAAAATCTTATACGAACAATTATATGAATATTTACTTACTGAAAATTTATTATCCAAGGATCAGTTTGGCTTTAAACGTTTTCATTCCACGGCTTCTGCTTTGCTGGATAGCACCAACCAATGGTTCATTAATATGGATCGTGGTTTGCTTAATTTTGTCGTCTTTCTCGACCTAAAAAGGGCGTTTGATACTGTGCACCACAAAATTTTAATAAAAAAACTTGGCATGTATGGTATCAGCTTAACCGCGTCAAATCTTTTTCGATCATATCTGATGAACAGAACTCAAATTTGTTCCATTAATGGTGAACTGTCCAGTCCCAGAACAGTGAAGTGTGGTATTCCCTAAGATTCTATTCTGGGACCGCTTCTGTTCTTAATTTACATAAATGATTTGCCAAATTGTTTGGATTACTCATCGACACGAATGTTTGCTGATGACAGAACTTTAACTACATCTGGAAAGTATCTCAACGAAGCTGAGTCAGCATTAAATTCTGACCTTGATAATGTTAAGGAGTGGCTCTTTGCAGATAAACTCAGTCTTAATCTCGTTAAAACCGAGTATTTATTAATTGGATCTCGACCTAACATAAAAAATCTACTCTTTGAGCCAAAAATTTATGTAGGAGATGTACCAATCAATAGAGTAAAAGTAACGAAAACACTCGGAGTTCATGTTGATGAATTTCTTTCGTGGGATAAGCCTATTGATAATATATCTAAGAAAATTTCATCAGGAATTGGTGCGATTAAAAGACTTAAGCCTTTTGTAGATCGAGAAACACTGAAATCTGCTTACAATGCTCTCGTATTACCGCACTTCGACTACTGTTGCGAAGTGTGGGATACTATAGGTATATCCCTTTCTGATCGTTTACAAAAACTACAAAATAGAGCTGCCAGAGTAATCACGGGCCGCGAAAATGAACTTGCTCTACATGCACTTGCTCTACATGAACTCGGATGGAAAACTCTAATTGAACGTTGGAGTCAGTTCGTAGCCAAATTGATGTACAAAATCACTCACAACTTGGCGCCAAAATCACTAACTAAGATTTTTCCCAAATCTAATGCTTCTATGAAGTATAATCTACGGGACTCATTTAATAAACTTAATATACCATTACCAAAGACTGAATTTCTTAAAAAGAGCCTGAGCTATAGAGGAGCTAGGTTGTGGAATACTCTCCCATACGAAACGAGAAATAAAGATTCTTTCTACTCATTTAAATCACGAATCTCTGCAACCAGCCGGAAATAAAGTCTTTAAAATTTTATATAATTTACAATTCTTGTAATATATAACACCTATAATTTTTATGCGTGATAATAGTCTTAAGATTTTTATTCATATTTGTAAAGTAGAATTAATCCTACGCCCCTCTTGAAAATCAGTTATACCTGAATGCGGTAAGCGTAGTAAAATAAAGTTGTTCTATCTATTTATCCATCGATCATAGTATACATCATTATTAACATGTCGTTGAACCGGCAGTTTTGCTTTCCGTCTAAATCTTGGTAGTTCAATAGTGTTAAAGCATCTCGCTGGTCATCAAAAGGTTGCGGATTCAGAGGTCCTTTTTCTGAGGGTTCAAGTTTGTCGAACGTCCACATATTGTCCAACGATACGTTTGTCCTCCCCAGAAATTACTGGCTGCCTGACACTACTCATGAGTTTCGTTATTACCCCGTGTGCCCATGCGCAGCAGGGAGAAAGTAATCGGTTTGTCTGTCAATCTGTCTTTGTACCGCGCGAGGGGTATGTGCTCCATCAGAGCACTTGTTGTTGAATGGAAGCTTCCATTTATGCCAACACAACTGTCGAGGTGTAATTATCATCTAATAATACGTAAGTTATTACCAAGTGAACTGATATTTTCTTTGCTGATTGTTGCCACTTACAACTGTTGGATAGATTTTCTCATTGTCCTCTTTAACATGACCCAGTATGCTGTTTGGTTTGGGGTAACTTTTCACCAAAAACGAAATAAGTGTTTTTCCTTCATAGTCCATTAAACCAGAAATCCTTTTTTTCTTATGTAGAGAATCCTACATATGAACCGTATTTCGGCTAATGTGCAAGTAGTCGACGAAAAAGCATTCCAAATCATCAAATCATAAACCATTGAGCTACTGCATTGCTTCCGTATATTTATTTTGTAGAAAACTCCCGTTTAGGGTTGTCTCTTCAGTAATTTTTGTTTCTTTGTAGACTTCACCAAAGCTAAAAGAAGGTAAAAAATACATCTATTTTGTGTGATTTGAACTGTTATTTGTGACTTCTTTCCGACCTGTGGATTTCTTTGTTGTCTTCTTAGCCTGTTACTTTCAAATGTTCGTGGAAACGCGACCTAATCCCTTTAAAAGTTTGCATTTCCACTAGCTAACCTCCAGAACAGTGAATTTTAAGGTGTTAATCGACCTCGCTACTTGCAATAAATGTCTCAGCCACCTCTGAGATTGCTTACATGAAGTTGTAAACCTTTTTCTGAATCTTTGGTAAAAGAAAAGGACACATTTATTTCTTGTACTTATTTTTCCCCTTCTTTTCTTTATAATTTTTGTCTTACACTGTTCCACTGCTCTACCGATACTAAAACAGAAATTTTAACATAGCAAACGTGCCTTAATATAAGTCAATGTCTTCTTTCTAAAATAGTCTTGATCACTAAAGAGCCTGGCGATGAGTATGACGATGATAAACAAGGGAACACAGATCAGTTTTCTTCTCTGGATAAAAGATATGCTAACTGTCGCACTATGTCAACCAGGAGGGTCTGTTGGCATAGAAACACAAGCGTTAGTATGGTGGAGTACACTTTGTCTGTTAGGGTAAGTTTTTAAAAGGAAGTTGCATCGCGTGTAGGTGCATAATAAATTGAAAAGAAAAAAAAGTAGGCACGTAAACCTGATTTGTTTGGCCTTTTTTCCGTCTTTACTTAATGTAGAATCAATTATCTGGAGAACTGCAGCGGAAATTTAAAACCGGAGAACGTTGGCAGAAGTTATTCGTTGTTCTTACTAACTTCTGTTTATTCTTTTACAAGACACACGAGGTAAATTCTTAGTATGGAGTCCTGTTCTACCGTCAAGCCTTGCTTACATTTTTCCTTTACAACGCTATTTTAGCTTTTGTTTATATACTCACCTTACTTTTGTATTCATTTTAGGATGAAAATCCTTTAGCTAGCCTTCCTCTTATCGGATATGCTGTCACCAAGCCAGATCATGTAAGTGTTTATCACGCAGGTTAATAATGTGAATGCTTTGGACATATGGGCGTTTGGTTCCTTCTCCCTATTGTTTGACGATAGCGGTAAATGACTGTAATGATTTATATCTTATTAATTGCTTTGTTTTTGATTTTCACATTTAAAATGTCCATCCCACGTGCGTGGATTTCACATATTTGTATTCCTTGGATTTTTCCGATTAAAGATGTAATAAATTTTGCTTTTCGATACTTCATCTTCACGGAAATTTTCGAGGTTAAAGTTAGCAGTTTTGTAGTTTGGCCAGGAGCAAAAAAAAAAAAAAAGCACTGGTAACTACTTACCGCAAATGACGTCAAATTGAGAACGACTGAGATAAGCAATAAGTGATTTACATAGCGCGATGTCAGGTTTCTGTTTGAAAAAGTCGACGTTAGTTTCAATGAATTGCTCAGACTTGTTCGGAAACGTTCAGATATACTTTTAAACATGTCTTCTGCCTCGAGTACGGATTATAGCCGAGAAACTCAGGGACAGACGTCACTGAGGTCGAAGGAGGATGCACGACAAATCACGCATCCAGCAACAATGCTGACCATAGCGTCCAACCTTACAAAGTAGAACCTTTGACGGGCGAAGAATGGGTGTCCCGTGATAACAAATAGAGAATTGCGGAAGACGAGCGCTTAGAAGTACTTCGGAGTCAGTTAGAAAGGTCAGAAACAGTGGATAACTGATATGTGAGACTGTCATTAAGTTTCTCTTCAGTCTGGAATGTATCAATAGTTATCCCCTCGCCCACCGCGCGACGCGCGATGTTGGGGTACTAATCTCGACGTGCGTGGAGTCCTTTTACACGCGTGGTGACAAGGGAGGAAAATTTTCGAAGTTTTTGAATAATTTATGTCGATATATATATATATATATATATATAGGTATTTAATAGAGACCTGGTCGAGTACTATTGCAAATGCTGCATTCTGATTGGCTACGCTACTCGCTATCTATTCGTCGATAGATAGCGAGTAGCGAAAATGGCTTCCGCCTCTCGTTTTTGTGAAGTTTCTGAAGACGAAATAGAATGCTTACTTGAAAGTACAATCCCAGAGAAGACGAAAAATATTCTTTGCAAAGTCTGCTTGTACTGAAACAATTAGATTATGAGCTCGAGATTTCTGAGGTGATAGTAACTATCACCTCATAGAAATCTCGAGCTCATAATCTAATTGTTAAATATTCATGGCTTCCAGTCACTCAAGTAAACCGTGTGCAAGCTCGGGGACTGGTATGTTGTTGACCAAACATTACTTAGGTACCCCATCGAAGCAACTCGATTTGGTCTCGTTATTTTTTCCCTTGTATGGATCTCTCGCAAGTTGTTTACATCATTTGAACACTGAAGCCAGTAAATGATTTAAGACCGGCAAACGAAATGGCTTTCTTGGTGCTTGCGGCTGGTTTCACTTTTGCAGGACGTCTTGATTACTGGACAATTTATGACTTGAAAGAACAGTTCTAAAACTCAGCTCTTTAGAATATGCGTTGGCCAACTGTTCACATTCTGGAGCAACGCTTTGACTTGGTTCTTTCTCATGAATATGAACAAAGACGTTACGGGAACTCGCTTGTTGGCGGGACATTTGCTAAGCGACTGAGTGCAAATGATATTCTTCGCTGTAGTTGAATCGATGTTGATTTGTATGAATCGAGACTTTTCACGTTCTGGTAATCACTTAGCTGAGCTACACAATCACAGGTACGTCTGAATCGAGTAGCTGAAACACGCTGAAAAGCTATTTCTATTTGGAGATCATACTAGCCTTCGGCGAAAATGTTGTCTGCTTCAGTCTTTCTCACTTCTCGGGTGGCTTGTGGATGATTACCTTTACCTTGTTCGACCAGTAATGCTTTCATCAGGATTTTAACACCTCGCAAGAAATTTTGAAAGTATAAAGCCGTGCTCTTTCTGTAAATTCACCTTTGAACTCTTTGTGTTGACGTGACGATGAACGCTTCGTTGAAAATACGTAAAAGTTGAAGGTTCGTATGCTACGCCATTTCTGTTTTACGAAAGTTTTACAGTGGGAAAAAGTACGTCTTTTACTTCCCTCTGCTCCTTCTTCTTTCGACAAAACTTGCAGAAGGTTTGCTTGCCGTATTTTGTTGTATGTTTTGTATTTTCCGATTTTTGGTCAGCAATAAAAATGTAAAACTCTCATGTTTTCTTTGTTTATTTGATCGGTTTCGTAATTCGTTTCATCTTCGTTACCAAGGTCTTCTACCTCCGGATGAATACTTAGCATAAATCTTCATCATAGCACTTCTACTAGAAATTTGTAATTAACTTTAAGATAATGCAGGATTTATCAATTTTTTAATACAAAAAAGTATCAAAAATTTTTTTTTTAATCATAAGCTATCCGTAATGCTGGTATCCGACCGGTAACCTATGAGAATGGTCCGCTTTTAAGACGGAAAGTGTTGCCATCAACTAAAATGTCTTTCTTCAAAGTGAAAAAAAGTGATAAGTTTCATCGAAAAACGACACGAAATATGTCAAGGTTCAAAAACTTGAGAAATAAAGTACTCAGGTTATGCAATCGGCTTCGGAGTTCTTTCTTTGCAAGTAAAGTTGAAAACTGCGAGAATGCAGCTTCGTGGTGGAAATCCATTAAACAGCTTGCAGGTTTTCCTAGGAAAAAAACAATAACTAGCGCCATTGTATTGGGGAAAGAAATTCATTCAGTGGAACTCGCATCCAAAATTAATGAAAATTTTCTACATACTACTATTTCTTTACCGCCATTGTCGAAATTAGAAAATGTAGAAATTGATTCTGCAGTGAGAAACGAAATTGCGCGTAAATATTTTATCTCTCCGGAAGATGTTTATTTGAAGCTTAGTAACCTCAAACGTGCTAAAGCTCCAGGACCTGATAACATTCCAAGTTGGATTTTGAAGGATTTTGCCATGGAACTGTCCTCACCAGTTGCTGACATTTTTAACGCGTCAATCCAAGAAACCTGCGTTCCAGATTCTTGGAAGGAAGCGAACGTTATTCCGATCCCAAAGGTAGATGTGATCAAAGACATTGAAAACGACTTAAGACCAATATCTCTTACGCCGATTCTTTCAAAAACTATGGAACATTTTATCGCTGAATGGATTATGTCAGGAATTAGGCATCTTATTGACAGAAAGCAATTTAGATCACTCTCTGGTTTATCCACCACCCACGCACTTTTGTCCTTTGCTCACCATCTATACAACGTTACCGATCAACCTAACCAGTGTGCACGAATTCTCCTTTTAGATTTTAGTAAGGCTTTTGATAGGATAGATCATAACATTCTTTTAAACAAAATGAATCGAATGGGTATCGACCACATACTAATTGAGTGGGTAAAAAACTTTCTTTCTGGAAGGAAACAGCGAGTGAAGATTGGAAATGTCATTTCGAGTTTTGAAGCAGTAAATGGGGGCGTTCCCCAAGGCACGGTCCTTGGTCCAATTCTATTTCTAATAATGATTAACGACCTGCGGGAGGAATGGGAAGACAGATGGAAATATGTCGACGATTCGTCACTTTCAGAAACCATTACCAGAAACCATGAATCATTATTGCAGACTACTTTGAATGATATCAATCACTGGTGTATGCGCAATAATATGTCCCTAAATCCTCGTAAGTGCAAGGAGATCCTTGTTTGTTTTTGGAAAATTAAACCCAATTTTCCATCGATGACTGTTGATGGGCAGCCTATTGAGTTGGTAAAGTCTGCGAAATTACTTGGTGTAATTTTTAGCGATGACCTAAAGTGGAACGAGCACGTTACTTATATCGTGAAGAAGTCTTCAAAACGACTTTATTTGTTAAGACTCCTTAAACGAGCTCGTGCTGACCCTAAAACATTATTAACTGTATATGTTACATGTGTAAGACCAATTCTGGAGTATTGCGCCCAAGTTTGGCACTTCAACATTCCCGAATATCTATCGAAAGATATCGAAAGAATCCAGTCAAGAGCCCTGAAAATAATTAATTCAACACTGTCATATAGCAATGCTTTAGCAGTGTTTGATATTTCAACCTTGGCTACAAGACGCGAATCCTTATGTTCAAGTTTTTTCAATAAAAGTGTTCTCTTGCAGTCTTCGCCTTTGTCTGATTTAATTCAAATTGAAAATTCTCTTACCTACGATTTACGGACTTCTAATAAACTTGCAACAATTAAATGTAGGACTGAACGTTTTAGAAGATCTTTTATTCTGTCATGTTTAAAGAATTACAATGAACATTGATCACGTATGTACTCTTAACATTTTTATATATTCTCTTTTGTAATTATAGGTATAAATTTCTTACTATTTTTACCATTTGTAAATCATATTTAACTAACATTTGTAATTGTATTTTACTATCTCATTGTAAACAATGGACGTATTTCAACCCTTATGGGTTGCAAAGTCTATTTTTAATTAATAAATTCAAACAAAACTAATACAGGGTCTTCATACGAACATCCATTGTTTAGCAGTAGAATTGTCAGGATGGATCCCATTATTTACAAAACCGTTAAAGGTTATTCTCTCCAAACGTTTTGTTATAATAAAACAGAGTCAAACTTTTAAACGTAAATATGACGACAGACAGTTTAAATATAAAACAATTTCCAGTTTGGGTTGTTAATATTCGTATGCAAATGTTGTGTTTTTTTCATATTGCGTACCCTCTTCCAGTTGTAGTAAGGGGGATTTGTCTTTTTGACAATTTTGAAAAATTATCAATGTTACTTGGACTCTCGAGAGATATATTGGAAGGGTGGGCGAGGGGTTGTTGCGTGCACGTATTTCTAGTTAGTAAGTAAATTATCCCTAGTTAGCGAAGAACCGGACGGGAATCGTAATCTTAGAATACATAAAGTACCCAGCATAATACACGGTTAAGTATTGTCAAACCAACTCAGTTGGGCTGACAGCGACTTTACCATAAAGTCGAAATGTCACCGTACCTTTGTCTCTTTCTTGTCTCCCCACGTACAGGATCGGCACTTTAGCGAGATAATTTTGTTTTCACGTGACTTTTTCAATTATAGAAACCTGACCTAGTTTTTAATTTACTTCACGTTCCACTTTCTGACGAAGGGGCTTCGCTCGAAGCGTTTCAGTTTCATTTCCGATAGTTTTTCAACCTCATAGTTTTTTGCACGTCGTGTACAATGCCTCCAGTCGGGTCTAATTAGGTTGTAAAGTTGCCATTAGTCCCAGGTATAAATAGTAAGACGAGTAAAAATGAGTAAATTCGTCTGGTGTTATCCAGGGTAAAAAAAAAATAAAAAAATAAAAATCGGGTACGGATCGAAAAGAGTTAATGGCGGAGCTTGGCAATTGCTCGCTGAAAAATGCGACTCGAATTGACTTTAGTTGTTACAGCACTGCTATGTAGACAAAAATTGGACAGACAAGAATAATAGTAGCCTCGTTAACTATCCAAATCAAGCAAAAAAGAGCTGCAAAATTCATTCTTGACACATATAAATACTCTTCTGCAACTGAGACTTTAGAATGTCTTCGGTGGATTCCTTTGAAATACTAAGAAATTCGTTTATTTACAAATGTGTAAATGGGCTCATAAACCTTAATTTGTAACTAACCAGGATCAGCGACCGTCATAACAGTAATACAACGTCTAGCAAAAGTTTATATCTTGCGAAGGCCAACGATAACTTAGTTAAACGAGATGTTGTTTACCCAACTTCAAAGATTGCAACGAACCGGACACTGACCCAAAGCAGACTAACTACGACGATTCAAAATGACCTAAAGAAGTTTACTTTTAAACATATAACAGAAATAATGACATTCTAACTTCCTTTTCATGCAATCTACTGTGTTATTTAGTAATGTTATATTGCAGGACAACACACGTCGATCATACGGACTTGCTGAACAATTTTTATGATTTTCATTATTATTATTGTTGCTATTATTGTTACTATTATTGTTACTATTGTTGTTATTGTTATTGTTATTATTTTGGATTACATCATCTCCGAGCTTCAGTGGATGTTTTGGTTGCTGTCTGATAGTATTTTATACCATCCAAAAGGTTTTAACCTTATTGTTGTTTAGTGTGATTGTACTCTCATTTCTTTTAGAATGATAACATCAGCAAAGAATTGGTGATTAAACTTCAGTATAAAACCCACATCTACTTCTTCCGAGCAGACAGTGAATATTCATTCTTCAGGTAGGATATCTTTTCTTCTAGCTTCCATCTTCTCCACTCCCCTCCCCCTTCTCTGCTTTACTCTTAATTGCTTGCCCACGTACTCCATTTCGATCTCTGTCCTTTTTCGTTCTTCTCAAGTTTACTCTGCTTGCTCTGTGTTTCCTTCACCTTTCCTATTCTCTGAAATCCCTTCCTTTTTTCCCTCTGCACCTCCACTTCTGCTATTCCTTTTTATTTTATTTTTTCTCCTTGCCCAATTCCCACACTATACGTTTTACTTCATTTTCTTCCCCATTACAATCAAGGGCGTATTGCGTCATGCCGATCCGGGGGTCCACTAGAATTTGATCAAATGGCTAAATCCGTCATTGGGAGAGGCATAAGTATGTTAAGGTGCCCCCCGTTGATCGTGATGCGTAGTAAGAGCACTTGTTGACAAACTGGTTCTTCGAATATTTTTTCTACGACCGGTAACATAGAAACTGGGCAATAATCGTCACATTCCTCTTCGCCTCCCGACTTATACACCTAATAAGAGCGAAAAGCATGATGGATGGCGACCGATTTAACTTTCGATTTTCGTGATAAAATACCTCACTCTTAAAAATACCTCCTTTTGAGATAAAAACTATTTGGTTAACAGAAATAATGGATTTGCACGCTAAAAAATCTCAAGAACATTTATCAGGGGCATTTATAACGAATGTGGAATATTGGACGATCCACTGCACGCTTTGTACTGAAACAAATGTTAACTGGCATACAAAAACAGCGAAAAGTTCTTCATATAGCTCTGGGAATAAATTTTCAGTGTGACCTTAAAATTTCCCGAGTTGATTTGACGACAGTCAAATTAGATTCGAATACGTTTTACAAAGGCTTAACGACAACAAAATGCATACGACTTAGTTAAATTATAAATTTAAAAAACACGAGAATACTTTTCAAAGACATGTTTCGGCAAGACTTATGCCATCTTCAGTTTACAAAGTGATGTTTGCAAGGCTTTAAATAGGAATTATAGTATGAATAAATTAACTAATTACAATGACGATATGTTAGATGATTAATTACAATGACAGTGTGTTGTGTGAGGATTAATGGAGGCGGTATCAGACGATAATACCGCCTCCACTAATCCTCACACAACATACCGCCTCCGTTAATCCTCACACAACACACTGTCATTGTAATTAATCATCTAACATATCGTCATTGTAATTAGTTAATTTATTCATACTATAATTCCTATTTAAAGCCTTGCAAACATCACTTTGTAAACTGAAGATGGCATAAGTCTTGCTGAAACATGTCTTTGAAAAGTATTCTCGTGTTTTTTAAATTTATAACTGTCCTTTTGCTAACCAGAAGTTTTGGAAGTACTTAGTTAAATCCTTTTAATTATGATTTTAAGTTGAAGCATTGGTAAATACATGTAGAAAATACGAAGTGATCGGGAAAAACAAGCAAGTAAACTTAAAACCGCTACCTTGCAAATCATAAAAAGCCTTTAAAGCGATGGAGAAGGGAAACAATTGAAGCCACATGAAAAATTACTTAGTACCCTCGTTAGCTCGGCAAGTACGAAAATGTCATGGAAATGCATTCTCGTATAGACCTAACTCTTGGTTAAGAAGTAATTAGTACATCCACATGTTTATTCGTCATTAGTAGATTTGGATCATCAAGATGTTTCGGAACTGATGCTACATTTATGTTTAGCAATTTGAATCCTTTTAGCTCAGTCAACGTCTGACCTATAGGTTTGTTGACAGTTTGTTAATAAATATACATATCGGTATTTTAGCTTCCTGTTTCACTTATAGTCTTTGTCTTGGTGTACTTCTGTTTCTTCATTCAGTTCTTGCTTTCCAAGTACACCAGAGTAATTTGAGTAAAAAATGCCGAATGGATCGTAACAACTGAGTGGTCCCCTGACCCCCTCTTATATATCCCATATTACAAGTACGGAATCAATAGAGATAATTGGTGTATAACACTTAGCAAATCTATGTTGTTTCTTTCTAAGGTGGATGGAAGTTATCTGCAGCGCTACGCAGAATTCAAGTCGCACACGACTGTTCAGTCGACAAACTAGCATTGTACCATGATGTTGGAATATATGGTAACCGTTCCAATTCGCGAAACTTTCGACAAAAAGGCGAGTCTCCTTATTATGTCAGCTGAATACAACTGGCAGAATACTTTGCGGTTTTTTCATTTTCATGCAAACATTGAATTCCCAAAGTGAATGGAAAGACAATTGCTCCGACTAACATTACAAACAAGATTTCAAAAGGCATTCTGGTAGTTGTATTTAACAGATGTGTAAAGGGAGCCGGCCATTTTAGGAAGTTGTAAAATTACAGGGAACTACATATAGAACTTTAAGACATGCTTTGGTAAAACTAATGATTTCGAACTCGAGTACATGAACATTAATTTTATTCAGTTAATTTTATTATATGGAGAATTTTTAATGGTATATTTTTTAATTTTCCTATTTAACCAACCAAATCTCGAAGTGACCATTTCTTTTATTTCTTCAGCATGGAGAGGATCTTTCGCGATATTACTGCTGGAGATGTTGTAGAAAAACAATTTGTCGAACATATCTCTTGTTTCCTTTGCACACTTAGAGGGTTAGCAAGGAAATTATCGTGTTTCACGAAAATAAAAAAGAAAGAAAATTCAGGGAAATGCAAGCAAAATATATTGACTTAGATTTGTTTAGCAGCGAGTGCGTTCTAATTTCGTTGCGATTTTTATTTCACTCGTGGAAATGTTAGAAGACATGCATGTGATAAAATAATTTTTTTTATTTTTACTTGTGCAAAATGATACTTTACGTAAATACTACTTACAGTATTCTTGGAACGACAAATGTGTGGATAGGAATGGTTCAAAGGGCTAAACTTCATTTGTGATGTTTTGAGCCAATAAAGAAAAATGGTTCTTGATTTGGCGTACTGCATGAGTTATGAGTGCGAGAAATCGATGTATGTCACAAGCTGTGCTTTGATGTTGTGTTTTCTGTGTACAGTTTGTTATCTGAAGCGTTCGTGTGTACTTTATATTATTCCATGGTCTTCACCTTCATGAAATGTTTCCAAAGACATATTTGTTGTTCTTTTTCATTTCCCCAAATATTTTTTCCCCAAAATTTTTTCTATTTCTTCCTTGGACAAAGAGGCAAAATGTTTCGTCGACCGAGAAGTTTTGCTGTTTGGGTTGTTGGTTTACCGCTCAAACACTTCTTCCTTACCGAAGTCCAGCCCGAATGTCGGTTCAAATATGTTTTCCTTCTCCATTTAAGAAATAACTCGCTCTTTTGACAGTTTAAAGTTTAAAAAGTTTTTTCAAGAACTTTATTTTTTTCAAAAATGTTTCCCCGCGCTTTTTCCATTGCTCTAACGAGATAATGAGCACGCATGGCAGCCAATCAGAAGCGTCGTTGTATTACATCCATGTTATAAAAAGATATCTTTACTACGACGTTGGACTAAGAAAAATGTCTTCTCGCCACTGAAAGCCAAGTGGATAAATGCGCGAAAGCTGTTATGGGCTTGATTTTAACATAAAGTAATTAGGTAACTGTTTATCCAGGGTGAATTTCAGTCGTTCGGGATTTTGATTCACACGGCCGTTTTCTCCTGTAAGAATTAATTGCTCGCTTTTCTAGTTCGTGGTGGTTGCTGCAAATTTCCTACTTTAAACCCTGTCTGTTAGAAACATCGTATACGAATAAAATAGGTTATCTTGAAATTTACTGAGAATGGGTGGGGTTGATAAGCATTCGAAGCAAGGTAAATGCTTAAGTTATGCAACTTTTTTGCCGTAGTAAAATTTAGTGATTTTTGAAATTTTGTACAGTTGTACCTTGACGTACGAGTGCATTAACTTACGAGTTTTTTGAGGTACGAGCCGTCACTCGGTCGATTTTTTGTTTTGAATTGCGAGCCAAATTCCGAGATATGAGCCAGCGAGCCAGCTTCAGAGACGTAGAAGTGTAGCATTAAGTGTGTAGCGAGTAAGTTAAGTTAAGCAATTTAAATGACAGTGTTTATGACGAACGAATGCGACCGAAAAAGAACGAAACGAAAAGAACTATTGTACTCCTCCACCCTCCACCCTCCACTCTCCTCCTTCAAATTGCTTTGACATAAGAGCAAATTGAGCTACGAGCTCGGTCACAGAACGGATTAAACTCGTATGTCAAGGTACTACTGTATTTAGTGAGTGTTTTTTTTTTTTGAAGACTTAGTGATACAGAAAAAAAAATAGCATTCGATAAAAAAATTGCGAAGTTCTAAGGAAGTGGGAAAGAAAAAGATCTGTTAAATTTGCTTTATTCGGCCACTCGTCCACTGAAAGAAGCCGTATAGGTATACTAGAAATACGTGCACGCAACAACCCCTCGCCCACCTTTCCAATATCTCTCTCGAGAGTCCAAGTAACATTGATAATTTTTCAAAATTGTCAAAAAGACAAATCCCCCTTACTACAACTGGAAGAGGGTATGCAATATGAAAAAAACAACATTTGCACACGAACATTAACAACCCAAACTGGAAATTGTTTCTAGTAGAAGTGCTATGATGAAGATTTATGCTAAGTATTCATCCGGAGGTAGAAGACCTTGGTAACGAAGATGAAACGAATTACGAAACCGATCAAATAAACAAAGAAAACATGAGAGTTTTACATTTTTATTGCTGACCAAAAATCGGAAAATACAAAACATACAACAAAATACGGCAAGCAAACCTTCTGCAAGTTTTGTCGAAAGAAGAAGGAGCAGAGGGAAGTAAAAGACGTACTTTTTCCCACTGTAAAACTTTCGTAAAACAGAAATGGCGTAGCATACGAACCTTCAACTTTTACGTATTTTCAACGAAGCGTTCATCGTCACGTCAACACAAAGAGTTCAAAGGTGAATTTACAGAAAGAGCACGGCTTTATACTTTCAAAATTTCTTGCGAGGTGTTAAAATCCTGATGAAAGCATTACTGGTCGAACAAGGTAAAGGTAATCATCCACAAGCCACCCGAGAAGTGAGAAAGACTGAAGCAGACAACATTTTCGCCGAAGGCTAGTATGATCTCCAAATAGAAATAGCTTTTCAGCGTGTTTCAGCTACTCGATTCAGACGTACCTGTGATTGTGTAGCTCAGCTAAGTGATTACCAGAACGTGAAAAGTCTCGATTCATACAAATCAACATCGATTCAACTACAGCGAAGAATATCATTTGCACTCAGTCGCTTAGCAAATGTCCCGCCAACAAGCGAGTTCCCGTAACGTCTTTGTTCATATTCATGAGAAAGAACCAAGTCAAAGCGTTGCTCCAGAATGTGAACAGTTGGCCAACGCATATTCTAAAGAGCTGAGTTTTAGAACTGTTCTTTCAAGTCATAAATTGTCCAGTAATCAAGATGTCCTGCAAAAGTGAAACCAGCCGCAAGCACCAAGAAAGCCATTTCGTTTGCCGGTCTTAAATCATTTACTGGCTTCAGTGTTCAAATGATGTAAACAACTTGCGAGAGATCCATACAAGGGAAAAAATAACGAGACCAAATCGAGTTGCTTCGATGCGGTACCTAAGTAATGTTTGGTCAACAACATACCAGTCCCCGAGCTTGCACACGGTTTACTTGAGTGACCGGAAGCCATGAATATATACCTTTAGTAGAAACTTAGTCGAGTACTAATGCAAATGCTACATTCTGATTGGCTACGCTACTCGCTATCGATTCGTCGATAGATAGCGAGTAGCGAAAATGACTTCCACCTCTCGGTTTTGTGAAGTTTCTGAAGACGAAATAGAATGCTTACTTGAAAGTGCAATCCCAGAGAAGACGAAAAATGTTCCTTGCAAAGTATTTCTACTAAAACAATTAGATTATTCGCTATCGAATAGAAATCTCCTCATAGAAATCTCGAGCTCATAATCTAATTGTTAAATATATATACCGACAAATTATTCAAAAACTTCGAAAATTTTTCTCCCTAGTCACCACGCGTGTAAAAGGACTCCACGCACGTCGAGATTAGTACCCTCGCACCACGCTTCGCGCGGTGGGCGAGGGGACAATGAAAATATTTTTTTTGTAAAAATTCTAGTTTGAAAATTACTCTGTTGAGCTGATTGACGGAAAATGCAAAGACGCCACCAAGGAAATCGTATGACAGTTAAGTTACTGACAGTTCATATCATAACGTGGTCAAAACAGTATCGACCATCGTGAGAGTTTAGCAGTTACCTTTTCCGATACGCGAAACCAGGTTTAATGGTTCAATATATGCACCTTTGTGTGCATATATCGATAAAGTTTCGATGCAAAAGTTTTTCCTCAAAAAATCATAAGTTATGAACATGTGGCATCTCAACAAACGGCATGACCATGTCGCTTTCTTGCATTTGGTAATATTAACTATGCGGCAGAGCTTGCAAATATAGGGAAGTTGTCGTATGTGTACATTGAGCTACATAAATTCAGTCAACGACTTGAATATCCGTCGAGTGGGTTTCCCAACAGATTTTTCTCATTCACTTGCCCAAATGTCGAGCTTACTTTTAGCACGCTTAGAATTAGAGTAAACTCTTTCGCTTTCACTATAACTTACCATATAACTTAAAAGAAATGATAAATATACGCTTAAATCATGAACGAATTAAAAGGTCCGGTTGAATCTTATAAATCTCAACTGAATTTCTGCCGGAAAAAATCGCACAAGAATATTTTTAACTTCTGGGGAAAAAGTAAATGGAAAAGTTTCGGTCACTACTGTAGCTTACATGATAAAGGCGGTTTTACACTAACCAATTTTTCGTGCAACTCATCTAACAACGGCCGAATTTGTTGCGTTGCTGTTGCATTATTGGTATACACTTTGCAATGTTTCTTGCAATTTGTCTCGCAATTCTCGCGAAAACGACGGCAGTCTTTAAAAGATGTCCAAAAAAGTTCATACCTTTAAAAATTTCTGTTGAGGCACAGAAATTATCTTTTTTCATTCGTTTAAACTCCCTGGACATAGAGGTTCGAAGACTATGTAATGCCATTTTAATATTTTCAACCGGCATGCAATGGTTGCGAGAGTAGTCGAATTTCTTCTGCTTGTCTTTAATTGCCAACGAAGTATTCCACAGCGATGGACTGTCTTTCAACGCAATTATTAACTGCTTTTTTGCCTAGACTCTCCAAATGCCTCGTTTGAAGACTTAGTTAAAAAACTTGATTCCACTTCGTGCAACGCTTGCTGCAATAAAAATGTTGAGAGACTTGATGATTGTGGGGTACGTTACACTATGCAAGTTCTCGTGCAACTTGAATCGTAACAAAATTGCAAAACAAGCTGCACGAAAAATCGCACAGTGTAACACCGCCTTAAGGCATAATGTCACTGAGCCGATTACCAAATAAAATTTGAAACTCTTCAGTATCAGAGATGGGAACTGGTAGACTGGCCAGACTGGATCTTATCCCGTTATCCGCGAATAACGAAGTCTCCACCGTAACCTCAAAGGAGAAAATCCCCACTGCCCCACTTGTTTTACGAGCAGCGCTTTAATTAATTGACGTGTGTGAGGTGTGTGTTAACGTGTTATGTTGCAGGACAATCCCATCATTCAAAGGAATAATATCGTTGGTTACTGCTTGACAAGTCAGTCGTCGAAAACCTCGCGTGAGTTTTGGCGCACTGCAAATGACCAAAATCGTTTTCACAGTCGAAATCGATATCCTACACTGCATCTGGACAACTCGTGATAAAACAAGCTTGGAAAAGTTGGGCGACGAGAAACAGCCATAGATCTAGTTGTATGCTACTTGTACGACGATACAGCAGGAACCTACCAGTGTCTTGCCTCTCCTTAAATCATGCAGTTGTATGAGAAAATAGCTGGTGGAACCCAGTCCTAATTTTCAAAAACGTGCGCGTGCAGAAACGAATTGCTAATAAGTTGCGTCACAGTTGCTAATTGGCTTCCAGAAGGTTGTTAGTTGACGAGAGGTTCCGGTGTGTTTTGTCACCATCACACCAATGAGAACTATCTTGTGTAGTCATTGTCCTCGAGAGATTACAAAGTGAAAGGATTACGAAAGTTCGTTTGCTGCATCGAGTCGATGTCAGCGTCGTCGGACGCCAAGGACACCAGACCTAGGTCAGCAGCCCCACCGACTTCGAGTGTCTCGAGCTCCCGACGAGACAGCAGTCCACCGCCGGACTCGGCTGTTGCTGTCTTGCAGTCTTACGGCTACACCCTCGGCGAATCCCTTGGCAAAGGTTCATACGCCGTCGTGAAAGCAGCATACTCACAGAAACATAAAAAAAGAGTCGCCATTAAAATTGTCTCCAAACGAAGAGCACCTGAAGATTATTTAACGAAATTTCTTCCTCGCGAAATCCAAGTGATGAAACGACTTCGCCATTCAAACTGTGTTTGCCTTTATGAAGCAATTGAAACGAGTTCTCGGATATATTTAGTGATGGACATGGCGGACAACGGTGATTTACTTGAATACATTCGATCTAAGGGTGCTTTACCGGAAGAAAAAGCTCGAGAGTTTTTTCGACAGTTGATCGACGCAACAGCCTACATGCACGAGAGAGACATAGTTCATCGCGATCTGAAGTGTGAAAATCTGCTTCTTACTCAGCTAAATGTGATTATGATCTCGGATTTTGGCTTTTCAAGAATTCAAATGAAAACCCCAGAGACGCAGAAGAGAAAATTAAGTCGCACGTTCTGTGGCTCCTATGCTTACGCACCCCCTGAGATATTGCGTGGAATTGCTTATGATGGAACAATGGCTGACATCTGGAGTCTTGGAGTGGTGTTGTTCACGATGGTCTGCGCAAGTCTTCCCTTTGACGATACCAATCTGAAAATACTTTTGGACCAAGTCTCCAAAAAAGTTCAGTTTCCACGTAAACGAGGTGCGTTGCTTTCACTCGAGTTAAAGAACCTCATTGGTCGAATGTTGACAAGTGACGTTAATGATCGCATCGATATCGAAGGAATCCGTAATGATCCATGGTTTCTCAACAATAAAGCAAGCGAGGACTCGATGTCTGGAACGTCTGCTGTTTGTGGACACAGTAAAAACCAAAGTGGAGAAGATGTACCCAGCCAAGATAAAGATAAAATAAAGGAAGAAACGGGAGCAACTAACAGCAATAAAGAACCAGAAAAAGTCATTTTCATCACAAGACCACTAACAGGAGTAAAGATGGCAGAAAATGAGCCAGTTACGAAACCCCACGATTTACCATCCTCAAGTGAACGACAGGACGTCCGCATCACGATCGAAAATGATTAAAAATTACACGAAAATTGTCCCTTTGATTGGAACATCTAAATTTTGAAAATGCTTGTGAGGGTGGTTTGAATTTCTTTTTCGTTTAAGCTTGTGTATTACTTGATTCTAAGTTGATGGACACAATTCACTCTGACTTAACTGCAAAAAGCTTAGAACAGTTCGGTGAAACTTAAATAAAATTGATTTGATTTCCTGTATTTGTAACGATCCCTAAATCCAAATGATTTTAGGTATCACGTGTATATATTTTGCAATGGGTTATGCATGTCTGACAGTTGTTGCCATTAGTTGTCGTTTAAGTTATGTTGGTATGCAAATTGTTTCGGCCCAGAGGAATACCGTAATGAACAGGCGAAAGGGAGAATTTAAGCTCAACATTCTCGGTTGTAAGATTTAGTTTTTTACATTAGCGTTACTCTTGCCCCGGTGTATTTTGTTCGCAGAGAGAGCGTATAGGAATAGATAGTTCGTAGAGAATTTATAGAGGGAGCAAATTTGATATGGCTTTTCGGACAATCGAGGCGGGACTAAAGGGCTGATCATTGAAGGGATGTATTAAGGTTTTGGACCTCCTACCAAAATTTGTTCTTTCAGAAATCAAACCGTATGTGGACTGGCCCAGTTGCCCCCTATAATCTCCTAAAATAGTCCTTATAATTTTTAATTTCAAATTTCAGAATTTTAATATAGAATATTGCAATTCTACAGTGTCACCCCCACCCCACCCAGTCTGCCCGGCCTTGTGTTAAGAACTGATGAACGGAAGCTTTGATCGCTGAAATAGGGGGCACGTCTTAAGAGATACGGAGATTTTGGTCCCTGAAATAGGGCCTTTTGTAACTGATATCATGGAATTTGATCTCTGAAGAAGGGGCCCGTTGCAATTGATATAGGTTACTTTGGATTATTGAAATAAGGGCCCTTCTCACTGGGACTGCACAGCACGCAGGCTGTGACGCTGGCTATGAAATTGGGGCCCTCCGTAACTGACATTAGGGAGTCAAAGAAGACTTTGGTCACTAGAATAGGGCCTCTATATAACTGATATGCGGAGTTTAGTCACTGAAATAGGAGCCTTTCATGACCGATATTGAGACTTTGATCATTGAGAGTCTGAAATAGGACCCTCCTCATCATTTCATTGGAGGGTGTTACATCCAACCCCACCCAACCCACTCGGTACGGCACTGCAGATAATGGCCGATTAATTTTCAAATTTTAATCCGGATCGGAAAATACATGGAAACTATTCTATGCATGCTAGAAAATTGGAACACCACCGTAATACGAAGAAAAATATCTCGTTTGTATATAGTTATTGTATTTATATTTAATATAGCACACGGCTCACTGGAAGAACATTTCGAAATGAAGTGATCTCGTGTATAAATAAAGATTAAACAAACAAACAACAAACAAAAACCGAGAACAGTAAGCTTTTGGGAGTGCATTTACTCCCTAAATTTCTTTTCACTCCGAATACTTATGCGCATTTGCCTAAGAAACATGGCATCCATTTTCTCCCATTTTTCCAAAACCTTAGCGTTTTATGGGTCATTAAATTGATCAAAAACGCTGTAAAATTGGAGTAACACAGAGCACATGAGCAGTATAGCTATAGACGTCAGAACTAGAGTGTAGCATAACTAGCTCTTTGACCGCTTAGACGTCACAAGCTGTTCCGCTTGGTATTCTTCAAAAAAATAAAGCTATGTAAACAATTCGTGATGTCTGCTAGTCATAGATCTATACCCTTCACTAGCTTGGTCCTTCACCTGAAAATGGCGGTATTCTTTTCATCATTATGACGACCCGTACAATGTCATGGTTTGGGGGAAATGAAACAAACTATGGGAAATATTTGTTAAGAATCGTGGGGTTGGGAGAATGTTTAGTCATAAACACCATAGAGCCTTAGACCCCGAGAGAGTTACATCGCGTAAAGCGATGTTTCTCGGTTTTCAACCAACTTGCAACACGATAAAGGGAGATTTATACTGCAGTCTGGGGTTTCTATTGATGGTATTCAATCCATGCCGTGAGATTCAGCAATAACTATACAGCGGCCAGTTAATCAGATTCTAAAATTTGTCTAATACAGATTGTCCGTGACGTCATGTGAAAATCACAAACATGCAATCCTGACAATTGTATCGAGATTCTATATACAATTCTCGCTAGTTTGTAAAACAGAAAATTGCTTGGTTTATCCCAGATCCTCTCGAATTTAAAAATTAACAATGATAAGAAGTTATAAAAGCTTGTTCGATAATTTTTAGATCACATCTGTCACGGCAATTATGCCTGCCATGAGAACAAACCACAATTACTACCCTGTTCAAGTCATGAAAAGTTTCAAGTTTAATCCAGTCCCAAAAGACGAATCACACAGTTTCACTTGACAGATTCGATTCAACATAGATTTGAAAATCAGACTGTGAACAACTTTAAAGTGGCCTTTCTACATTTGCATCCTAAAGATCAAATCTTCCGAACTGATATCCTGCGGCTTGCATCCAAGAATTGACTTCGTTAAATGGGATCATATGTGAAGGCCAAAGAACCTTATTTAATTCTAGTTTCTTCATTAAATAAAGCCCATGATAGAACAAAGAAAACCAACTTAATCGTGTTGTAATATAGAACTCTAAGCTATAAAACTCTTTTATATATCATATGGAAAGTACAAAAGAAATTCATGTTTAATCAGACTTTGTAAAAATTATACAGGACTGATTAATAAAACATCAATTTTGTATCACATTTACATATACTGATATTTTATTTCTTAGTTCTTTATCACAATAACAGACATTGCTAATGCCTTCTTCTCGCGTCTTTCACAGTAAAACTAAAACTGTTAACAGTCTTCCAAACATCACTTAGAGCACGTTTTAGAAACAGTTTACATGCCTGGTTTCTGTCCTTTCTGTATCGGGATATGAAGACACTTGGCTCCGCATGTATATCGCGATACAGAATGGCCATTCATTTTCTGAATAGTAGTTAGTGAAAAGCCATTGCTGGAAGAAAGCAAAAATCATTGTTTATTTCGTATGAATGTATAGATTTCACTTGTTTTATAACCTAGACGTAATTTGTTCATCTAAAGAACGAAAAATACTCGACAAAAAGACTTTTTTAAAATTTGCTGGTTAAGTTAAAATCGACGATGAAAGAAACAAGTATCAAACTTTTTGAACGAATAATCGAAGAAAAAAAATTAAAATTTCTTGTCTATACGGTAAAGGCTACGTTTCTAAAAATGGATATTGGCATTTTCAAAAATTTAAAACAAAGGTATAATTACAGGTACGCTTTCAGAGAGATCGTTTTTTCAGTTTGAGTATTGCTTTGTTCCAGCAGTCAAGCTTTTCAGTTTTCTACAATTGGCGACAATTAGACTTAAAATCCATCGACGGTCCACAGATGTTATGTCTGTGTTGCTAATGTGCGTTTGGTGAGAATTGCTTTGTTCAAAAAACACATTTTGCTCACTTGTTTTGTAACAAGTCCGCAAATATAAAGTCCAAATATCTAAACGAAAGACGCTTACTTTGCAAAACACCCTAGTCCTAAATCTGTTCACGGTTTCCTTAAGAGGAATACTTTATAAGAATCACGTGCAATATGCAACAATTTGTTTAAAGCGCTGGGATTTTTTATGAGTTATGAACTATGTTATATATACACTTAATACGAAATATAAAATAGATAATTGATTGTAACATACGCGTTTTATTTTAAAGTTTCTGCTTTACTTATTGTTATTAAACTAAAACCTAGTTATAAAAATTAGAAATTTAGTGGACCTTTCTTGCGTTAGTATAAATGAGTGAGATTTAACTACACGAGGGATTGTGATGAGGGTAAGGCAACTTAATCGTGCCAGAGAACGGAAAAACGTAAAAATCGGGTATTTAAAAAGCAGAAGCTAAGATTGCTTCTCAACAAGACGTTCTAAGCCCACGCCACGCATTTTAGAGCTGGTATCCATATTACGTTTCCTGGCTATAAAAAGATTATAAAAAGGGTAAAAAAATTCCGTAAAACTTAAATTCTTGCGGTGTTTCCAAGCTTAAATAGATTTTAACCTCACTGGTATATCGATTTTATGACTAGATACTTATTCTTAAATATAACTGGTTCGTTGCAATTAACAATATAGTCCTAGCATTTTAGCAGTGCATTGATTGATTTCACACCATTTGAAATTCAGCGTGGAATCCTCGTCTTTGAATTGAAGAATCAGAATTGAACACCAGCCGCATTTCCTTCCCAGGATCAATTCTTAAGAACTGTGACACGTGTGTTCCGCAGAACCGTCCGACATATTCAACATTGTTGGTTTTCTTGCTTGTGGTCCTAATGTCCAGGTAGTCATATTTACAAGAGGCCTGGCTTTCGATATCAAAGAAATTAAATCGTAAACGTAGGGCACGCTTCCTTGTATTTTTAATTTTCCACTCACAATGCGTGTTGGCCGCATATCCGAATGGAAAACCAGGTGTTTGGATGATTCCTGAAGGTCCGATGAAGGTTTCCTTGCACTGGGAATCTTTAGAACTGCTAGAATATTTCAAAGTCATTCGATTCCTCATCCCCGACTGCGTAAAAAAGCATATAAATCAGTTAGAATATTGTCACATTTAAAATTTAGTTGCAGAAACTCTTAACACAATTTATTAAACGGAAATTTCGCATAAACTAGACGCTATCAATTTCGTCGTATGATGCTAGGTAACTTCAGTATTTCCCAGCTTTTTTAACGTGATTAAGAAATCAAAAAATGCGCGCATTCGTTTAAACTACGCTAATTATCGCGCGCTATTTCATTTTAGCACCAGCACACTACAGAATATTTTTTTAGCGTTTGAAGTTTCCTCTTTTAAACTTGTTTATGTCCAGGGTCTGGAGCCGAATGGAAGGACTCGTGACGTCCCTGCTTAGACACATGTATCAAACTCTTTTGGATTTACACCTTTTGCTGTTCATTATCAGAAAATATATTTTTAACGCCAAAAGGGAGAGGGTGGGGTAGTGGGGTCAAATTGACCCGGGCCTGGAAGAAATCAAGAGGCCCGGTTGGCCGGAAAATACTATAATGAAGTTTTTTCTTTTCTTTTTTTCTTTTTTTTTACACTGGAATGAAGAACTATTGCTCGTGTGTTAACAGTGGTCCTACGTAAAATAAGAAAATATGACCATTTTTGCGTTCCAATGTGTTAACTTCCATGTTCCAGATTCAAAAAGATCAATATACAATTTTATATCACACGATGTTTGCACTTATGAGACATCTTCCTGCGAGATTTCCCTTAAAGTGACACTTTAGAGGATAGAAAGTATGGATTCGTCTGTCATGGAATACTAGATTAACTAGATATGGAGGAACGTTTGTAAACCAGGTGTAAACTTTTGAGCTTGGTAATTATATGTATTTATTGCTTTAAATTTGGACGTGCTTTTACTGTTTTGTTCATTTCTGAAGTTCATACGGCGAGGTGTTAAGTCCACTACCGAGGGTATTCTTTTGGTAAATTAAAAGTCTCACGAAAAATTGCGAAAACTAAAGGATTCTATGCTTATTCTGCCCGACAGTTATTGAGGTTAGTCAAATTAATTTTCGACTCTGGGGAGCTACCAACATCTCTACCTCAACCCCCGGAGTTCGCTGCAGCTCTCGGCGGCACTGCATTAACGAAAAAATACATTCATTTTATTCAATCATCATTCACCAGCGTAGATACGCAACCATTTGCATCAAAGGGCATTCTATAGCGCCAGCAGGCGACTATTAACACTATTCTACTATACATTAGGAACAATAAAATTCAAATTTAATGGTTGTCTGTTGGCGCTATAGAATGCCCCTCGATGCAAATGGTTGCGTATCTACCCTTGTGAATGTTGATTGAATAAAATGAATGTATTTTTGTGTTAATGAGTTGGGGGTTGGCGTTAATGATAGTAAATTTCCTAGTAATGAACAGCAAAGGATGTAGTATAGTTTTATTGTTGTTTTTTTCCCCGTTTATGCTGGTTTACTATGTCCCAAACTAACCATTCCTTAAGTGAATCGATTCCAAAGAGTGAGTATGCCGGAAAGTTACTGTGAAGAAATTTAAGGCATTTCAAAGCCCAGAGCATCTTTGAGCTATATGAAGGTGGACCCTTGGTAGTGACATCTGATAGCAAATCTTCCGAGGACAAAGACGGCATTCAACCCTCTGTTCTTGAGCACCGTTCCAATAGAATTATGCATACAGAGAGTTGATAAAATGCTCAACACTGTAATATCCCGCTTTGTTGTACTTCGCCTGCTATACTGACTTATATCATATTTAACTTTGTAGGTGCTTAGGTGCAACTGTGCCGAAGCACACCTTGTCAGTGATCTGTAAAAAATGATCTAAAACAACTTATCTTTCCAAATGACTTTATATGATCTTTTCGAACTTTGAGGTAAAGTGCTGTTCAGCGGAACCTGAATTATTTAGGCAATAGCGAACTAATTTCAGAATCATCCTCAGGTATTATGAAACGAAAACTTCACAATTAACCAAATTAATCAAATTGGTTAATTGTGAAGTTTTCGTTTCAAAAACCGAGGTAAACTAACTCAATTTTAACCCTAACCCTAAATGTAACCCACACCCTAACGGTCGTGGCTAGAACGTATATCTGAGAAGGAGGATTAAGATTAGAATAAGGGTTAGGATTAGGGTTAGGGTAAGGATAAGGGATAGGATTAGGGCTAGACTTAGGACTAGGGCTAAAACTAGCCCTAATCCTAACCCCCAAACCTAACTCTAATCTTAACCTATCCTAACCCTGATCCTAATCCAAATCCTTCCTCTCAGGCATACTTTCTAGCCACGACCATACCCTAACCCAGACCTTACAAGGTCAGCGGTTTGTTGGGGCCCGCTAAACCGCGGTTCATCCGAAGTTTGAACCTACAATAATAGACCATTTCCGAATTACCTCTCGTTTGCTTTTAAAGAAGGCTTGGTGAAAAAGTTTTCATATGAAATGAGTTTTTATTTGTATTTGAATTAAATCCAATTTTCATACGAAAGTTCAGCGCCAGGCCTCGTTTTTAAACAAAGAGAAGACGCAACTCGGTTACTCAGATTTTCGTGATTGCTATATGCATTAGCATGCTGTTGCGGGTTAATTAGTAATTTTTCCGATATTTTATCTGTAATTTAATGGCAATGTTAAAAAAAACAAAACAAAGCAAAACAAAACAACAAATGCAAATTAGAACAAAGCAAAAGAATCGTAAAGTAAAGTGAAGTAAAGTAAAGTAAAGTACAGTAAAATAAAGTATTTAGTACAGTACAGTTCAGTAAAGTTAAGTGAAGTGAAGTGGAGTGAAGCGAAGTGAAGTGAAGTAAAGTAAAGTACAGTACAGTAAAATAAAGTATTCACAAACTATGAATCAGAGGCATTCACGCATTAAATTCGAGATTGAGAAATCTGTTACCAGTCCGGAAGGTAAATCGCTGTCACTAATCGACTTTATAGTGACAATTACAAACGACGAAAGGAGTGAGTTTGAGTTTTACAAAAAGAAAGGAAAAAAACCACTCTTCGTGCACTACACATCTGCTCTCCGGAAACGCACTAAAGTCAATATTATTAAAAATGAAAGAAAACGAATCAGCCAACGATGTAGTTCACAACAAACTAAGCAAAAACATAATAAGGAACTTAATGACATATTGCATATTAATGGTTATCCAGAATGCATAATCGACAAATCAGAACTGGAAAGGAATATCACCACCACTAATCCGCGGAAAGAGGCTAATACAGAATGGTTATATTTCCTAATACCGCACATTTCTGACGCTGTCGATTATAAACTCAAGCGAATGTTTCAGAAAGAAGGCATCCAAGTCAGAATTGCACACAAATCATCGACACTACGACAAGTGCTAAAGTTACGAAAGAATTCCGAAAGCTGTAATAAACCAGAGTGTCCTATCTCCGAAACCGGCTTATGCTTTCGTAAAGGAGTCGTGTACAAAATTACTTGCAAGAAATGCCAAGGAACATATATCTGGAGCACTATAAAGGCTGGTTTCCATATAATCGTCCCGATCGTTCCGATCGTCCCAAAACGTAACAGACGATCGAGACGATCATATGGAAACACTGCGTAAGCGATTGAGACGACCGGGACGATTGGGACGATCGCGATCGCTTGGATCGCCAGCATTTCTGTCCGGACGATTGGGGAGATCGAAAAAAATAACTGGCGATCATATGGAAACCACTTTCACTCGATCGGGGCGATCGTATTTATCCCAGAATACAACAGAGTTTATAGTTTGTACTATTTCCAAGATAGCGGAAACAAACAATGAGTTTAACTCTTCACTTTTTATGGAAGAAGTTCAACTGTACGAGTGTCTTTATAATAAGCATTGCAGAGACTACAAGAATAAATTCATCCGCATTAACTGTTGGAAAAAAATTGCTGAAAAGTTTAATATCGACGAGGCTGAAGCCGAGAAAAAATTTATTCATATTCCAGAGTTGTCTATACAATCCTCCGCTCTCGCAGAACATTTTAGTTTCTTATGATGTCGTTGATCGACGAAATCTTAAACAGTTCTAATAAAAGAATTATCTTAAACAGCAGTAACTTGGCCTCAGTTGATTACATTCCTTTTATATTAAAGTATAGCAAAGTAAAGTAAAGTAAGGTAAAGTAAAGTAAAGTAAAGTACGGTACGGTACAGTAAAATGAAGTGAAATGAAGGGAAGTGAAGTGAAGTGAAGTAAAGTGACGTAAAGTAAAGTAAGGCAAAGTGAAGTACGATAAAAGTAAAGTAAAAATATAGTCTTCTTATAAAGTGTTCTTCAACTACGTTATACACTTTAAACTCCATACACTTTAAAGCTTTTTTAGAAGTTTTTCTAAACAAGTGAATCGTGACTGATGTTGTGCAGTTCTTGAATATTCTTTAACAGTTCACGACATTGTGTGACACGATTGTCATAAAAATATGCCGTGTATACTAGCATCCCTATATCGGACGTTGGGAGAAAGAAATAACTTGAAACGTTATGGTATATACGGCTTTCATTTCGCTAGTATTCTTGCTTACCTCAACGTGGTATTTAATCCAGAGGCTATTGGTTCTGAGTAGGAAGTTTCCATTTAGGTCCTCTTTACCACAAATCTTCAACGTTGACTCACGATCTTCGGTTCTGTACTGAATATGGAGGTAATTTGAGCATTTCTCGTTTTTTTTCCACGCAACGAAAACACTAACATTCATAATCTTGGCTCGGGAAACTCGTACATTCCAGTAGCATTCAATAGGATGAGGAGGAGAAATGGGAACTCGTGGAGAACGAATTTTCCCATCGGGAAGAACCAACTTTCCACCACACATAGGTAAAACTATAAATTGATGTTGAATACATTTAATCCCCACCCTTTCATCATGAAGTGCCGTCCAGGAGCAAGCCTTCGCACGAGGATGCTAATCTCGGCGGCAAGGGATTTTCACGTAAACGCGCGTAGAAACGCGAAAAAGTGGTGACGAAAGTCGCGATACATGTAAGTTCGTTATCGTATATATGTTGATAGACATCAACGACACTGTGTTATGATCAAGTGTGAATTAACGGTGAAAGAAAACCTTTAAAAGGTTATCAAGAGGGATAAGAAATGTTTCAGACTAAAATACGCTGTAGTTCCCCCTTCCTATTGTCGTAAAGGTTTTATAGTTATATGATATTAACTTTTCTGATTCCTTGGACTTTACTTCTAAACAAGATTCCTTTTTGAGCTAGCGGAGGCAGGACAGAATTGGCCAAATTGGAAGAATTGCTTTACCACTGTAAAAGAGTTTTAATGCGTTAACTCCTTTCGGTCCATACCAGACTTTTTTATCTTTATAGTCAACACGTAAACGGAATGATTCCCCACGTCTAGGAAATCCTACTAAAACTCAGTCTGAGTTATTTTTGATTGTCATGTTATTTCATGTCATGTCATGTTGAGTGAGAGAGCTGGTTTGGTGTTTTTCTCTTGAAAATAGTAATTTAATATTTTACACTGCAAAAATGTCAAATACAGTGCGACAAATCTTTATAATGTAAAAAATTTAAATTAGAGCGGTTTTGTGATCTTCATATTTAGAGTATGTTCGAAACTGTGATATTACACTGAGTCACTCTAGTTACGCATGTTTGTGTCCACGAGAAATTACTACTGGGAAATTTCAAATGCAACATTTATTGCGTCAACTTTCGCTCAACAAGTTCGTGAGTGAAAAATCATAAAGTGGTGTAGGAAGATATTTTGAGTAAGGGAGGTTCGGCTTCCTGTCTTTGAGATTAACCCTCTACCGACTAGATTCGAAGAAGAAAAAGGACGAAAAACCACCAGCTGTCAGATCATATTGTGTTGTGTATGACACAGAAAAAATGCAAAAATTTGTGAAATTCGCATAAAGATATTGGTCAACATGAATGCGCTAAAAAAATTTAGGTTGAACGGATAATGATTCAGATGCAAAGATTTAAATACGACATAAACGGCAAACACACACGAACTCACGTAGTGACACAAAAAAGTCTAAGTAACTCTTTCCTTTATTTAAGCTAAAAATAGCGAGCAAACTGGGACCAATAATGGCATGGAGTGGCTACGAGCCTACGAGGGATGGTCGGTGTTCCCAATATTCCCCTCTCAAGCCTTTGCATAAACTAGTCTAAAACCAATAGTTACCTAATGGTGGAAATTTTATGATTCTATTACTCCAAAAAAGTCAAACTGCAAAAAATTGTTTTTCGATTGACTGTCGCAGCCTAGGATAATGATGAAATTTTCTCTTAAGACCAACTGTTTGCAATTCTTCTGGTAAATGCGAGTCAGAAAACAACATATATAGAAGGTAGAGGGTTTGAAAAACAAAGGTGAAATATACCAAAACACACAAGAAAGAAACTGATATTTTGGGGTGGGAAACCCTCTCAGAGAAAAAAAAGAACAAAACCTAGGCAAGGTGTACGTACAGTCATTAATTACCTCCATGGTGGTAGCTGCTCATTTCTTGGAGCCCAATTGTGTAAATTCGATAAATCTAATACAGTCAACTCTCCCGAAAGCAGACATCCTCAGGACCAGCTTGAAGTGTCCGCCTCAGAGAGGTGTCCGCCTTAAAAGAGAGTTAATGTACAGAGAAATATATACGGCCGGGACCAGCTAGTTGTGTCCGCCTTAGAGAGGTGTCCGCATTAAGAAAGCAGACTGTACATTTTACCTTTGCAATCGTTGTGTTCCTCGTCGAAAATATTCCCTGGATAGCAGAAACATTCGTAACTTCCGGGAGTATTTCTACATTTTTGTTCACATGGTGAATGTTTGCATTCGTTAATATCTAGGGGATGATACAAATTTTCAATTTTGCGCTTAACGAACGAATGAAACGTTGCTAGTATCTCAAAGTAAAATAATTATTGTCTTTATTACCTCTACAAGTCCTTTTGTCATCGTTTAACTGATATCCTTGGTTGCAAAGACATTCAAATCCTCCAACGTAATTCCGACATTCGTGAGCACAGGGCTTCAATTCACATTCATTTATGTCTAGGCAAATCAACAAAAAAGTGAGTGAACAAGGTTAAAAAAAGTGGATGAGGCACCCGCACTATTTGTTTTAGAATCATCCTTACGGTAACTTAAACAGAATATTTCATGAATTGACCTGCAGTGCTAAAATCAACTAGAAAAGTTGACTTGAGCGGAATTCGAACTTTTATCTTCGGATAACCGGACCGTTGCTCTAATTGATTGATTGATTGACAACTTTATTTATAGAGGATAACACGTAACAGTAGTGTACTGATAAACTTGTGGTCCTCTAATCCAGTAATGTAAATAAAAATTATTTATCTCATAATAAACATAATAAACATAATCTAATAATTGAGCTATCGAGTCAACTGGGAACATGAACACCCACATGCACTACCATTGTAAAAATTGGCTTTATAGTTTCGACTCTCTACTGTCTTTATCAGTATATCTAATCAGGTGGAGTGATTTGCGTTTTTGGCCAGATGGTCAGGCCTTCCTACTTCTTAGAATCTGCACTGGTCTCCGCAAGAGTTTACAAATACAGTAGTAGCTATGAGACAATACAGTAGGTGTGTTACAAAAACAGATAGAAAACAAAGTAACCGAACAAATTATCATAATTATTGCTACGGTGTTCAGAATAAAAACAAAAGTTGCGTGTTGTGTGGTTTATTTCGAAAGTCTCATTGAAAATGTATATAATTTATATGAAAAACTTAGCGCAAAACGAGCCCCATTGTTTGTTAAGCTTTGGCTTTACTTCCCTGATAAACAGCATATCATAAATTAAATAAATCATATTACAATTATATTGAAAGGTCGTTCAACAAATATATTTTTATTATCGCTAATTTTTGCCGATTAATGTCTTATAAAACCTTTACTAATCCGGAAACTTACATGTGTACTATTTATGAGAGGGTTTCGGGCCATATATGAAAGCTACGTCTTATTTCTGTCGTTTAAATGGCTCCATCGTCTTAACTCTTTCAAGGTAGATGAATGATCTTCAAGCTCGATACTCAGAAAATGATTTCTGAGCCCCAGACGGGGATCGAACCCGCAACCTTCTGATGACCGGTTAGACGCTCTAACCATTCAAAATTAACTCTTTCAGTAACTATCAGCAAGATGTCATCAAAATCTTATTAAAGTGTCAAATACATCGCAATCAGACTTCCTCGCTGTTTGGTTTTAAAGGTACGACAATGATAAGTAATGTTTTCTTGCGTCAATCCATGCAGGGAAACAAAGAGATAATTTTAACTCCCATATCATTATGAATATTGATCGAGCTTATTGGAACGTTAATAACTGACGTATTCTTTTTTATTAATCGTGACCGGGCGGAATCATCAAGTAACATTCCTGCATGTAATTTGGATGTTAGTGTTCGTTTTTATTCAGTTTTTTTCCTGCTTTTGTATTGTAAATAGTTACTACCATTTCTATGATTTTCTTACCAATTAATCATTAAATAAGTAAGGAGTCCTTCAGTCTTTATTTTTACTTCGTTAACAAATACTTTAGTGTAATTCGACTTCTATGTTCGGTGTTTCATAGCAAGCGGGATAAAAAGTGGCATATCTTATTTATCGGTTGGGAAATCCATATAGAAAAATGTTTCTCATAGTAGAAGGCTGCAGGCCATTTTTGAGACCAAGGGAATATATTTCATATACCGATCGAACAAAAATGGTAAATAAAACATTAATCTTTATTTTATTCTGCGTTGCCGTAAAACATTTGCAACTGGAATGAAATTGAAGTTTAAAAAAATGAAGGGACAAAAAAGAATAGACAAACAAAAAAACTGTATGATTTCTATTTATTTTCCATCATTATTTTGTGAGATGATTATTGAAATGATATGAAAAAGTAAAAAAAAATCAAAAGAAAAATCACGAGGTAAAACTGATGTTAATAGTCTAATAAGTTTTGGCGGGATTTCCGTTGACTGTGGCCAGATATCCTAAAAAACCGCTTGCTGCTACAGCAAATCAAATTACAGGAACGCCCAGGCTCCTTCTGCTCACGACTCAGAGACGAGAGTATGTTACTGACCGCTTTTGGTTAGCTCATTGAGAAACACATTAACTGTCACTTTTAAAAGCGACCCTCAGCCTGTGGCCTTAAGCCGTTTTTGGAGACCTCGGAAATCTATTTTATAAATTTAGAGTGGAATGGATTTTTAGGTTTTAACATTAAATCTCTTCTTAATCACCATAATCAAATTTGTAAGACAATTTTTAATAATATTTTTGATGATTATAACCATCGCCTTCATTGCTTAGTTCTATAGGCATCCAAGTAAGTTTTAAGCTCCGATATGGGCAACTAATTGCTTAAGAAATAATTTATGTTGTTTTGCCTCGATATTAAATTTAGTACATGCCTAGTGTTAGTTTGTGTCTTCTATTTAATAATTGTGTAAACATTGGACCCTTTCACTAAATGTACTGTAGGCACTGTAAGTTTGAAATAAAACTACATTATAAAAATGCCATTCTACCTCATGCTATATGGACCTCACAGTCAGTAAATAACAAATATATTCATAAAACATTTTATGAGGTCCACGGCAGTTACGTGTTTGCGAAAAATGAATTTTTCGAAAGACGTTTTAGTGACTAATAATCTAAATTTCTTAATTTTATAAAATAAAATCTTAACCAAACTCATGTAAAGCACATATATTTTAGGGAAAAACCCCTTTTTCAGATATGTCCTTCCAAAGTATAGAAAGAGCTTTCTGTTATCCTCTATTATTCATAAAAATGTCCACTCACCATACCGTACTCATATCATATACATCTGTCTAATTTATAAGGGAGATTAGCAATAGATAATACTGATTTTGGATCTTATGATAAATTTCGGGTGAGGTGGATTCAATATCGGTATTTGAAAATATAAGACATCCCAACCTGCGCATGTTGAGAGAAGTATTCCTCATAGCCAAGCTTTGAGCATATGAAGAATTTTTCAGATTCTGGTTAATGAATTGAAGGGAATTTCAACTAAAGATGATTTTGTGGACAAATAGATTGGTGGGGTAAACTGTTAAAAAGTTATATTTGGTTGAAGGAAAAGAATAAGCAAACGGTTGAAGATCTAGATATAGTGGTTTTGCTACTTGATATCACCTTGCCGTATTTGATGTTCACCATTTGCAATTTTGGTTGAAATATTTCTTATGCCATTGGTTCCTTTGATGAGTTACAGAAGGCCAAAGAATTTAAATGATAATTTGGTAAGAGCTAAGATAAAACCATTCCATAAAAAAGATTGGCAAATGCATTGTTGTGGGAAGGGCGGCTGTAAGATTTGTTATTTTGTTAAAACGAAGTTTCTATTTTAGAGTAAAGTTGAAAAGCGATCATTCTACGTCAGTCGTTACTTTGATTGTGATTCTTGAGAAGTGGTTTATTTAATAACATCAGCAAACGTTATGTGGGCAGCAGGATTACAAGTTTGGAGTGAGGTTTACTAATCATAAAAGGTCTCTTTAGAGATTTCGGGAGAGACAGAGAGGCTTTGCGGGCAGCATTTGTATTATCATTTTTGGGAAGGGGATCATAAGGGATTGGAATATGTATAATTGTACAAATAATAGATGTAACAGATATGAAACCCTAAGCAAAGAAAAGCCTTCTAGATTGAAAAACTGAAAAATTTTAGTCCATTTTTAACTTAATGTTACGGAAATTTGATGGATGGTAGAGTATAAGAAAAAGTTCTTCGCGGACTTTGGATGGACATATTTGAAAAATGAACTGGTCCCCAAAACATATGTTATATGAGTTTACTTAAATAAAATTTTAATTTTTTTGTCAGATATAAATTAATTCATGGAGAAAGGGCTTTTAATGATAAACAGATAGATAGATAGATAGATAGATAGATAGATAGATAGATAGATAGATAGATAGATAGACAGATAGATAGATAGATAGATAGATAGATAGATTCCAGATTCCAGAGCATGGATCCAGATACTGCAAAACTTCTTTTATAGCATTCAGTTCTAACATTTGGTATCTGAATATTTCTATCAGGTGACCTTAAATTATAAATACTTGAATCAAATTGTTTCTTAAACATTTCAGACAAATACGATGGAGCACAGCCATTAACAATTTTTGACATTTCTATTATGAGCCAAAGATGACCACCTCAGATCAGCAAAAACATCGCAGGTGTGGACTGTGTATGGAGAGCCAGTAATGATACGAGCTGCACGGTTTTGTAATTTTTGTAGTTGATCTGCAAGTGTCATATCGATAGTATCCCACACAACACTGCAGTAATTGAAATAGGGTTCTACTATTGAATTATAAATACTAATGAGAAGCTCTCGATTAACATATGCTTTGGCTTTTTTACAGCACGTAAATTTGTTGCAACTTTCTTTTTGATATGCTCAATATGAACTGTCCAAGTTAGATTTTCATCAATTTTAAGGCTTAGACGTGTAACTTCGTGGGCCTGTTCTAACGTGATGCCATTAACTGATAAATCTAAATTTTCAGAGAGGCTGGCTAACCTTTGCCTGGAGCCAATCACCATAAATTCAGATTTAACGGCATTCAGTGTAAGTTTGTTTGCACATAGCCATTCTATTACATGATGAATATCGTTTTCTAACATTGATTCGATTTCTGGGATGTTACAACCTGATGCAGTTAAGTTAGTATCATCAGCATACATTCTTGTGGAACTATAAGTAACACACGTTGGTAAATCGTTAATATATACGAAGAAAAGGAGTGGCCCTAAGACGGTTCCTTGTGGAACACCACAGGGAAGTTGTCGTGCATCAGATAGAACACCATTAACTGTGCACATTTGCATTCGACCGCTGAGATAAGATTCAAACCAGGCAATTGCTGGCTGATCTAGGCCATGATACTGAAATTTATGTGGTAGAATTTCATGGTCAACAGTGTCAAAAGCCTATTTTAGATTTAAAAATAAGGGTCCATTTACAAGTTTCCTGTCAATGTTGAAACACCATTCATTGGTGAGATCCAGCATTGCAGTTGCTGTAGAAAACAAAGACCGAAAACCAGAATGTCTTGGATTTATCAAATTGTGTTTAGTTACATAGTTCTCTAATTGATGATATACAAGTTTTTCAAAAATTCGTGCGACTGCTGAAATAACCGAGATAGGTCTACAATTGTTTGAATCCCTTCTGTCGCGTGCTTTGAATAGAGGAGCCAGTTTTGCCATTTTCCAATCACTGGAAACTATATTAGTTTCCAATGATAAGTTAAATAAGTTGGCCAATGACTCACATATATAAGGTGAAGATATATTAAAAATTTTATTTGAAATTTTATCCACTCCAACTGTCTTGTTTACATCATTTGTTTTCAGTAATTTTTGGACTTGAGAGGGAGAGATTTTTTCAAAGTTGAAAATTGAATTGACTTTAGTTAGATAGTCTTTGAAAGATTTGCTATTGGGTGGTGATGGTATTTTTGATGCTAGCTTGAGAACAATTTCAGCGAAATGAGTATCAAGAGTGTTTGCAATATCTTTGGCTTTGGTAATGGACTCAGAAGGTGTAATGTTTACTTCATTTAGTTCTGTACCCTTGGCTTTTTTACCCAGAAGGTTGTTTAATACTTTCCACGTACCCTTTGGGTTTCCCAAGTTGTTCTTAATTTCATTTTGGTAGTAACATTTTTTAGTCCTTTTCACCAACTGACTGACCGCATTCCTTTTTTCTTTGAAACGCAGCCAGTCGACAGGCGAGTTAGACTTGGTGGCTTTTTTCTTCAATAGATTCCTGGCATACATTTCACGTTTGACTTTAGGGTTAATCTAGGGAGATGGTTTGTTGCGGACTGTTTTGGTTCGACATGGTGCATGCTGATCAAGGATAGTTTGTGTAGTAAATTTCCACTCTTCCTACACGTTGTTGATATCATTACAACCTGTAGTAGGAGTAGGCCATTTGGTGTTTTTAACACGGATGGAAGGATGGGTAGTCTACAAATTTACGTGTCAACGATGAAATTCGTTGTATATCGGTGAAACCTGCCTGAATTTCCATACTAGGATCTGTGAACATATTGGGATTCACCTTACAAGGGAAACAAAGTCTCAACGCCTTCTCTGTCTAGCGTTTTATCACATGTGAGACAAACCGGACAATACTGCTTCCTCCGATGATTTTTCAATTGTGCCATCTGGCAATTCCCAAGTACACATGCTTCTCAAGGAAAGTCTGTTAATAGGAAAAATTAACCCTTGTCTCAAAAACAACATCAGATCCTTTCCTTTAATGTTGTTTTGATTTTATTCTTTGCTTATCGACTCTTTATTTTTTACTGTCTTAATACCGCACTCCTGACTTCTCACCTAATGATTTAATGTTAAGTTATTTAAGCCGAGAAATTTTTGCTGTAATCTTATTGCTCGGATGATGTTACTGGTTATGTAACGAAACGTTAGCACTAAAGTTTTCTTAAATACCTCAAAGTCACGGTTTTTTAAAAAGTTATTTGCTGGGCGCTAATTTTTGTTACTCGATTGAGATTCCCGCCTGGTATCTCGATTGCCAAAATTCATTATCTTGTTAGAGATACAATCAAGGCCGGTGGCTTTCATAGTATCAACATTTGATATAATATTCAACAGATCTTAAGGCGAAATTTTTTCCAGTTGAAAGGTACCTTTGCAATGAGATAAACAATTATCAGGTTTCACAGATGAAACTTGTTGGTCCAAGGCCAAATTTAGGCCAACAGTTGCGAAATGTTTGTTAAACTGGTTGGCTACTATTTTAAGGATCCGTAATTTTGATCGATGAGCTGTTCACAGTTTCGTGTGTCTCGGTTATATTAGATATATTAATATTTTCCACGTTTTGCGTGGATTTTTAATGTTTTTTCCCATAGAGTCTTGAAAAAATTTGGCTTTGGTTTGGTGTACAATCTTATTGACCTGATTACGTTTTTCTTATATGCAATCCAATCCTCATTATTGCCAGTTAGGCATGTTTTTCTTTTTAACACATTTCTGGAATACATCTGTTGCTTGAGCGCAGATGAAATCCACGCAGCAGGTTTATTTCTTGACCGTATTGTCCGCATTGGAGCATGTTTATCCACTATTCCAATAAAAATAGTTCTCCAGGAAGACCAGGCCATATTAACATCGTCGATCTCATCGAGATCCGGCCAACTGGCCGCAGACAAATCTTGGAGAAATTTTTCTTTGACAAACCGTCTAAACGATCTAGTTGTTATAAACTTTGGCTGCTTACGTGGAATTCCAATTTTACGGGTTGCATAAATTAAAGAATGATCACTAATGGATAGGAGTAAACACCGGATTTTATAATACGGTTATTATTGTTAGTAATAAAGAGATCAATTAGTGATTTAGAGGTGCTAGTGATTCTTGTTGGTTTCGTAATTAATTGGCAGAACTGATAAACGTCCAAGAGATTATTTAAACAATTAGTATGAGCCTCAAGGATATTTGACATAAGATTACAATTTAAATCTCCCAAAATGTAAATCTCATCAGACTGATTTTCCGCTGGCTGAATAATTTGATCAAAATTATCAAAACAAGCAACCGAGATTTTAGGCGGTCTATACCATTTTATATCAATAAACGATCTAGAGTTTGGTTTCCTTATCTCCAAAGTAGTGATCTCTAGTACCTGGTCACAGAGGTCGTTTCGTAATAGTATAATTGAACTTCGTACGTAAAAACAAACCCCTCCACTAGATTTTTTTCTATCGCTTCGTATGATATCATATCCTAGTAGTCTTATCAGGGATAGCTACATCAAGCTTAGTTTCATTTATTGCTAAAATACCTACCATTTGTTTGCACATGATGATATTCAACTCTTCAATATGTGTTAAAAGGCCGTTTATATTAAGTAGACCTATTTTAAACCCACGCGATTGAGATAATGTGTCGTGCAATGGCATTTGGCTATTAGCTATTTTAGAAACTGAATTTGAATCTGCATCAATCATTTTTCACTTTCCATCAATTTCTAAAATTACAAGCAATATTGTAGATGCCTTTACGATTAAGGTGGAGGCCGCTTTTATTAAGGCAGTCCCTACCAACATTATCATTTGGGATAAAGTCAAAACCATGTACAGAACAGGCCAATTTCACCGCTTTATTAGTTTGAGCTATATGTTTCGGCGGTTACTGGCCAAAGATAGATTGATACATAGGTAGACAGACAGACAGACAGACAGATAGATAAATAGTATAGATACAGATATAGACAGACATAATCATAGACATAGATATAGATATAGGTGTAGATATAGATATAGATATACACACGAGTGTGTCTGTGTGTCTGTATCTGTGTAACTGTGGCTGTGTCTCAAAAAGCACATGAATAATTTCGAAGAAACACTAATAAAATTCACAGCCTTGTCGTGTTTCCCGTTGCCTTTTCAGGTTTAGATAGGCAGAAGACATCAGAACGTGACAAGCGCATCCGTAACCCACATGTCTAACCATTCGTGGGCCACTTTTTTGATCTTATCAAGTTGCTACATCATCTGTGTATACGACTTTCATACACACCTAACTACCTAATTTCTTACGTACCTATATACCTACACACACACATACATACATACATACATACATACATACATACATACATACATACATACATACATACATACATACATGCATTCAAGCATGCATGCATACATACATGCATTCATACATACGTAATTATTTCTCAAAAATTTCAGCTTACCGGTACAAACTTTTCCATTTGATATGAGATAGTGTCCTTCCGGACATGTGCAATAGAAACTTCCATCTGTATTTTCACAGCCATGGGAACATCCACCATTGTTAAACTCGCATTCATTTATATCTAATTAAGGATGAAAAATTTACTTACATAGCTCTTTCTAACAAATAAGCGGTAACCATAGAAACGGGCGGTTTTCTTGTCCCTAAGGACATTGTACTGAGGGGAAGATTCTAAAATTTTGATGCTCAATCCTAAACCCCTTACCGCCCAGTGACAGATATCGAACAAAAGAACAAAAGAACAATGAATGAACAATGTAACGAAAAAGGAAAAACAAAAAACAAAAGAAAAAATTCAAGTGTTAAAGGGTTAAACAATCAAGTACGTATATGTTGACTATTAGAATTGGATTACATTGCAAAACGCTGTAAAAGACCTCAGAAAGACTTGATAACACAGCGATTCTTGAACGAAGAAATTCATTTCAAAGTAGTAAACGACAGGGAAACGAAGAGTGGTGTTTACAGTAGCGTCCCTCCAGAAATTTGGACTCGCTTTCACGTCGTTGAAAAAGGGATGGATATGTTTGGCTAAGGTTAATTGTGAAGTTTTTGTTTCATAATGTTCGGCTAAATATTGTAAGCATGTATTGCAACATCAAGTTTTTGATACTGATGGTAAATGCCTCGGAATTGTAATAAAGTTCATTTCTCTATTACTAATTTCATCCATTCTTCTGTCTGTTCAGAATTATTTCCAATTTCAGGTACGACGAAAACGGGGAAGGGGGATGGTCGAGCACCCCTTCCACTTTTTCGTAAATATTTATTTTTCGTCTTATACATTGGGAGCGAAAACCTGTGAAGATTCTAATTTTTTTTCATAATATGTAATTTGCTTTATAAGTCGATCAGAAAAGACTAATCGGGAGAGGAGAACTGCAGAAGTGCGATCGTCCGAAAATCAACTCAAAACGTGTCAATTGTCACAAAACATAATTAAATTCCGGCGATGATTGTGGTAGCAAACGATGGCATAAAACCGCAACGATAGCAACATTTGAAAAAAGGTTGAAGATTCCTCTCATACAAGATCCTCGTATGCATGCAACTACACAAAAGTTAAAGCGTCCTATTAGCCTGAAAAAATTGTATCAACTTCGTCTTTACAACGTTTACAAGCTTCCATTTACTTAGTTAAAATGGCCAGTATCTTCGAACGTACTCTGGCGCTCATATGTACGACTCACAATACACAGAAAATTTTGATTAAAATATTTATGAAGAAGTTCATTTTAGAAAAAACAGTTTCTGCTCTCAATTTGCATGTAGGTATAAACAGAGAAACGAGGGAACTTACCAACACATGCCCCATACACTTCATGACTAAATGAATATCCAGCAAGACAACCGCAATAATAACCACCTTCTCTGTTTACACACGCTTGATCACAGTCTGATAGATTTTCTGCACATTCATCCACATCTTGGTAAGAAACAAAGCAATCGAATTTCCATCATACTGGCTACCAACGATCATGACATTAAAAATGTTAAAGGTTATAGCTCTTGTCAACCTTTCCAAATTAAAAGGTTATCTTATATGACATATAAACGGCATATTATGACGAGAAAAAAGGTCGGATGAAACTCCTTTATTTAAAAGAATTTCTAAATTAAGTAGATTAACCCTCACAATTCTCGCATAGCGCACTTCTGTCTTGAGGTATTAAAACTTTTTTGATGTATGAATAACAGCCTGCATCCATCACATTTAATGAATGGCATTTTGGAAAAATCATGGATGTCTTGAGATTATTCCACTAAATCAAGCGAAACTTTGTTTGTTAAGAGTCATGCAGCCAATACATCCACTTGCACAATTTTAAGTAAGAAGTAACTCAACTTCAAGTGATTCCTAATTTTGCAACAACTCATTATGCGATGTGAATTTATGCAATTTAACAAAAAATTTATGCAATCAAACAGACGGTCATATCTGAAAGACGAAGTGAGCAACAGGAGAGCTGAAAGTAAAAGTCCTTAAAATTTAAAATGTTTATTTCTGGGCTGAATTTTTAACTTCATATGCACCAATAAAATGAAGTTGTATCGGATAAATGTCTATACTTGAATAAGAATGTCAAACGTTTTGAAAAAGAAACAGACACCAATGTGGGCGCGATCTGAAGCTTCAAATATTGAATTTTCTTATTAAATGTCCTGAATGAATCGATTCCTTACCTATTCTGATTGTTAGTGAGATGCTTTGACTAACATGATTGAGCTAAACTTAGCTTACTTATCGGTATTTCTTTATTATGTACAATAATTAACCTCAGTTCATACCATCCGCATTCATACATTAACACCAAACTACCAGTTTGGCCACACTACAAGGCAAAACTACACTACATGGGAAAATCATTTGTGTAATTGTATCGGCATGACGTAGCCAAGATGCCAAGGCAATGCGCACGCACCATGGGCTCAGAAGATTAAATTCACCATACATACGTAAACACACACACACACAGGTGGGTGGAATACTTAATCCGGGTTCGTCAACAGGTTCCCCCTAGGCATAGGCCGGGTATGGGTCCAGCTACGTTACTGTGTGTCGGATAATTGCTTGTCCTTTCAGCAGTTGGTCATTCACATTTCAATGACGTTAACCCTTTACGTGTCACTGTTGCAATTCTGCAACTTATTATATTTTATTCAGTCTAACACCATTGTGTTTTACTCGTCAAGTGGAGATCTACCAGGAAAATTGCCACGTAAAGGGTTGAAAACTATCTTCGTTAAAGTTTCTTTGTTTTTACTTACCAACGGCTTCATAACTTGCATTAAATCCTACTGCAGATTTCTCAGCATGTGACGTTGAAGAATGAAATATGATACGCAGAGATTTGGATGAGGAGATCACAGTACCGGGGTTATTACCTCCACAAAACCTTCCAAAAAATGTTGAATAGGGAGAGTTACCATCTCGCAGGTCCACGTAATCCAAACATCCTTTCTTGTTATCGACATCTCTGATTCGAAATGTGTTGAATTTAACTTTTATGCGGTAACCTGTAGGCACCGATATTTGCCAAACGCAATCCGTATCAGGTGAATAACGCTTGGGGAAATTTGGTGTGGCGAAAGAATCACGTAAACTGAACATATGTCTGCTACATTCTATACAAATAAAATGAGAACAACGAAAAAATGTCATGAATGACGGTGAAAAACGTCCTTCAAACAGCAGAAAATAAATAAATAAATAAATAAATAAATAGATAAATAAAACAAAATCCAGCTGTAACAACTGATTAGTATATCCATTTTAGGCAGTTTCAGTTCTTCGTTAAGCTACAACATACATACATTTACGTGGATTATTAACAATTGAACTGGTTAAAAAAAATGAACTAGCTCAGAATAATTCAAATATTTGAAAAATATCGCAATGATGCCCAAAAATGAACGAGTATAGCTGATCAACAATTGACAAAAGGCTAAAATATTATCATAACCAGTGGCGTAGCCAATGGAGGGGGTTTGGGGTGGGTGGGTTCAACTTCCCCCATAGCTGCAACGAGGTTGAGTTTTCAGTTCAATAATGAGTCATAAGACAGTATCACAATCTGTCCAGCTTTGATTTGCAAGCTTCAAAACACTCTCGGTGTAGTGATAAATTCTCGAAATGTATTATCTGAAGTGCTGAAGTATGGATGTGAATGTTTGGTCAGCTGTCAGCAGGATATTGAACTAATGATAACCGCTGACGAATGTCGATTGTCAAACAAAAGCGCTTGCAGACCCCTGAGTATAGGAAGCGCCACATCCGGTCGACTGGTGAGCATTATTGCTGACATTTCTAAGGAGAAAGCGTTACGAAAATTGCCATTCTTTTTCTGCTGCGGGACATTCTCCCTAGTGGTATTTGAGGGTGTTACCGTCGATTACATTTATCCGTAAACGTCCCCGGAGGCTCGTACTTCTAGTTCTGCGTTACTAGGCCTATACTGGGCACTTATAAATTACACGAGTGTTTTAAGCCATATATTTCCTTACTTTTTGTCGATTAAAATACCGAATACGAAGTATGGATATCAATCTCCATAAATATCCAGACTTTCAAGTTGAACCCAGAGAAACTCAAATTAGACCCTGCTTTTTGAAAATAAGTAAAATACCTGGAGGCTACAAAATAACTGGAATAAAAAGTGAAAAGTGTGAAGTCACTATCTATTCGTGTCTTCTTGTGAATAAAAAAATTCTATGAAAGAAGTAAAATAGACTAACGAATGGTTTTAAAAGGCACGGTCGTGAGCCTAACTCTCGTTTGCCATTCAGCTCAGAATCACTCTCTCATGTAATGAACTAGTATGTGAGAAAGCAGTACATTTTTTGGAGTGTTGAAAATTTCTAGCAGCAAAAGTTGCTTGACACTGAACTGTGCCTGATCACAACATATATATCTCGGAACTTGTTTATTCAGCAATAACACGGGTGGTACAAATGTAAACAGAGCATGGTTTAAAACAAGTCCTAACAATGCATGCTAGTTCATGTAATCGACATTAATTTCAAAAATTCGTGGACCTATTTATATAATTTTTCGTAAAACGTTTCTGGAGTATTTAACGTACTCACCATTTGTCTGAAATCGAACTGAAAACCCTTTTTTGAGACCAACAGATTTATGGATTGGCAGAGTTGAGTGGAGTCTCACGTAAATACTTTCACTTAGTACTGTAATAGGATCAGGTTTTTCGTTGCCACAAAGTTGAATTATATGTTGCGATAAAAATCCTTTTCCGTTTCTGATATCTAAATAATCATCTTTACAGATTCCCGTGCCGTCATTTCTGCCAACGGAGAACTTGTCGAAAAACAAAGTAAGTGAACTATTTGGGTTTCTTTCTGTCGTAATGATCCAAACACGATCGCGAGAAACTGGGTAAGGAGAGGGATAATTAGGTGAGTGAAAGCTTCCTGATTTTGCGAAGATTGTTCCTCCATTTTCTAGAAAACAACAACAACAAAAAAAAAACAACAAACAAATACCAGGTTACCTGTAGCATGAGCGCATTAAAGTCTGTACTTCGAAATATAAGTACACTAATGCATATGAATAGTTTTGTAGGAAATACATTTATTTTACACGTAGCTTGCATGGTTATGGGGGAGACATATTCTACATTTAGCTCAAACGTATTCTGTTTCGGTTCTCAGGTTTTAAACACATAAACGTTTTTTGAGCCCTTCATTGAGTCGAACCTGTTGTCTTCTGATTGTTTCTGTTGTTTCAAGTTATCTAACTTGGAATCGAACTCTACAAAGAACTTACTTAAGCAAATACTTACCAGTTAAAAAGCAGTTATGACAGTGTTTTTTGTCGGCAAAACATGGGGGATTTCGATAAGTATGTGAAGAGGTGAAAAATATGTCTTGTATCAAACCATTCACGCAATCCGCTTGTTTTATGGGCAATTAATGATAAACTCAAACACACGAGTTTTAAAAAATGTTTTTATGATGGAGTTTGTGCAATTTTGAATTCTTTCATAACTTATTGCAAACTAGTCGACAACATTTCCAAACGGACACTTACCGTTAAAAATGTTACAACGGTACATGAGATTTGTCTGGATAATATCTTGGTCACTAAGTGCATATCTGTAGCGCGTAAAGTATTGTCTTCCAAGGTCTTCTTTTTTAATCCCATGTAGTTTTGGTACTATTGTGTCCTGACCAGCTTCCTTGGCAAAGAAACTTGACCCGTAATGCATAATACTATGGAAATCATAGCGCTTGAATATAAATAAATAAATAAATAAATAAATAAATACTATTAGTATTAGACTGTATTTTTAATAGTGCGAATTAACAAATACAGAAATTCTGTTTTTAAAACAGTATTAGTCCAGCATATCTAAAAAACACAGACCTTCAGAAATGAATTATAAAAATCAGAGCTATAAAAATGAACTCCAAACCTGGATAGCCTATGTGCGATTAATTTTGAAGGCGACTTTTTATAAATCATTCAGTATAATACCTGGAAACAAATCATTCTACCTGATCAAGCGAATTAACGTCCTTTTTCTTCATTTTCTTGAAATTATGTCGATCCCGTTGGTAAACGTTATCGTATAATATTTTCACGTAACTATCTCGATCGGGTCTGCTTTGCTCATGCCAGAATCCAACGGCGTGCCCCAATTCATGAACAATAATTCCAAAAGAATCACATCCCAGTCCTATGGACAACTTCTGCTTACCACCGCGTCTACCGACGTAAGAACAACACCTGTGCAAGGAAAAAAAAATTCAGTGATACCTTAGTAATATATTTATCTTTCTAAGACTTTAAATAACCATTTTGGCATACGTAGACTCACCAATGCAACGAAGGTCTATCCGTCTACCCGCCTGTCTGTCTACATCAATATAGACCCTGCAGCTCGTCTGTCAACTTTTCTCGGTCTTTTCATCCATCTGTCAGTCTTATCTATTCATTCGTTGATTCGTTTATTCGCTCATTTGGTCGTTCACCTGTACGCCCGTTTGTTAATTGGTTAATTTGTTTACTTGTTCACTTGTTTATTGTTGGTTAATTTATTTATTTGGACACAGTTCTTGTATTTTTTTATGCTGGTGAGAACATCCAAAAAAAAAAACTCATTGAGTAATACGACTCAATGTGATTGTTACTTTTATTTTTTTACTAGAAGAATTCTCTCAAACGAGACCTATGTAGGTGAACGTATATCATTACGTCATACTCATGCACGGACTGAAGTCTGTGCTCTTGAGATTTTGTGTGTATGTCATTTTTCGTGATACTCCTTGTGGCTATTCACTGACGTAGCGAGGGGGCTATAGTGATCGCAACTTCGAGAGGAACTTTCTTACGGGAGACATGTTTTTGACAGGCAGCATTCTGAATGCTTATCTGAATTACAATTTAGATTAAAGAAAGCTCTGTGCTGATGGGGAAGAAAACTTTAAGCGATTGGAATTTAAAATCCTCAAATATATAGGACTCAACTGCAGTTATTATTCTTGCTATTCAGTAATCGGATAGTTGACACTGAAGAGGATGGGAAGAAAAGAATAATTCGATCTCATGCTCTTAAACTGCATAGTTCTCTCTTATTCTACATCTATTTTGACTGTTTCAGGTAGTTTTAATTTATGTGAAAATCTTCTCAAGTAATCAAGACGGTAGATTGTTACAAGGGGCGGCCTTTTTTTGCGACTCTGGGCGACAACTTGCCGTGCTACGCCACCGTAAGTATCAGTCAATTTAACAAATGATGTACCTTACGTATGTGCGTATAAATAAAGGCACTTTAACATATGTAAATTTTTTAAACAGCTGAAACTTTCGTCTCTTATTCCTGTTGAATGGGAACTTCGTCAGAATGGCACAAGCAAATTGCCGGCGATACGACTATTGGAATCTGACTGAAGTGATGATAACAGTTATGCTATTGAAGTCGGAGTTAACCCAGGAACTGATGACTGTCAAATACGAATGAAGCACGGTCAACAAGGCAGGAGCAACTTTTCTGATAGAACTCAAGATATGACCAGTAACTAAGTTAGCGTACTTCGTCTATTTACCCCCCTGGGGAAATTTTTTTTCAGTGTTTCTGGACTGGGGGCTTATTAGAAAGGGGGGCTAAATAGAGGCTGGGGTCTTGATAAATTTCCATGTCCTTTAGAAATTGATAATTTTATGAATAAATATTCTAATTCATAATAATATAAATACCTTGACGCTTAAATGTACTGACTTTCAATTAAGTGATTGCGTTTCTTAATGGAATGCGGTCGCTTGGTGCTCATACTTCTATATTGAAATATATCTGCTGGGGGCTTAATGAAGGCTGGGGATTTTATTTTTCTTCTGGGCTTCTGAATAGGGGTCTTGTTTGAAATGGGGTGGGTGGGTTGCTGTCTAAAAAAAGGCTTGGCGCTAGATAGAGAAAATACGGTAATACAGATACAAGAAATAGATATGGTGTTCTAAATGATGAAGTAGAACCTGGGCCAAAAGACAAAGATAAAAATCATAATGTCAATGGCACACCTAAATTAAATAAGAAGCCGGCGAGACAGATACCTTTGAAAAGCCAAAAGCGTGAGGAAACTGCCGAAACTTAAGAGTGGAGATGATGACGTTTCGAGCGAAGGAACTTCGTCAGGAGTGAAACGTGAAATAATATACAATGGGTGATATTTTTATAGGCAAAAAGGTCACGTGACAAAAAATAACCAATAACATTAAAAAGTTAATCACAAACTAAGTAATGAGATGTAAATTATGGAAGGTCATTTGGTATTTTCAACGTCGATCAACCAACTTAAAAGGGGAGTAACAGACAGAGGAACCTAGCGATTAATGCTGATAAGTAGAGGTTAAAATAAAAAAGAGAAAAACCAGCGGGAATAAAGGATGCAAGCCAATATTTTTATCCGCCAATGAATACTAGATAAAAAAGCCGCAAACACATTACACTCATTTACGAACAAGAAAACGTTTTTTTGAAATACTCTCGTCAATGGCGTTTGAGCTATTTATGGTGCTGGATATACCCAGTGGCTTTTCAGGCTACCAAACTGACAAAAAAAGTTCTTTACATCCAAAACCAAGTAAGATAATAATGTAAATTAAAGCCATTAATGTCTGCCGTAATTAGGAAGATTGAGACAACAGACCTGATGGTTTGGTGCGGCTACTTATCGATAAAACATACAAAGTGTTCTTTTACTAAAACAATAGAGAGTTTTTGACTTTATTCCTGGTGTTTACCGCATTTACAGCGAATATGGCGTGCCTCACAGTCACATGGTGGAATCAACTGTTTGCATTAGATAGAAATTAACCGATCCATTTTACTGATCTCCAGTAGCATAACTGCCTGGGGGGACCGGGGAAGCCTCGGCCCCTTAAAGAGAGACTGTGGGTCATCCGAAAGGCCACTCCCTGGTTTGAGAAAGCCAGTTTTTGTGAAAAAAATAGCAAATGCAGTAAATGTGATTTGTGGGAACATTCCAACTGCGGTTATGCAACGGATAATCGTTTATAGGGATGATTTTCTTTGTAATATTAGTGGAAAATACTTGTGTATTATTAAGTGCCATTTTATAATGGATTGTCCTGCTACAATAACTTAAAGCAGAAAGCTGTGGCACCTTCTCTTCAAAATTGACTGTCTTTTCAAGTCTGTGCAACACTTCTTAATCAAGATGACCCAGTATTTATTGCAGTTTTCTATGATAAAACGATAAATTACAGTTGTCAAATTGTGGATAATAATGAATAAACGTTTTCGATAAACTATTGGTTATTGTAGCACAAGGTAAAATAAAAGAATTGTTCCACTTTTCGACAGAGTGGTTAAAGTGTTAATGTTGTAAATAATAATTTTGAACTTTTTATAATTTTATACGTTAACTTTTATCTAAATTATTTAAACCCGCCCCGGGGCAAAACGAGATCTTCAATCTTGAAGGAACTAAAGAGTCTATCTACCAATCAATTTCCATCAAATAAAACCATTGTTCCGGCAGCCATCTCCCAGGTATATATACCCAAAACATGCCGGGATTAGTGCCTTCTCCCAGGAGGCCAGAGGAACAATGGAAATTAATTCTGGGAAAAGAGGGACGTTCGATTTTTGTTTTTACAAGTTTTTCGTGTCTTAAAAGGAAAGAGGGAGGAACGTACGAATGAGTTTACCATGCTTACGAGAGAACATAAAATAATCTAAAATATTTTCCGTGCTGTTTTCTGTTTATGACATGTATACGATCCGGACCATTTTCAAATTTTGAACAACAAATACCAATAATTATTTAGCTATTTGAGAACGGCTTACATGCAAACTTCTTCATGAAAAGTTTTTATTTATTTTATTCAGCTCTCACAAAGCTCTCTTGTATTTCGTTAGTTATATTTTGAATTATTTTCACATGTCGAAGACTGCGGGTTTTTGATCAAACAAATCCCTAAACTCGTGAATCATAGGTGAGTATAGATTTTAACGACCTGGCTTACTGCATATAATAATATAAGTTCCTTACCCCTTTCCACTATAGATATAAAGATAGTCTTTTTCATCAGTTCTTTTTATAAAATCTAGGCACGTATAACTTTGCCAGTGATCCATTGATTCACGAATCAGAGTTGCAGTATCATCTAAAAGAGAAGTATTTTAGATTTATTTGATTATATTTTTGGCGGATATAGAACGAAATACATAAATACATATATATATATATATATATATATATATACATATATATATATATATATATATATATATATATATAGATATATATACAGGCAGTCAAAAAGAACTACTCAAACAAAAAGAACATAGTTTATTAAATAAATACAACGCAAAACACAATGACGCCAGATACAGCTATCCAAATTATTAATAAGGGAAGATTTAATAGCTAGCGAGTCCTCCTTTAGCCTTGATGACCTCTTCACATCTTTTTGGCATGCTGTCAATCAAATTGACCTGACGGTCGTGAGGAAATTCGTTCCAGGCATCATTGATAGCTATCCAAAGTTCTCCCATTTTTGCTGGGTTTTTCTCTTGGACAACTCTCTTCAGATGGTCCCACATATTCTCAATTGGATTGAGATCTGGTGACTGAGCTGGCCATTCCATCACAGTAACATTCTCGTCGTGAAACCATTGTTGCACCAATCTGGATGTATGGCATGTTGCGTTATCTTGCTGGAATATCCAGTTTCTAGGCATTCACAGCATGTAAGTGGATGAGATGAGTGCGTTTTCCAGGATACCAACGTATCCTTCACCATCTAACCTTCCATTGACCTTCACAAGTATGCCTACACCTTTTCGATTGATGCAGACCCACACCATGATTCCTCCACCTCCATGTCTTACAGTGGATTGGATGCAGTTTTCTCTTAGTGCTTTCCCTGCCATTCTTCGCACATGGACACGACCATCACACCTGTGCAGCAGAAATCTTGATTCATCATTGAAAATGACTCTAGACTACATCCTTGCACTCCAGTCTTTGTGCGACCTTGCAAACTGTAGACGGGCTTTCTTGTGACGAGAAGTGAGGCGTGGATTTTGCCTAGATTTGTATCCATTCAGACCTGCTTCCCTCAGCCTCCTCCTAGCCGTTGAAGACGAAACATTGACTCCGTGTTTGATCTGCATCTCTGCTCTAATCTCCGGGGCGGTCTTAAAACGATCTGATTTACTTTTTCTGACCATTATTCTGACCTCTTTAGCAGTTGTTTTCCTCTCTCGCCCAAGAATTTTCTTATCTCTTACAGTGCCAGTGTCTCTTTGCTTCTTTAAGATGTCACTCACACTCTTTTGACTGCACCCAACCCGAATGGCGACCTCTCTTTGTGTGTATCTCTCCTCTGATAGTGCCAAAACTTTTCCAAGATTCTCTAGGCTTATTCTTGGCCTTGGAGCCATAAGTCCTCCCACTTTTCAAGTTTTCTTGCTGTAACCACCGATGATTTGAACCTTCTGATAAATTCCAGAGGGACCACATCTGTCCCTGAAAACTGCTTATAATGGCAAAAACCTTCTGGAAAATTGTGGGACTTGCTCAAAAGATATGAAAATTGAGTTTTCTGTCATGCAGTTTAGCTAAAGTACTTAGGTCCGGTCTATAAGCAATGGGAACCCTATGCAATGAGAAAAACTGAGCTTGAGTAATTCTTTTTGACTGCCAGTGTATATATATATATATATATATATATATATATATATATATATATTAGTTCAATAGGTTGTGGGCATGACAAAGAATTCCAATGACCAAACTTCAGTGTCTTGCTCTGTCGTTCAAATGTTTAATTCAGGAGGATGTGCAAATAAGAGAACCTATGACTTTAAAACCTAGACCAGCATTTTTACTTCATTGGTTAACCTTTTGACGGTGAGAGTGAGTCTTGTATATAAGACACATAAAACAAGGGAAAAATTAGAGAAGAAAGCGAAGATAATAAGAGAACAAAGAACAAAAGAAAACAAGTTTGGCCAATGAAGTGTTAATTCTGTTCCAGTGGCAAGCTGAAAAGGATTGGGTGGCTGATTCAAAAGCATGGCCAGGACCGGTTCGAGGATATGCTCCCATGAGAAATTTTTCTAATCTAAGATCTATAAAACTCCATTTCCTTCATCTTGGGGCAAATTATGCACCTTACATCTTCTCTAAAGTAAAGCGATCATGCAACTTTGGTATGACAACCCCTGCACTATCGTTCGTTACATGTCTGTAAGTGCTTATCATTATCTTCAAACAGGAAGATAGAGGCTATTACTTCAGAAGTCAATTAATCGTGGTTTTCTGCAAATGCCGAAATTTTAAAGAACGTCTCGTTCAAGTTTACGTCGTAGATCTTAAGGCCTCCATGAATTGATTGGACATGTGACAAAGATTTTTCAGAATAACTTATAGTAAGCATAGGATGATAATGTAATATAACTTTTACGAAAGTCACAATAAGAACTTTTTCATTTTTTCACCAACTTGCTCTTGTAAATACTCTAGGGAAAACTGTTAACTCATAGCTGATAGGATTATCCAATGTAAATAAAATAATACTTAGGCTCTTGTAAGCCGTGGCCAGACTACCATCCGTTCCCACCGTTCCCACCGTTCCCAAGGGCACTATCCTAACATCTGGTGCCCGTGCTGGACACTGCGATTCGGGCATAATGTTAAATAAAGAACAAACAAAAAAACAAACTGCGTTCACATTAGTGCCAGTGCCAGTGCCTGAGCACCATGTAAGGGCAGTTAAGGGGCTGACATTTTGTCGACTCACTTTTTACGTTATGAATGAACATTAGCAATTTCAGACCATATAATGCCGTTTAGGGTTATTTAATAATTTTAAACCTAAAGCTTTGATGCGTATCTAAATTAAATATCAATAAATTTCAAAGTAATAATCTCCAGAGTAACCTCCAGAAAAGGCTCATGGAAGAACCAATTATACATTAATTTTTTTCAAAGAGGGCATGATAATTACAAATTATTAAATTCAAAATGTTAAGAATGCTATCAATGAAGTCAAGTACGGAATGCCGATCTGATATTTTGAGTCGTTTTCTTGTATTCGGGAAGAATGTGTTCAGCTTCCAGCGATAAAGAAGCTCAATAGAGTTCCCGCCTTTTCAATAGTACTGTCCTCGCATGCATGAGGCGGGTTGTCGTAAGCAATCAATTACAGCGAGTGTCCGAAAAACGATGGCGTAATTAGAGGTCCTTTTTCTCATTTGTGAAGGTTTGTTTACGCTTGGTCAGTTTTTGCATCGATGAATTTCTCTCATTTTAAGCTTCTGGTTGTGTTTTTTTTGAAACTACCTACAAAAACGCTTGTTTAGTAGCCACTTTGTAAGTTTTTTAAATATAATTCAAAACCCCATTTGTTATTTCTTTTTTATTTGACCGTGCTTGACCTTCGGTCTCGATGTTGACTTTTCCCGTTATAGAATCGAAATAAGTGTTTCCCACTCATGAAGAGGTTAGACAAACAAGGTGTTTGCGGACAGGAACATTGAAAGCTAATCACTCGACGATATAAAACGTTCTGGGTAAATAACGGATTAAGAAGTGTCCATATCGAGATGAGAGAAGGCTGAGTGAAAAAAGTTACCAAATAGTGTCAAGTGGTTCATGAGTGAGTAGTTTGGTGGTAGACCCCAATCTGGACTTTAAAATGAGAAAACTTGAAAGTTTTACAAAGCAGAAAATACATCAAAAACGTAGCTTAAAAAATCTTTTCCTAAACGAGCCTTCGTTACTGAAGTAATTCAGTAGATCATGTGTCAGCGGTCGTCATCATGAACAAAAGGACCTCCAATGACGCCATCATTTTTCGGACATTTTTTAAGCAGAACCCGCAGTCCACGCATATTGTAGAGGTCAGTGTTCAGAACGTATTGCAGCATTCGTGAACCAATCATAAGCAGGAATTGTTCACTTATGGAGTAATCGCATACACCAGAGCAATGAACTGAGAGCAAGAATTGAATCGTGTGGATTGGGTTTTTATCTCACCGGTACGAGTTTTGTCTACCGTTATAATCTTGATGAATCCAGTTCCTCTCAAAAGTCCTATGGATGTATTTTAACAATGTCATCAGTGAACGAGTCGTAAGCAGGAATCGTGCCGCGCAAACTCTCAATGTAAAATTGTATGCATTGGTACGACAGTCGCTGATCGACATTGTGCAGTTGTGGCATATTGATGGTTCGTCGTGGGGTATTCAATTTAGTCACCAGAGTTTTCAGGAAGCATTGTAATATTGGCGAGCGTATAGTGTGCGCGTGCAATTAAGCTCTTAAGGGATTAAGAGTGTCTCGTGTACAGTTGATACCTTCTCTATACAATATTGCAAATTCAACTACAGTGATATAAACGGAGTGCTGCGGAGGCAGTTGTAGATCAAATGGAAACAGCAGTAGGGTTGTGTAATTCCAAAAAAAAATATAGAAAAGAGAAACTGATGTTTCGAGCGAAGGCCCTTCGTCGGCCCTTTCACTCCGAAATTTTTTCACTCCAGGGGAAATTGATTTTGATTCGAGTTAGCGCTAGCTTCGAGTTATCGGGAGTCAGTTATATTCAAGATATGTCATTAACACTTTCAAGTAATCTATGATCATTCACTTGTGCTGCAAAATTAACTTCGGCCGGCATCCGGCATGAAAATTTTGTTGTTTATCCCACAAGTTAAGTAGTGCTGTTCAAACTCTTGCCTGTTGGCAGTTTAACTCAAAGGTTGCTTAATAAATCCGTTGCAATTCTCACCTTACCTATAAAAAGAAACTCTGTATTTTTATACAACTATATTTAGGCACCACAAGACTATATTCTCCTGGTTTTTCTCTAATCCACATCAAAGCTAATTAGTTTAGGAACTACTTGATCCGTCTCAAATAGCAATTTCTCTGACTTAGTTCAAGACTCCATCAATTTACCCTACCACTGTCACAAAACATTTGTTTCCGACTCAGCTGCCCTGGTCTGTACAGCTGATTCCGACCTTAGCAATTACTAAATGAATGGTAATCGCAATTCTAGATCTCAGATGATGGGGAAATCACATGAGCTGATGAATGCCTTACTCACTCTTCAAAGTTAACATCTGTTTATGCTTACATTCAAATCACGTTAATGCAGATAGCGTATGAACACAGATGTGACAAAGACGTAGCTGAGATTTTTGATAGATAACTGTACAGCTTTTCTTTACCGCTAAAGATATCTTCCAAATGCTCAAATGTATGAATAACTCAAAATGGATCAATAGGTGAATTTAAAAGATAAAAAATTTATAACGAATTATTTTTTATCCATTACTTGGTTTTCACGGCTTTGTTACTAATCCCAGGAGGACATCGCATTTTAAGGTGTTTAAAAAACAGGATATAAATCAGTATGATCAGTGTAGTATTTAACAAGAATTTAAGCAGAGCTAACATATACCTTGAAAAACTCTTAAAAAAGTTAGACATCTTATACGTACAAAATACTCCGTCTTTGTAGGATTGCGATTAAATTACACAGAAACCAAAAGGAAATTAAGGTTGGATAGCAACCAGAATTCCGGAGTTCTGTTTCAGATTAACTTCCGTTTATCCATTTTTAAACCAGTCCGATCTTTTCAAGAACTTTGGTAAGCTTACCCCTCCCTGGCAACCATTCACATTTTGACGACTCACAATGGAGATGGTAGTCATTTCAAAACTGATAATTGCGAATTCTCGTGTCACAAGGATGGAGTAGTAACTTTGGAAAGTTTGAGCACTTTAAAAGAGTGACCTATCAAAGAAATTGAAGATGTGGATGGTGTTTAGGGATGCGACAGCACTGAATGTTTAATAACACGCGCGTGCTATTTTAATGTAAACAAAATGTTATTTCGTTGAAAGAAAAAGCTCATGAGACCGTCGCAGGTTCTAAGTCAAAAACCCCCGAAATATCCAAAGGCTAAGATAGAAAAAAAAGAAGTTAATAAGTCTGTTGGAGATCTCCTCCCGGGTCCCGAACAGCATTTGGATCTTTTTATAGATCAATCTTATAATTAGATGAATGTTCTTTTAAGTCACAATCTGGCTTATCACAGAACATTAAAAACGCGATTGCAAGAAAATTTTCTTAGGATTGGCGGTTTAATGAAGAAAAGGAAGAAATGTTAACAGAGTAGGAAAACATTGGTAACTGGAATATTTGTGAACTGGACTTGTTTCAAAGGCTAAAATAAAGTTCTTTTGACGCATGGCTCTATGCCAAGGTCAAAGGTTGATGATAATGGTTTGTCTGTGTGTTGTTGTCGTAATCAACGCCTAAGCTGTAAAATTGACCTCACCTGCCCATTGTGAGAGCCGGAGATGCCAATTTTCGATTCAACTGAATGTACTCACTTGCGAATGAACCAGCGATAATGTACGGAATGACGCCACCAGGCCAGAGTTTCTTCAAATACGCTGTCGCTGCTCTGCGATTACGATTGTTAGGCTCTTTATCCCCAAGGATATCTGCTTCAATCACATTCGGCTCTGTAATACAACCCGGACAAAAAGCGTAAACACAGCGTTTGACAAAGGTTAGGGCGCAGTGTTCCCACAATTAAGGTCCGTTTCTTGAGGCACATTTTAAAGACAGATCTCAAGTTGTTTTCACATTAATGACAAAGTCCATGACTACCTTGGTTTTAAATACTAGGTTTGCTATGAAAATAAATTATTGAATAGCGCTGTCAAGTAAGGAACAAGCTTTAGATACACTAGTCACGCAACTTTGCGCAGGGTTGTTGCTCTTTACTTCACACAACGTTGCACGGCAATGAACTATTATGTTAAAAACCGAGTTTCTTTAAATAAGACGAAATACTAATGCACTCTGATACGCGCGGGAGAAACATACCGATACTTTTCATGACAATTTAGATGAAACTCAATCTCATGACTATACTAAGAAACACTATACCTAATACCTGAACACGACTCAGCGCGAACAGAAAATTGTGTTCCAAAATAAACCATCGAAGAATAAATGATGATAATTATGTTCGTAATGGTCCACCATAGATTCACGTTCATTTTCCGCATCAAATTCAGATTTTGACTTTCTCAGTAGTTGACAGAGTTGGCCAGGCCTCTCACTCGTGCTTATTCGACCGTAGCCAACCAGAAAATCCCTTGATTTTTAACAGTGATGACTATAAATAGTTGATTGCAATAAATGAGACGGTTACATTGTTTTACTTGAAGATTTACTTCCGGTTCAGCTAAGTGAGGCGTATGTATGTATTTTGGATAATAAGAAACTTGATTCGTTGGATGACTAACTACAGGACGACAACTAATTCTTCACAAATTAAGTTCACGTGGGAAGCTAACGTTTATCCTGTAAGATTTTTGCAATAAATGACAGGCTTTCCGTTTTCGCAATGATTGCAACGAAGCTAAAATGTTGATGACTCTTCTTAAATAATCGCAGGAAGTGTTAATTTCAGCAAGTGCTGGGCAAAACACCGGAGTAATAATTTTCGGTTTCGTTCCGTATGCACTGGCAAGCACATCTCTACCCTAAACGACGTGAGAAATCTGGCTGTGCACCAGAGAAGAGTTTTGCATCAGCATGTGAACGTAAGTCAATGAAAGTGGACATATGCCAGTCACCATTCCTGGGGAGTTAAATGAGCTGCCAAGCGCGTTTTGGCGCGTTTGCATTGCGTAAGGGTCCCATTTATACGGTATCATCCTCGTATACTTTCGTTTGTCCAGGCAGTGTTGTCTTTAGGTACCACAGTTCTTGCTTGCGATTCGCTCGCCAATGTAGTAGCACGTCCTGAATACACTGGTGATTTAATCACATACAGCACAACGAACAACCGAGCACGACAATCTTATCGCGTAAATGGGCTTTAAGGGTATCGGAGAGAGCGATCCACGTCATGGTTTCAACTTGTAGTTTGTTAAAATACCTTTTTATTCTCTTCCGATAGATTATATTCATTAATCAACATAACCATCACTATCTCGTGGTTGGCAAGAAATACTGGCTGTTTGGTTCGTTAAAAACACAATAAAAATACAATCGTTTCTTCGCGCAGCTGGAGTAAGCCAATATATCGATCGTGATCTATTTAAAGGTTTCTACTGACGCACTACTAGCACGATATCCAAACATATCGTGTCGATATGGCGGCTGGTTAATGTTTCGACAATTTTTCTCACGATTGTTTTCCATGTAATTCAAGTCTTCAATGGGTTCATGTAGATGTCAAATAGACTTTCAACGGGATCAGGGATTTTGTCAAATATTTTTGACAACAAATCCGCACTTGGTGAAAAATGTTACCGCAGGAAACTTCCAGACTTTATTGGCAATATGCTGCTGTTGATATCATGACATCATGTCAGAAAAATACTTGAAAGACAATATTTTCTATATATTTGTTGACAGACCTCTGATTACCCTAATATTTTGACTTTTAATTGCTTGAACTAACAATACAATCAATTTAATGCTCACAAACACCACGTGAGACTGAAGATGATAAGGTTAATAAAAAGTGAAGTTAACGAGCCAAATGACTGTATACACAGACACAAAAGTTTCGAACAGAGAGATTAATTCCCATTACCAGAGTACAAAATTAAACGTCCTTCCTCTCTGCCTGAGAGTTTCGTTTCAATCCTTTTACTTTCAGTCAGCCTCACAATTACATAATACCTGTGTAGTTCGTCTTTTTAATCCGAACACAAGTTAGAATAACTTTTCTTCACAGGCGGAGCGGTCGGTAATTAGCTCTCCTGGTAATTATCATATTCATGATTGTGCTGTCTAATGAACTGGTCCATTCCGTCACGAACTGACTTAAAGAACATTTATGTACTATATCATTGTATTTATCTTTAAAATAGTGCAGATATGGACAAAGAGATAGAATGACGGTCGCGCTTTTGTTTATCATCTTTTCAAGCAACCTCTTACAGAACACGAAGTTGACAGGAAGATCCGGAAAAAGTTCGAAAGGTTTAATGTGAAACTCATGTTTTATTTGTATTCAAAGTTAGGTTTCCGCTATGGTTTTTCTCGACATTATTGCCAATTTTTTGGCTTAATTATTCAGACGTTTATATCCGGTTCACCATCCTTTGGACAATAACTCTGAGGGTACATTTGCTGCATCATTGTTTATTATTCACAGATGTTCACAACTGACAACGGTAGCAACGACTGTCGCATGACAGAGAATATACAAACGTTTGTGAATTCCAAATCCTTAGAATATAGTTTTGAGCACCAGACCCGATGGGAATCGACTCCGTAACTTTCTAATGTCTGGCAATCAGGAATTATGGGTTCACTCCACAAAATTAGGCTCAGTAACATTTACTGAGAATTTTAGCGTCACAAATGTTTGAATATCGTCCGCCACAAATCCAAGATCGCACGTCCATAACACTAATCCTCAATATTTATGAAATCTTTATAGGTGGTCGGACCCATCTGTGCTTGGATTGATACGAAAAGGAATAGATCACTGATAAAGGCGTTAACCTGAAACCCCAACTCAAACTCGCAAGCAGTAAACTACGATAAGTCAGCTTCCGAAAGCTTGAGAAACCTACGGTGGCAAAATATGCTTGAAAGTACCATCACCAAGTGTAATGGAAGGAATTTTTACTTCTTGCTGGGGAAGAACGTTACTTCTCGGGTAAAATGTGAATTACGATAATTGAAATTTCAAAGAGTTTCATCACTTGTCAAGAAGGTTCAGTCAATTTCGGCTAGAAAGGTTCACTGATCCTAATTTTTAAAATTTCGTATGCCTTTCCAAAATTTTGGAAGGACTGGTCTGACCGGTCTAATCATGCAAATGATAACGCTTCCCGATTAATCGGCCCCAACTTGTCTTGTATATTGAAACGATCAAAAATGTTTGATGCTCTTGCACGGTAGATAATACATTTTTGGCCGAAAAACAATGTGTTCTGATTTGAATCCTTCCCTTTTTAAAGCGAATCGTGGTAAGTTTGATATAGAGATTAGAAATAGATCTTTATTATTATGAAATCCTTTGGTTCCTACATTTGAACGAGTTTTGCTTCGATAGAGGTCAATAAGGGAGGACAGTAGAGCCAGGGTCCCCCAGTTCTTTTCAGAAGGGACAAGTCCCCTAGTTGTATAAATACAGTATTTTTAACATTTTTCGTGTCAGAAACGTCCATTCGTTAGGATTAGATGGGAAACCATGTTTTAACGACCCTATCTTGATACATTTTTCCTTTCTAATCCACCTGATCACCTGTCAGTACTTATCCAAACAATAAAAATTCTAAAATAAAATACTATACTCATTGCATGTGCCACACTCACTCTTCAACTAAATGCCTCCCATCTTTTTTTTCACCCCATATGAAGTCCATGTTTCATTACAGTGAAAGTTAAACTCCTGCACGAATTTCATTTCTATGGTATGAGTTCAATGGTACTGTACACTTTCAAGAACTAAACCAATTCTGGACGTTCAGCTTATTTCGAAGCACTCAAGGTGTTGTAACTCATCAGGCATCATTTGTCTTACTTTCTCTTTTTGGAAGCTTTGAAGAACATCATTTTTCCCCATGTGGGAGGTGGTATCCAAATTAATCCTGAGCAGCAGGAGCTTTCCCAAGTAATAGTGGGGATGGTCACAGAGTGGCATATAACACTTCCCAAAACTCTGTGGAAAGTTCTCTATTTTTATGTAATATTTAAAAACCAAGCAGGAGTGCTTTATTGGAATTTAAAACACGAGGCTATAGCTGAGTGTTTTAGATCTGATAAAGCACCAACTGCAAGTTTTTAGATGTCTTCTAAAATGAACCTCCTAATATGCTAATTTGCAAAGAAAGTTTGGAAATTTATCTTTTGTAAGCCAAAAAAAATAAACTTCTTCACACATAAAGACCCAATGCAGTTATGATTTTCTTTTGTATTTTCCTCATGAACAATTACCATAATGAATTTTAGAAGTACTGGTGAATATGTTAAGTATTTTCAAACCTCACATAAAATGAGCTATGTTCACCACTGACTGACTGACTGACTGGTTGATAACTTTATTTAAATGGGTTAGCCCAATCAATTTAAAAACTGGTATTCATAGGGAACCTGTAAATAATTAAAATACAAAATACAAAAAAAAAAACCTCCTAAAATCTAAAATAGTTAAAACTAAAAATAATAAAAACTATACAAGAACATAGTATGCAAAGCAGTCAAGATAAAAAATGTTCCAGTAGTTTAACCTTAAAAATATTAATGAAAAGCCAATGACTTCGTTTCATGGGGCAATTTATTAAATTGCCATGTTCCATTTCATTGAAAAGTTTTTTTACCTAGCACGGGTGGATCTAGCCAAAAATCTGACCATTGCATAAACCAGATTTTTCTAGGGGGATCTTGAGGCATGCTTCCCCAGAAAATGTTGAACTTCAAAAAACCCCAAAAACTTCATTTCCTGCATTTTGAGCACTAGTTTCTGAGAAAATTCGGCATGAAGAATGATTCAAATTTGATGAAAAATAAATGAATAACCAGCAAAAACAACTGTTATGTTGTCAAAGATACTCACTCACATTGCCAGCAATGTATTTGCATAATTGATAAACTATTTTTATGATGCATTAAGATTTCACAATACCAATTAACCTAAGTACCATAAGTAACCTTGCTCTGGTGTCAGAGTTCTATTGAATCTAAGGTTATAGCATCTGGGTAGCATTCAGAAGTCTGAGGGTTCAAGTCTGGTCTGGAGCTCAGAGTTTTTCTGAGTCCTTGGCTTTACACAGTTTGTGCAGCAAGATGTAAAAAGTACTTTTTTCTTAGGCCCACTTCTCATCTACATGAGTGGTTAGGTGAACTAAGTACCTCTGAGCAATCAAAAGAATTATTTCATGAATGAGATAGTTAGGTTTGTGTTTGCATCTCAGGTGAATCAGGCATTATATATATATTTCACTCTATGCCATTCCTGCTTTCCAGTATCATCAGGGTGCCTCCACTGTTAGATGTAACTTCCATAAGCATTATGTATACATCACTTTTTTGGAAACCAAAGCAATAATGACAAAAGTAAAGTTTACAGTTTGACCAAACTGCTAATATTTTTAAAAAATCACAAAACAAGTTGAATAATTGAAGCACAACATAGTCTGAAATAAATTGATAGATAATAAGCAGTCTTGATGAATTTCTTCATGTTTTTCTGATTTCTAAATTTTTCTTTTCTTTTTCTTCACAGATTAATTTATAATCTATATTTATAATTTATAAGTATTTGAATAAAGAATGGCTCATGAAGAGCAAGGGATAGGAATCTTATAGTTTCCTTAATAACATACATGTATCATAATGAGAGTTTTCTTTGTTGTCTTAGCTACTTTCAGACTTTTTCCTTCAGTGGTAAATGATATTACCACATACTTACCTAATACAAATCAGTGGTCAGGTGACTTTCTATTCAGCCCTCGAAATTTCTCTAAATCTTCGACGGCAAAAAATTGCCGTCGATATTTTAGAGTTCGGCGGCAATTTTTTCCCTCGGCTTTATTGTAAGAGGAATTCTAAAACATATGTCGTAAGCAGCTGAATAATAAAAAAACAACTCAAAACTTTCCCATTTTAATATATAACTAGTCGTACTAAACGTTGTTATCACTAACAAATACGCAAGTAAAAAGAACAATGTCAATGAACAAACATCAGTCCATCTTAATTAATCCTCGTCTGTTTGAGATTCTGATTCAGAATCAGAATGAGAATCAGGAAGCAAATTTGGGTCAATCGTCTCAATAGTTGTGGGATTCCTTTTCTCAGTACTCATTTACAGTACTTTATGTAAGGTAATACGTAAGATCCATTTGTTAGTAAACAACGGTATTTAACGTCGCCATGAAAACACTTATTATCGTCGAGCAATGATGAGGAATAAAATTCAGGAAATCTGTAGATAATCATTTGTTCATAACACAGCACTTGAGTTTCTTAGAAGAACTGATGAGATTCAGTAGGCAATAAGCACAAAAATCTTCGACGGCAAAAAATTGCCGTCGATAATTTCATTTTCGGCGGCATTATCGGCGGCAATTGCCTTTTGCCGTCGAAAATTTCGAGGGCTGTCTATTTATGAGTTTCTATCAGCAATTATAATTCCAACTGATATTTACATTGGTCCTGCAGTCAATTATATTTATAGGAATCCTCTATATGACAGACTGAGTCATCAGCAATCAAATGTTTCATCTTTTACAAATATGCTTATACCTATTCTTCATGGTCAGAGGAAAATGTACCAAATTTCAGGAAAAGTGAGACTCTCCTTATGAATTTAAACAATTATATTAACATTTTACAGTCATCTCACAAAAAACAACAAACAAACAACAACAAAAAAACTAATTGGCTATTCCATATTACTTGAATAAATGATTTTAATAATTTTGATTAGTCTGTTCTTTAACTGATAAATGAGTCCGTTGAATACTTAACTTCAGTTCAATGATCACATACCATCAATTTATTATTTATGAGCCTCTTTAAATTAGCTGGATTTCACCTAACTCTACGCATGTTAGATGTTTGAACTGGACAATCACATTGGAGTGCTGCGTTAGTGTTTATGCAAATGATGTATAAGAATGTGTTTACGTATATATATTTAAATTTACCTACCTTAAGCCTGGTTTCCATTAAATCGTTAGAATCGCAATCGCAGTCGCAGTCGCAAAAATCGCAATAATCCTATATTTGTGATTAGTCGCTTAAGTCGCAAGAGTCACTTCGACTCACGTTTCCATTAAATCGCAAGGGTCGCGACGACTGCTACGACACGATTTTTACGATTCTTGCGATTTAATGGAAACCAGGCTTTACGGGGTAGCGTTACGCAGATCGCAACTGTTGGCTCTTCGGTCATTGAATTCTAGCGAACTCACACAAAGAAACCAGACAGTCTGAGTTTGTCCGCAAACTGACCAATTTCTCTTCCTTATCTCGTGATTCATTTTTTGATATTCCAAGCAGCTGCAGCACTCCGTCACTACTTCCGCAAGCAGCCATTGCAAACTATTTTAGCATTAGCTGTTGACTACATAGCAGATACGTATTACGCAACCAGTAAGATACTAAGATACTACGGTGGCCCATGTGTGCAATACACAAAAGAAAATGTCAATGCACTAAGAAAACTCCTAATTCACCTAAAAAATATCCAATACACATTCCTTTCACCAAAACGGATTTCAATACACAACAAAGTTTCACAAAACACGCAAAATATTTTTCAGTACGCAACAAAATCTTTCCCAATGCGCAAAGAACTTTCTGGCGAAACACAATGATGTAATTCAACACGTAACGATATCGCGACGCAATACGACAAATTATGATTCGATGCACAACGAAGAATAGCTTGCGAAACACAACAACAAGTTCTCAGATACACAACAAACTTAAAGTGGCATGCGCGAACATTAGGGACAAACAGGAACAGTAGATGTTCACTCTATTGTTCGATTCTGTTTGGCTGTTTTCAGTGAATGTGCTCAGTTAGTTCAAGGATTTAGAGTTATTTATGTTTTGTCCATTTTGTGGAGAAGCAATACAAACACACTTTACGTATTGCGCTTTTTGTGGATGGGAAGTATCCAGGTTCATAAATGAAGGTCCGGTTAACCGCAGCGAAATTGGCGAATCGCCACCCGAAGGCGCAGCATGTGAAGAAGTGGTAGAGCATTACCTCAAACGAGGCCCCGAGTATCAAAAGATACTTTACTTTTTATCGAAATACCATGTCATCAAAATATCGTTACGACGTTGAATACAAAGCTTCGTCACCTTGGTTTATGTAGAAAAAACAGAGATTACAACCTATTTTGTGTCCGCCGTTTATCGAGCTGTCTGGCAAACCTTGCGAATGGAAGGTTGTCAGGTACCAAGAGAAACTGCTCGTGTGATCCTGAAAGAATTAGACACTCAAGCCGTGGAGGCGCAACTAGAAATTTTGAAGGGCAGGGGTCCATGGGTAGTAATAGGGCAACTGTTCGAATCATTATTACAGCAATTGAAACTGTTAGCTAACGAAAGCACACCGGGAATCAAAATCAGTCCTCCAATTTCTCAATTGAAATCTAAGATGATTTGTAAACTATCAATATAAGATGTTGAATGCTCACAAATTAATATTTATTCCAATCCTGGAGGGCAAAAAAATTGTCTTAAGAAAAAGGGCAGGGGTCGCGACTCCCCCAACCCCCCTTAGTTGCGCCACTGTGGAGGAATAAAAGCTGCCTCCAAAGCGTTTCCACTAAAACAACAGAACATTTTTTGGAGAAGTTGACGCATCAAGTGCAAATGAAAACGGCCAGAGTTCATTTACCACGAGGGACAGCGACTTCACCTGACATTTTATCGTTCGTGTTTGTCCTTAATGTTCGCGCATGCCACTTTAATTTTGTTGTGTATCGAGAACTTTTTGTTGTGTATCGCAAACTTTACTGCTATTCTTTGTTGTGCATCACATTACAGTTTGTCGTATTGCGTCGCGATATCTTTGGGTATTGAATTACACTGTGTTTCGCCAGAAACTTCGTTGCACATTGGGATAGATTTTTTTGCGTACTGAAAAATATTTTGTGTATTTTGCGAAACTTTGTTGTGTATTGAAATCCGTTCTGGTGAATGGAATGTGCGTTGAATATTTTTCTGGTGAATTAGGAGTTTTATTAGAGCACTGAAATTTTCTTTTGTGTATTGCACACACGGGCCACGGTAAGATACCGGTTGGCTTGCTACAAAATTTTAAAATTAACGATTTCTACCGTGGCTGACTGTAGCTCCTGCCAGTATCTTAACCAAATCTTACCCTGTGATTGGTGAGAATGCCCTCACACAATGGCAGAAATTTTCTATTTTTAGTACTGACGGTGGTTGCGCCATTTGAACTCGTCCACCCGCCAGCTTTATTGTCGCATCTGCAGCTCGGTACCCAGGCGGAAATCACCGTTTTATTGTCCGATTACCAGCTGCCTTAAAGCGAATGCGGGCGCGTTAAACTCCCAGAGTTGCGAAAATCCTTTGGAAAAATCTTTTAAAATCTTGCATTAGGCTAGGACCGATCAATTTAATGTTATAACTAATAACGTCATTTACTGTCCGAACTAGAATGATATTTTCAAGTAATCAAAACAAATCAGTCCTTGTTTTATTATCACTGTAATTTGAAAATTTTGGACGTGGCTTTAGCCACAGTTGCACCCCTCTAGATCGGCCACTGCCTAGCTCACGTTTCACTCTAGGAAGATGTAAATCAGTCTTTTTCCTGGTGATGTAATGATGAAAACTTTCATTCTCAGTAAAATAGTCACTAAGGGAATCTGGAACAGTTTCTTTCAGACATTTAAGAACCATACAATTATTTGGAGAACCGCTTCATTTTTTAGGTACCACGATCCCAAAGCACCAATCACGAAACCATAAACTTCACAATTCTTTCCTTTAGAGATCAAATATTGTTTAAGGTAATTGTCCTTAGTCAACGTTCGGTTTTTCGCGTCAGAAAGAGTATCAGGATTATTTTCAAAAGGGAAACATACATTAATGAACAAAACAGGAATTTCCTCATGAATTATGATGTCCAGGCGAAGACGGGAACCTGCCTCAGCAATAGAATGATCACTAGTAATTTCTCCGAATCTAAAGGCATTAATCAGACGATCAACAATTCCATCATGGCGATCACGAATTTTAACCATGTTAGTTTGACAGTGACAAAGAACATGGGGAAGAGTCTCATCAGAATAACAATGTCGATATCTAGGAGAGGTATTAGCCCATCTGCTTTTCCGTTCATTAAGTGGTATGTAAGTCTAGCACGATGCATGAAACGCCAATCTTAAAATCTCAAGTTGAGACCAGTAAAATGCCAGGTAGAACCATTAGCATGAAGATCCGAAGCTAATGAACGGACTACTTTCCCTTAATCTGGAAGAGCCGTAAGTTGCTGAGCGTAGAATTCTTGTATGTGATGATGAAAGAATTTGCAAGCTCCGGGTGCTTCAATAGGTGAAAAATTTGATGATGAAACAGATGGATTACCAAACTCAGGAAATTTGATTTGGGTACCAAGACAATTAGAAATTTTACGAGTCCTGATCCATAGTGATTGAACACGATATCTCGTATCATTAAGGTGATCATCAGGCAATGAAGATAAATAGTTCGTAACAAGTGCAGGGGTAAGATTAAATCAAGAAGCATGACGAACTGTTTGAAAAAGTTCAGCTTTTGCGATTCCAGAAACAACAGGATTATCCAATGAGTCCATTTTTACAGCATGTACAATTGATTGAATGTCCACTTCTTTTATAGGATCTTGTAATCCCAAACCACCTACACGTTCATTAGCAAGAAATAAGTGTTAGATGATCTTTTTGGGAGATCACATATGTTGCGAATGACTTCAATCACGGTGGAACGGAAAACGTCTGAAGATTTTTTGAGGGGATAACCAGCAGGAAGAGCAAAAGTTAACCATGGTTGAATAAAGGTACGAATTGATCTAACTTCTGCCAAGGTGCAAGGAATGACTGATTCATCTTCTCTAAATCCACCATAAGGTTTTGAATCAGCGCTGGTAAATTATTGCAATGATGATTAATACCAATCGGAACACCCAAATATCAATAATTTTCTTCGTCATTCAGGGCAGGCATCACTTGGTCTTGCACTTCAAAGTCATTAAGGATAAAATATTGATCAGCAGGTTTGTAATTGGTGAATGATGGGGAGGCACACTTATTGGGACCAAAGGATAATTCAAGAATGTTTGCCGAGGATGAAGCAGCGTCAACCAGAACTTGTAATGCTATTTTACACCGAACGATGAGTACCAAGTCGTCAGCATATGCAAGTAACGAAGTAGGAGCCTTGTGAGACCACTCGAAGTAAGGATCTTGGTTTAAGCATTAATGTAAACATTCTTGATAAATCCAACCAATGAAAAAGAGACATATGTGTATGTGTTGTTGAAATGGCATCATACGGGATACTTCCAAATGCATTTCTTAGATCTAACCATGATAACTAGAGGTAGAAAAATAACGTAGACTAAAAATATTGTTTGTGGCAAAACAACGTTCCCCGAAATTAATGCATAAGTGAAGGCCATTATTCTTAAGCAGTTATCGCAAGGTAAATTAGCGATTTCTGGGGAGCTAAAAAGAGGAACTATAAATAAGTAATATAAGTAATGTTTAAAGTGATAACGTCTGTCGATAGTTTATTCCTTGGCCAACTCTACAGCACGTACTCTTAAATCTTACCCAGTATGGCCTATTCATGTCCCTCCAACCCTTCTGAAATATTAATTTCACTGTCCAACTCACGTCTCAAGGAATTATTTCAACCCACTTGATTTCCTCATGCGAATCAATTACAAAACGTCAATATCTTTGGCAAATATACTTTATATTAGTGAAATTTATTTAATTAAATTTATTTCCAAAACTTCTTGTTGGCAAAAGGACAGTTATAAATTTCAAAAACACGAGAATACTTTTTAAAGACATGTTTCGGCAAGACTTATGCCATCTTCAGTTTACAGAGTGATGTTTGTAAGGCTTTAAATAGCTATTACAGAATGAATAGATTAGCTAATTACAGTGACGATGTGCTAAGATGATTAATTACAATGACAGCATGTTGTGTGAAGATTATAAGAGGCGGTATCAAACGATAATTATGAACAGGGGAAGGCGTTGATATGTTGAATTTGTGTGTTTAATTATGGTTTTCTATTTTGGATGTGAATAGCTTCTTTCAATTTGAGTGTATAAGTGGTTTTTACAATTGGTAGGGTTATTGAGGTGTTCAAAGACGTGAGAATTTCGATCAATTAAAGTGTGCTCTTTAATCCGTGTTGAGAAATGGCGAGAGGTTTCACCAATGTAGCGGGAATTAGATCCCGCACAAGTAAATTAATAAACTACGAATGATTTTAGAGCTGTGGGAATCGGGTCCTTGAAACTGAAAAAGGTTTTGATTTTGAAAGTAGAGAACACTAGTTTGATGCTAAGGTCCTCATAGAAACGTATACACAATTGTCTTATTTTGATTTGGGTAAGTTTAGAATAATTACCAATGTAGGGGGGTTTGAGATAGTGTATATTGGTGTTTTCCGTGTTGTTGGAAACATTTTTATTAGGGTTTTGTCTGGGTGTCTTTAAATATTGTTTGGTGATTTTGTCAATAAAGTAAGAGGGAAAACAATTACGTTTGAAAATTTCTGTCAGTTTGTTGAGATCTTTGTTTAAGCCGGCGTCGGTGTTGTTAATTTTGAACGTCTTGCCAACGAGAGTGCGAGTTAGGCCTGTTTTGTAGTTTAACGGCGTGAAACTGAAAAAATTTGTTAAAAGTCCAATATAGGTTTTTTTGTGAAAGACAGAAGTGACACAAAGTTGGACGAATTATCTACTAAAACATCAAGGAAGGCGTTTACCATTTAACTGTTTTTCGTGAGTGAATTTTATGTTGGGATGTTGAGAGTTGATGTAATCGAAGAATAACATAGCGTCGTGTTTGTTGTCAAATAAACAGAAAATGTCATCAATTCTTCCAAGCAGCCTCCTCATGGAGAGGTTCAAAACACCAAACTAGATTTATCAACTAAAAATTACAATAAAAACAAATGCCATACGTTTTTTCTGAATAATTCTATTTTTAATTCTCAGTTGAAGTGAAAACAAGACATGAGTACCAGTTTAAGACGTTCAAATTGGTTCAAGATAAGGATGAGCCAAGGTGCTACCTGTAGAATGCTATCTTAATTAGTCGCTTTCATTAACCCAAAAAGAACTCCTTCCACGAATCAATTGTGAAGTTTAAATGTGCATTGGAATTCTGTGGAGCGGCAAACATTTTAAGGCATATTTTTGTCTGTCTATAGGCAAGAAATACAAAATTTTACATCTACAAAGGCTCAAAGCATATTTTTCTTTGATTTTGAAATTATTTAAAACCAAAACCAAGGTGACACGCAGTCAACAAGCTAGATTTAGTATCAGCACGAAAATATAGATACAATGAACACGTATCAACTGAAATTAATTAGGGCATGAGTGTGCTGCAAGCTGATTTCGAGTGTGAAATACGAGTAAACAAGCAAGCGAACAAATCATCACACTTAACCAGCTGAATATGTCATGGAAAATTTCTTTATACGCCTTTTAATTATAATAAAATTAATCTCTTACTTCCCCTCTGGAACATAGCAAAGTAAAACGGACATCGTCCAAATAATTTTCCAGAAAAAAACCGTTTTAGTGATCCAAGTTGGTTTTTCGCCATTATGTTCCTTGTTGCCTGGCTGGAGTTATCTGGCTGCCAACATGGCGGCTAAGATGCGCAGCACGACAATGCGCGAGGACAAAAACTTCAAAGGCTCCGATGCGAGTAACTGAGGGGCCCTCTGGGACTGCAAGTAGCGAAAGGTTGCGAAAGGTAGGGAGAGTTCAGCAGTTCACTGGAGTTCAGTTGTCGTTGGAACTGGTCAGTGGTCGTTACCAATTTCGTCACCGATGTTGTGGCGGTAAATTACTGCCGCTTCACATTATTTTGTTCAATACTGTTTTTACTTCTGGTTTCGAGAAGTGAACATGATTTGAAACTCGGGAAAGTTATGTCTTTAACTGAACGTCAAGGAGAAACTATTCCCAAACTGATTCTAAATCTTTCGTCACGCGTCCTACAAAAAGACAAGGATTCTAATGGTTAGTAAGTGTGTTTTACTGTACAATTCGCATTTAACATTTCTCAATGATTTTGATATTAAATTCTTGTATTAATACCTGTAATGCTTAGAATAGTTTCGTTAAAGTTGGTTGTGATGCGGTATGTTTCTGGTAGGTTGTTAATATAATTATTTTGCTCCACGAAAATAAGGTATGTTTTCAGGCTTTTGAAAGGTTGCAGGAGTTAAGAGTATCAAAACTAGAAGATCAAAGGCGCATTCCTGTGGAAATTTTTTTTATGGCAAGTGAAACAGCATCCTGCAGTAGCATAGAGAGGTGGTGAGCAAGGGGAGGCTTGTGTTCAAGGGGCATAGTGGGGGGGGGGGGGGGTGTGCTTCATCAGCTATCCCTGGGTGTGAATTGACAATGTCAGGAGAATTATATAATTCTGCTTTATCGAAATGGAGGGGAGGAGCAGCAGTATGTTAAGAGCTAGTGAGATGCCAGACCTTAACCCTTTTGCTGCTGCTAGAGTTTTCTTTCTTTGGGATAAAATCATCTGTTATTATCCAGAACAAACTCATTGAAGTTGATGTGCATTGAATTTTGACATGAAACAGTTGACATGCTCTTATGTGCTGCAACATATCACATGACTGGCCTTTGGAGAAATTTTTATTAAAGATTCTTAAATTACTCTTCAAATCCTATTACAGTAGAGTGGGTATAGAAAACAATGTACATGTTTTAACTTCGTTACTTGAAAGAATGATAAAGATTTTGATTTACTGATTTGCTGATATGATTATAATGCATGTGAAATAATTGTTTGATGAGGCTTATCTTGATGTCAAGAATTATAAAAATTGAGATTGATATGTACTATATATGTATATATGTATATGTACCAGTATATATATATGTGTGTGTGTGTATATATATATATATATATATATATATATATATATATATATGTATATGTATATATGTATTTATATTTATGTATATGTACATGTATGTGTATGTATGTGTATATATACAGTCGAGCCTTGATTATCAGGATGCATCGGAACACACAAAATGAGTCTGGATAATTGAGAGACCAGTTAATCAAAATTATAAATATTGATGAGTTTAGCACACGAGCAAATCAAAATCAAAAGTGAATATTCACCAGGAAGCAAATCTAAATCCTTTTATATTGTGATGATGGATACATTCTCCCTCAAGAAAATTTGTATTTAACCTTTGAAGACCAGAGACTGAATCAAGAAAGTGAAGAAATGTTTAATTTGAACGGCATGCTTTTAAAATTGCAGTACTTTGTCACTTTTACCCCTGATGAAGGCTGGAGTATGGTAACAGTTGAAATGTCAGGATAAGCTTTTTTATGTAAAACATTGATTTTGATAGTGGTGCTTGGCAGATATTTTGTCAACAAGTATTGTATGGCTTTGATACCAAGGTTGTGGGGAATAGTGTACAGGCTGGTGATATCAAAGCTAGTTAGTATGGTTTCTTTTGGAACTTTTTGAGCACCACTAGCCATTTCTCCCAAGAATTCATCATTGAAAGAATAAAGATCACCTTGCAGAATAATACATTTACATTTAATGACAGAACATTTCTCCAAATGAAGGGCACAGCAATGGGAACAAAAATGGCACCATCATACGCCACATTAGTACTGGGATACTTAGAGAACACAATGTATGAGAACACAACTACAAAGTTCAGGGAAGAAATTGGTCAATACATCAAAGAAAATTGGTTGAGATATCTAGATGACTGCTATATCAACTGGATATTTTGGGAAGAAAGTCTCAAACAATTCCATGTCCTTCTAACCAACTTAAATCCAAACATCAAATTCACCATTTAACATAGTATGAAACAGCTAGCTTTCCTTGACATGTTGGTAAAGAAAGACAATGACATGCTAACCAATGACATAAACTATAAAGCCCCAGATTCCAGACAATACCTGGATTTTACATCAAACCATACATGCCACATAAAAAGAGTCCATATAACTTAGCCCATCATATGTGCACATTAGTGGACGATAAAGAAACAAGAGATAAGAGACTTCAAGAACTAAGTCAGATGCTAATGAAATAAAGTTATCCAGAAAAAATAATTCAAATCAGCCTCACAAAAGCTCTTGATTTAACCAAAATGAATTGAGAACATGTCAACAAGACCAAGACTAAGAAGACTGTCTGACATTAGTTACCACATTTAATCCTAACAACCCAGACATATTTCCAGTCATAAAGACAGGCCTACAAATGCTAATCAGCAGTCCAAGAATGAAATCTACCCTTTCCACAATAAAAAGAATCCATAATAGGAGGCAACCACCCAATTTAAAACAATTGCTTATAAAGCTGAAATTCATGGACAAAACAGAAGGAATAGTGTCAAAGTTTGGGGAAAATAAATGCCACACTTGCAAACAATTGAAAATGGGGAATTCATTCTACTTCAAATCAAATTACCAGCCCATCAAAGTCAAACAGAATACAGATTGGAACAGTAAATTTGTGATATACATGCTAACCTGTGCAGGATGTGGAGAGAACTACCGTACATAAGTGAAACAGAAACTAGACTACAGGAAAGAATGACTGTTCACTGACAGCACATCAGGGACACCAAATGTACAATTTTACCAGTAAGTGGACATGTCGCACAATGTGTGAGTGATAAGGAGATCAAAATGAAAGTTGATGATGATGATGCATGAAGGACTTAGGAAAGCTATTTTATCCAGAAATTCAAGCCTTTACTGAATTCTAATTAGCAGAAAGGACTCAATAATTAGCAGAAATGAACTCAACAATTAGGGAATTATTTGATTAACAAAGTAATTGATGACCTCACTATACAATTATACATAACCTGAAGAACTACTGAAAAGTGGTGAAATGCATAGCAAAATAAAATTTACATTTAAACCAGATTGTTCTTTTGGTATTTTTTGGCCTATTGGGCCTCATCAGTGTAGTGCTGATGAGCAGGATGGAGTAGCCTACATTATATAGGCAACTCAAATGTCCCACGCATGTGGTACATCTAAGCCATGCCAGAGTGCTCTAACTAGAGACTAGTGAGCGTGTGCAAATGCACTAGTGGCATGACTCATCCTGTAGAGCGCTCAATATGAACCAAGAGGCTATAGAGCGATATCTAACTACAGACGGAACCGTTTCAGCCTATTGGGCCTCATCAGTGTAGTGCATTTAACACCACATGTATTTTAACACCACAGTTTTGATTGAAAAATTTATTTGTGACATGTTTTGGGATGTGCTTATTCCTTCATCAGGCAACTTACAGTAAGTTAGTTATAATGACAGTTGAATGATATTTGACTGCACTAAATTGGTTTGTGTCAGCTCCAGCATAATGTACTTTGAATTAATAAGGATTAACATTACATACATGTAAGTGGAAAGTTACGTGTAAATCATAATTATGTTATAATCTTTAATTATCAAAATATTATGCCAATTTGTATTAAAAAAGATATATATGTAATAGAAAATATGCTTAAAATTGTTGTTGTTGCTACTTTTATCTTAAACAGTAAAGCCCAGCAAAAAACACAAATAATAGGCATTTTGAAAAGGTTTTAATATTTCTAACGTTTTGTCACATCTCATGACGTCATCAGAGAATGAATATTTACAAAGTTATATAATTAACACACAAATGGTAATGTGTAATATGATATTTCAGGAAGTTGACATGTGAGAGAAGTGGAGAGGAAAGTCAAAAGAGAAAGTAAAAGACAGAGTATATAACAGAAATGAGGCAAAGGGGTTAAAAGTGTGTGAGTGGTAAAGATAGAATATTATGGTGTTTACACTTGACTGCTAACTGTTAAGTTGATAATTTTTCAAGGAGAAAAATCTCGAGTGTGTAGATATTTTTAAGACTCAACTGGGACCTGTTGGAAAAAATGCAACTTTGAGCCATCCAGCTGGGAATTGAACCCACAACCTCGCGAATCACACCGTTATATATACTGAACTCATGGCCATGCTCTCGGTAACGGCCTCCGTAGCTCAGTTGGCAGAGCATCGCACTAGATTCGGGAGGTCATGGGTTCGATTCCCAGCTGGATGGCCCAAAGTTACATTTTTCACAACAGGTCCCAGTTGAGTCTCAAAAATATCTACACACTCAAGATTTTCCTCCTTGAAAAATTATCAACTTAACAGTGAGTGGTAAAGAGCTGGTGTTAATATTAAGAGATGGATTAATTTTTTTGATCAAAAGACTTTTCCTGATAAGAAGCTCAGTGGTAGAATTAGAGGATGAGGTAGATAATATGGTAAAATCATATGGTAAACTATGGTAAACTCAGATACAGGTATGCATTATTTTCATATGTAATGACATGTCTGGAAGATAGATATACTTTTAGAAAACAGATTGCACTTATTATTTGATATTAACAAATTTCCCCCCTCATTGTATCCACCACTAAGAATAAACATTCTGCTTATGAATATTTTTATTTTATCAGTTTTACCAATGGTTTGATATATATATTTAACTCATTAAGGGGCAGGGCTCATTCCTTTGATAAGCAAAATCATCTGGCATTGGTCAAAGTAAAATACTAATGTGCACCCTTAATTATTAATGGGTTATTTAAACTTTGTCACTTAGTGCTCACATATCCATGTTGAAATCTATCTGGTTTTTAATCAATAAAACTACCCCCACCTAGCCATCAGGGGTGGGGACTTAACAGAGGCTGGGAGATTTTTTTCTTCTGTTCATTTAAAGTAGGGGCTTATTAGATAGGGGGGGGGGTTAAATAGAGGAAGTATCGTAGAACAGGAATTCTGAAGACTAGCAGGTAAGTCATCCATTCTGGTTTTTTAAGAAAACAAATCACACTCATCAGTCACAAAAGGTTGCCCTGGCCAGCACAATTAGTGGTTGTCACTTATATTTTTCATTGACAGTGCTCAAATATTTAAAAAACCAAAACAAAACATGATTTACTCAGAAAAATGTACTGTAGAATTTTTTCCAGATAAAAAGAAAATCCTGTACATGTACTTTTTCTTCTTTCTTGACTTACTGCAGAAACATTTTTGAGCAATATTTTATCTACAATTGTTTGAACATGGAATTACATTTTTTTCTCTAGAAGTATCAGAGTTTTTTCAATATGCTCTTCGGGTGCTTGGAAGGTAAATACCAGTAAATATGAACCCTAAATTTGTTCAGTCTTACATTTCTAGCTGGGAGTTTTGTTATGCTTTGTGAGTTCAGCGAAATAATAGTTGAACAAAATGGTGGGTGAGCTGGAACTGGCGCATCCAAAATATTCTGGGCATGCAATCACATGAAATCGTACGGTGACTCTGAAGGGACATCATTCGATATCCTCATTTTTTCTACACGCTGTTCTTCATAGGTGTTCGAGTCGGGAGGAGCCGCTGGGCCTGCAGCCCCCCTCTTACTCAGGCATCGTCAATTTTTTCTGGCGACATTTCCATTTTTCTGGCAGAAATCTTTATCTTCTCATAACCTGTCAGTTGACATAACTTGTCAGTTGACATTGGTTTGTTTGTATCCATTTCGATGTCATTTTAGTATTGCGTAAAATATATAAAAAGCGCAGTTTTGTTGAAGGCACGGCTTGAAATTTCGGGCGACGCAAAAAATTTTCGGGCAACAGGCCTCAGTCCCGCCCAGTTGAAATCGGTCCCGTACGCTTATTATACTCTTTTTTACATATGTGCCGCTCTCATTTTTTTTACGGCTCGATCCACACCACTCTGTTTTTTTTGGGTTTTTTTTGTTTGTTTTAACCTTCCGCGCCACATTTTTTGTACGTCCAAGCCGCCCTTTTTTTGAGTCTGCGCCTCTGTTTTTTTTTCTCCTCGCCGTTCGTTTTTTTTTTTATTTCACCCGCTTAACTTTTCGAATTTGTCTCTTTCTTGTCTACCGCTTCCTTTTACCTTAGCATTTATCGAGTTTAAAATTTGGATACTTTATCAACATCAATTATGACTGACCTGGAATTGAAAATGTTGTACACTAACATTGTTTTTATGAGCTTAGTACGGTGGCTCTGAAGGGACATGATTCGATCCACTCCTTTTTTATACACACTGCTCTTTTTTACTTACGCGCCGCTTTCATTTCTTTATGGCTCCGCGCCGATATTTTTTTAAAAAAAAACTCTCCGCACCGCTCCTTTTTTCCTCCTCGCCGCTGTTTTTGTTTTACTCCGCGCCGTCCTTTTTTTTTTTTTATTCGCACGCTTAACTTTTTGAACTTCTCTCTTTCTCGTCTACCGCCTCCTTTTTCCTTGGGATTTATCGAATTTAAAATTTACATGCTTTATCTACATCAATTATGACTCATCTGAAATTGAAAATGTTGTACACCAGCATTGTTTTTATGAGCTTAGTGGACTTAGTTGCTGGAGTTCTTCCAGCATAAACAGAAACCTTTTTGATGATAATCTAGTAATTCAAAATGAAAGATTAACACGAGACGAAATAATTGAAAAATACTTCGTTCTGGGGCTAAGTGCAAGTGAAATCTTGGCATTTATTGTGAACACACACGGTAGACGCCTGAACTTGAGACAGCTCAAAAGAATCCTGAAAAACAGAGTGTACAAGCCAGATTTGTCTGATATTGTGAGTTTGTGTCTAGTTAAAAACGATACATGTTCAGAATTTTATTCCTTACACGTGCGGTTATTGACCACAAATTTGGCCAATAATTTTCGTTAACAGCCATTTCTTCTAATTTCCAAGAGCCTTAAAAGAAAGAAAATTTACTACGTATTACCTTATCAAATTCGGATATAGGTTCCTCCATTACCAGTATCGCCATCACAAGCAGGCGGGAGTTCAGAAAGGAAGCGGGAAGAATAACAAAGTGATGTTGTTAAAAATATAGCGATGTGGAGCCAAAAAGACAGCGGCGCGAGAGAAAAAAAGGAGCGGCGTCGACGTACAAAAAATAGCGCCGCAGTTTTAAAAAATAAAAAGAGCTGCGCGGAACCATAAAAAATCGTTAGGGACGCGGAACTAAAAATGTGCGCCGCGTTAGTAGAAAAGAGCAGCGTGTAGAAAAAAATAAGGAGATCGAACGTTTTCCTCTTCAGAGCTACCGTAAAATCGTGATTCTGATTCGGAGTCCTGTTTTTCAAGATTCAAGTCATGATTTAGATCCCAATCAAAAATCTGAATCATGGTCAATCATTCTTGAAAGTTACAGTGTACACCATACCGTACAAATTTTGGGTTTTTTTCGAAATTAGCTCCGAATTTAGCTTTTTACCAATATTAATCCACTCGTGGATCTACAGCACATCTCTTTTCAGAACACAATCAGAGCTTTTCAATTCAGGTCCAAACGTTTTTACCATTATTTTTGTAATTATACTCATAAAGAGCTTCAAAAAGATTAAATTGTATGAAAGGTGAAATATGGGAATATGGTTATGACATCCGTGTAGTCATGCATCATTCCATTACTGGAATCCCGCAATGTTTACATGGTAATTCATGATTGAGATTGCCTGGGTATCGCGATAGCAATCCATCTCTAGAGCAACATTGATGAACGTGACAATTATTGGAATTGAGATTGATCAGAATCTCAGTTCTAATATTTTTGCTCTATGTAATCGGGGTAATACATGCATACTCCTTCCGTAATAGATTTAAAAATGAGTTTAACCGCTTTGCTATATGGAGGGCGATGTAGTTTTTCCCGTGTATTGTGTGGATAGTCAGATGAAATAGACCATTCTGTTTGTTTGGATCAGTGACTTTACACAAAGGTACCATATACGTTTCTGTGATGGCACAGTTTTCAGTTTGCGAATGATTTTTACATACAGTGTACGCTTACCAGTTATGATTTCTTGTGAGGTGTGGAGATAGTCGGTATACCGAGGTACCGAACATATCGGTATTAAATCCCTTATCGGAATTTAGCCATGTCATTTTTGTTAAGCCGACATACTGTGCAGAGACTTTCGATATTTCTGGATTGCCGACACACCAAGATCACTGAAATACCAGTTTTTGGACAAGGTTACGATAAGTTCTTCATGTAACGCCAGTGAATAGCGTTAAACCTTCCATCAGCGACGGAAGCAGGTAAGGCCCAAAAGATTAATGGGGCAGTTTTTTTGGTTATTTGGTTCCTATAAAATAAGATTTTACCAAGTTGTTATACTGATAATATCAGTATACTTTTGCTATTGCACCGTTACCCTCTTACCGACCATCCCTAGTGAGATACCAGCAAAAACTATCTAAACTAACGCCTGATTGACTGCTACTGCATCGTGGTTCCGTTGCTACTGCAAGCACACACCCCCCTCAAAACCCTGGGGATGAAATCAGCCCTTGTGGCCCTGAAATGGGAAATCTTGCAAGTTGTCTTGGATTATGGGGTGAGGACCGTTAAAGTCCACCAGCACAATGATTTTTAGGCGTGAAGCCCGCATTTGGGTTAGCTTGGAGAACCTATGGACATCAGTGTATTGTTTATCTGTATTTCGGAGCTTTGTGTCATGGAGAAACAGCGAGTTTTAACTCCCTTGAAAAATCGATTCTCGAAAATACTCTATTTCGTGGAAGCAAAGTTCCAAAGTATTCTCGCCAACAGTTTTGATACAAAACATACGAGGAGTGCGCGAAGTCTTCTTTCTAAGCCTGAAAGCAACACTTCTCTCAGTATTTCCGGTATATATTTTTTTGATAACGATTTCAATATCGATACTTTCCCTTCTCAACAAAACAATTGCGACCACTACTGAAGTCAAAGCTCTTTATTTTCTCACAGTAATATAGCAGTGATAAGCCAAAAAGGTAGAAGATTTGAAGATCTGAACAAAAGAACAAATAATTAACTGATTAAAGTTGAAAATAATTCTTCATCGTTCATCTTACACTCAACAGGCCTACGCTTTGTAACACCTCCTTGCACGTTACTTTTATTTTGTGCTGACGAAAAGAGCACGGCCTTCGAAACAACCCTTGGTGTCGAATTATCAATATTTCTCGCGAGTATCAATACTTACCATACGTATGCCGGTAGCACTGGTATCTAATATTTGGTATATCGGTAATGGCCCATTGAATTTTCAAATGTGTGCTGTTGGGAATGAAAGTCAAATTTATTGATGCATAATAGTGCACTAACATTCTAAACTTGTATTATTTCTCTTACTGAACGTTATATCATTTTAAAATTAGTGCATAAATGCAGATACCTCAATAGTCTAATGTGTGTTTTTCATTTTCTAACTACTCGTCATGTTGAGTGCGGCAGTAAATCTCTGGTCTGAGTATGAAACGGAATTAGGGACTGGGGCGTATTATGAAAGCTGTTCTTTTGTGAACACCGTTTATACAAATCATTTAAACATAGCAGCTTCAACAGATGAAAAATACAAATTAACTACAATAGGACATAAGAAAACCCTCATACAATACACGTGTACCTCGTAAGTAACTAAATAATATGGTGATCTCTCTCTTATTAGCCGATTTGCTCCATCTGTTGTGGAAGATGAATTTCAGGTGATTGAGCGCATGAAGAGACAATGTATGTAATCTGTTTATCGGAGCTTATATATTTTGTTCGTTTCTTGTCATATATTTTACTTATTTCTGTCTTTTTTGCAATCTAGTCCGTTCGCTGAAATGTTTTGATAACATGTCTAAGCGATTGTGCCATCAGTGGCGGATTACTGCATTAGTTTCCAAATCCTACTCCTGGTTCGCACCTAAAAATAGTTGAATGACGACTAGTTCGTTCATGTGCTATTAGGCAAAATAAAAATTTCGTTTACTGTTTCTTAGACTCGGACGTCATGTCATGGGAGTATTGTGTGCATGTGGATGAAAAAAAGAGTGGTATTTTAGAAGGCTCTAAAAGTACTTTGAGAAAGTTCCGTTGTCACTAGAAGTCTTGAATCTGGTATGCAGGTTGCAAGATTATCCAATAGAAGAAGGTCTAACGTTGGACTGGGATTGCTTGAAGCGTGAGGGTGCCAATATGCCTGACATCATTGTTAAATTAAAAAAAAAGACTGAGGTGACTTACCGGTTTTCTTTACCCTTTTTTCATTGCCTGGGTGAGAACAGAATATTTACAAAAAGGATACAATGATATCTGAACAGAACAGGTTCCGAATTAGAAATTCATGGTGGATTCACAAATTTTCAAGTGCATTTAAGCAAAATTGGTGAAAATTGATATCAAACTTCTGGGTATGTGACAGTCTTTGCTCCCATTTCTCAATAGGAAGTTTTATGCGGGAACATGGTAAAATAAAATAAGTCGTTGTCAGTTATTTTTATCGAGTAGAAGCAGATGGAAATCATTTGTGAGATATTACAGCATGCTGGTACTTCATTAGTGGTAACGATGTTCTGAAATAGTCTAAAACTGTAAAAAATTTAGCGGGGTATCGCGCACATACAAAGTTTATCAAGATAACATCTATTCACAAAATAATAAATTTTACGAACACAAAATGTAAATAAACAATCGCACGTTGTGAATTGCGTACCGCCAGTTAGAACTTAAGTGCAATGCTGTATCGGCAGTGTTAAACTATATTTTGAAGCTGGAAAGTTGAGGAACTGCCAAAATTGAAAACTGTAAATCCCAATGTTTCAAGCAAAAGTCCTTCACAAAAAAGTGAAACGTGAAGTAAAATAGAAACTGGATAGCTAGCCTTTTTAATATGCAAATGTCATGTGAAGATATAAATTGAAAACCCGACCAAAATATTTTACTTTTTATCTTTTATGAATTAACAGGCATTTTTATGCCGCATTTTTCATGTGAAAAGATTAAGGCATGCGTCATGTTCACGTATGTGTCCGTCCGCCACGGAATTTCTGTACAGCTGTATATCTACAGTATTTTTTTTACGCATTTTCTTTCTGCAATTAGTATAATCTTGTAAAAAGATTGCTAAAACTTAAAATACTGAAACGTTTTAGATAGAATGAGCGTGATTTGTAGATAGTTTATATTTTCCAGCTAATATGAATTAGTCTTTATTTTTTTGGACCTAACAGTTGTCCACGAACGAAGAGAAGCGGATGCTGCTTTGCTTAGTGAATTATACAACAAACTTTCATCTAAGGTGAGACATCCATGAATTTTCCCATAAGTTCAGATTTTTACTGTAATATCGAACTGATATTTTCTTAACAAGAGTTGTTATTGGTGTCCAAGAGTATATTTTATTTTGATGCATTTTGTTATACTGCATCAGACTGTTTCGTGCAATCAAATACTTATTCGACTGAAGGACTGAGAATGAGAATGTCTACTACGCGGTATTTTGCATTGGACTCTACTATACCATCTTGATGTGTATTGATCTATGTTGTCCTAGTGGTGCAAATGTTCTTATCAGCTACAGGATAGGTAGTCACAATGAGCAGAACAAGTTAAACTCCAGTGGTCAAGGCTAAATTTCGCTGATCAATTACAAAGTATATTTCTTACTCGAGACTTTAAAAACTTCAAATTGTCAAGGGGCTATTTATTCTTGCACGGCTACTTGGCCAGGATGACCAAAATTCCCGCTTATTACTTAATGTTCTTAGCGAAACAAAAAATCAGTTTACTGCAACAGTGGGGTAGCACCGATAGCCGGGATCTCACTTGTGACCGTCCGGTTAGACAAATGAAAATTTTCCCATAAACTGTAGACTGTGTGTCAACGAGCTCCATTGACCGGGTCACTGGGGTGGGAAGATTTCGGTGATAATGCAAGGTAGCGGAGCTGGAACAGATGACAAGTGCTGTCATGTTGAGTCTCTGTAGCAACTGCTAAAAACCGTGTAACTGCTTTGGCAGAGCATTAAAAGACAAGGATTTATAAAGATAAAACGGTAATGAACCAACTATATGTACTGTATGGAACAGAGGTCATGGACGTCTTCAACTTCTCAACATCACAATTTTGCTGAATTGTACACATAACTGACAAAAATGCCACGTAACTGCTATTTATTTATTTATTTAATTTTGCTTTATTAATAAGTGAATAGTCGTTACGTGACCAAACCACACGATACGTTTATTTTGCACGATTGCTCGTTTTGATTTTAAATTAACCATTTACTTAAAAGATTGTTCGGGACCTATTGCAACGATTGCTGGCGAATCGTTTGCATCAATTGTTTTCTTAAGGGATAATTATACAGACCAGAGAAAGGAATTGTATGCAACAATCGTACATGTGGTTGGGCCTTCACTGGCAGTTACTTTATCCACACTTTGAAGTATTTTAACAATCATTTTTATTTCGAGTGATTTGAGAAGACAAAGACGATGAGTTAACATGGCCAGTATGTTAGCGAAAAAAAAATGCCGAACTAGGGTCAAGCAATCAAACCAAATTTAGGAAGTTTTCTGACGATCTTTTTGTCCATATTCTTATCCATATTAAATCTTTAAGGAAATACCAGTTTTATCTAAACTTCCTCTTATGGTGTATTCTTCAGATAGTAGTTTTTTTTGAAACGTATTGATCTATATATCTTGAAGTTACAGGGCTTTTGAAATTGGATATTACCCGTGTTGAAATCTACTAATAAAACTTGAGTGGCAGTGGCGTAGTTAGGATATTGCTCCGAGGGAGAAAGTAGCAGCCAGCCGCTACGATTTTCTGCAATTTTTTTCACCGACCAGACTGCGACTTGAAATTGCTTGAGTGAAGGGCCTGCAATTTCACACCAATTTGAGCAATTTTTGCTTGGATTTTGTCTGCTATATTTCTGCGATTTTATTAGCTATCGCGACAACAAGGGAATAAATTGCTTATCGTTAACTCATGATAAGAACTTATAAGATATCGGCTGAAAAACCTAAGGTTAGATTTCTCAAAATTCCAGATATATTCGAGTAGATTAAAAAAAGTGCCCTCATGCAAAATCGTTGAAATCGCCGTCAAATCGCCGGTTGTTTACTTAAGCGATTTCAAGTCCCACGTGAGAGTGCACTGACAATTGTAACGAAAGTTGTTTGTGTTGACGGGCTTCACAGAATTAGTCTGCAAAAACCGAGAAGGTCACTACGTTTAGGGTTTATATTTCATACGATAGACGAAAATAACTAATATGTTTGAGTCATGTTTGAACCATGTCAAAACAATGAAATTATGTAAACTCAAGTGTAATTTTTCAGTGTACGTTTTACAACGCAAGCCTCTTTAAGACCCAACCGATGCCATTGCGAGCAAAGCAACATCAAGACCTTTCGGTGGGAATCGAACGCACCGGTAGGACCCTCGAAAACTAGCTCAGTATTCTACCAACCGTACTGACGAGGACCGTTGTCAACGTAACGTGAAATTTATGACCTGGAAATAAGCGACTTGTGGTGTGCGCATGCGTACAGGATGCTTAGTGATATTCACAGTAGTTTTGCATTAGGTATTTCTCAAGTGCGAGAGACTGAAAGGGTCAGGGAACTGCTGAAAGTTGGGAGAGCGGATACCAACGTTTTGAGCGAAAGCCCTTCGCTCGAAACTTCATTATCTCCTCCCTGAAGCAAAGCTGGCTGAGACGGGGCGGCTGGGGCTCCCTTGGCCGCTCCACCTTTTATCCAGAGTTTTCTATCCCTCTCCATCTTTTCCGACATTTACTGCCATCAATTTCTATGAAAGCCCAGTTGGCGACATTGTATTTCTGTAAGTCATGAAAATAAATGCGCAAGCTTAAAAGTAGCATCAGTAGGTTTTTAAATTTTCTCAAGACCTGGTACCATCTTGTTGTCCAGATGGCTTTTTGAAAGGTTTTACTTGTTCCGCCCTGTACGTTTAGCTAATTCAACAGAGATTCAAAATACCGCTGAGCGTGAACGTTCATTAATTTATTAATTATTCCGTAACCTTTCTCTGACAGTGTTTGTGAATTTATCAGGCCCGAGTTATTTTGCAATTCGTCTTGCATGTTCGATTATTTTGCTGTACTTACTGTGGTCACTTGCTACGCTTGACACCTCGGGACTGGTTGCGGATTGTGTCTGTCTGTAATGCTAATGCCAGTACGACTTCGTATCGGCGATTATTCAACAATATTCACTGTGGCGCGAGCCTCTCGTTCACTGATAGTGAGTGTAAATGCCAAGTATTGCATGTAATATGTCCCGTCATACAGTCTAATGTGGGGATTTTCCACATAAGAGCAATAGATAACACAATCTCCTGTAAATATGTCCTGTGAAAAGATGTCCCCTACCCCAATTGATGTGATAGTTACGAAACTGGTCACTTCTTATGACTGTGGTGGTGTTCATGATGCGTCAGGGTTGATTAAGTGTCGTTATACAGGAGGGAGAAGTTTGCCGTCATCAGTATTTATTGTGTCATGGTACATAAATACAACAAACTCAACAACTTATAAACAGGGACGACGTTAATCTGCTACCTGAAATGTATTAACACCTACTCAACCTTGACCGACATAAACTCCGCAAAACAAATATAAATAGAGGTCCTGGTGACATATTAATTATAATGTCTTGCCTTTGACACATTCATTTAATTCTTCGAACCTTCGTTATGTATTTACGTAAGGTAATCCCGAATGCGCCTGGCGAGTTCTTTCGGCTACTGCAGACGGATTATGTTTGACCCAAGAATTAAAAGGTTTTTCGGTACATTTCATTTTAACTCATTAGTTATTATCTTATTGAGAGCACTTGGTAATTCCGCGCAGAGAATGGCGTAGTAACATTTTATATCATTTAGCGCACCCGGTTTCGGTTTCTTTTCAGACCTACGTCAGTAAAATGTGTTATATTTACTCGAAAATTTGGTCATCTAGCCGCCCCCCTCTTGCCTATATTGCGTGTAGATGCCTTCTCACTTTAATCTGGCTTTTCACGTCCCCATGCATATACAGTGCTTATAAACGTGCAAATATATGCACACACCTATATTCATGGTATATTGATGCACAAACACATGTACACTTTGTTCAAATTATCCCTCCTGTCAGATGTTGTACTGCCTCGTTAATTATCGATGACATTGAGGTTTAGTTAGCCATACTGTCTAAGTAAACATGAATATAAAAACAACAGATCCCGGTACGTTTAAAGTAGCTTCCAGTTTATCCGAAATCCCAATTAATCCAAAATCCCATTTAATCCAAAATCCTTTAAATATAGGTAGCTACTTTGTATAATCGTATATCTTCTTATGAAGAATGCTAGTTCTTTTTACTTCGTTTGTGAAATAGCAACAGTGAGTAAGGGATATTTTTAGTTTTCTTAGGGTTCACTATTCCGAAAAGGCTATCCTTGAAATTTGAAATTTGCTAGGGTCGTCGTGGGAACTCCTATCGGGCGCAACCGGAAGATATTCGGTTTTAAAGGGAGCAAAATTCGTGTGGAAGAAAATGGTCTGAGGGGCATGTGAATATGCTCCCGAGAAATCTGTCGATTTTTTAATAGTCCGTTTAAGCCTCTGTTTAACCTGTAGACCTCTCTTTCCAAAAATTAAATCATATATCACAAATATTAAATTGCACGTAAAAATAATTCGGACGTAATCGCAATGCCAACTTTATTGGTACGCCTGGTCAGCCGTACTGTATTTTTTATTAGAAAAGAAACATTGCTATAAGTGTCATAGACGTCAGAGCAGCTATCTTCAATAAATAACTCGCAAAAACTGGAGACATAATCCGCCATTTGAAGATAAAATCGACTGGGATAATGAAGTGTTTTGCTTTAAAACTCAGTCTCTGTTCTCTATACCTAAGGACAAATATAAGTACCCAACAAACTACAGGAAATAAAGCCAATGAATTACTAAAGATATCTTTTAAATGAACAAACGTTTCGTCGCATCTCGCATCCTCATCAGTTAATTTGAACCGGAAAGTGCAATGACCTTTATTTCTCCTTTGATGAATCAGGATGCTAGCCATGAGAAGAAATCAGTTCTGTTATTAACTGACGATATAATGTTCATAAGCAGCCAGGAAATTGCAATAATTAAGACTCTTAAACTTTGCTGTTAAGAGTACTGGGACGTATTCCGCTACCATGCCACAGTTGCTAAGGATAGTTCATAGTAGCCGCTAATTTATTGAAGACAGGGATTACAGACTTCAGGAATAACCAAGATATTGGATGTGTGGAATAAGTTTTATAGCTTGATGACGTACCATGGTGATGTCACTCTTACTTCATCTGAATACTTTAATACTGTATAATATACACTATTATTGGCGTTTATAGTTTTTTGAACCAGAGCTACAACCTACGAAAAAGAATACCTGCAGTTTTCCATCAGTCAAATTTTAATGTTCACAATAAATTCGGTGAAAAGAGATGTCTCGGGCACTTTTTAAACATTCTTAAAACCCATATTGCTCCGTAGGCAGTGTTGACTGATGTGTAAAAAGTCAAAAGGGTGAAGGAAATGCCAAAACGTAAGATAGGAGATTCTGACGTTTCAAGCAAAGGCTCTTAGTCGAAAGGAGACGTGAAATGATGAAGTGAAAGGTTTGAGTAAATCGTTTTACTCCGGCAAAAAGCCGTAGCACGAAACGTCAGTACCTTATCTCTTAAGTCTCGGCGGATCCCTCACCGTTATATGGCTTTCATGAGAAAGGTTAGATCAAGAACTGCCCTTCAGCGAAGCTAAACGAAAAAGTGGAGTTTATGTAAAATAAATAAAAAAGCGCGATAAACGCTACATGTGTGTTTCGATCTATTTTGCCCCGGTGCTGATACATTTAGTTTATTTATTGGTTTTTTAGTTTATTTTGTGATCTCCGAACGATAACTGCTTATCCTATAGAGGTTTTTGTCTGGATTCTGTAAAAAATAGACACTCAAGGATTCGCCTGTGACTCATTGTAAAACTCGAGGTTATTTAAAAACTTTCAGGATAGATGCTAAAATTTTCTAATAAATTATTTAAGTTACGGAATATAGTACAGAATGCCCATCTGTAGACTTGCATCACAAGACTTTTTGTTTGATGTTTAGGAAACGTGAGAGCTTGGATATATTAAGGTAGATGAATGATCTTCAAGCTCGATACTCAGGAAATGATTTCTAAGCCCCAGACGGGGATCGATCAGAAGGTTGCGGGTTCGATCCCCGTCTGGGGCTCAGAAATCATTTCCTGAGTATCGAGCTTGAAGATCATTCATCTACCTTAAGACTTTTTGTTTTAGACTGCACTGAAAAATCGTTGGGCAATTTTATATTTGCTTTTGAATCTGCATAACAAGAATCGAGATGGCAGTGGAACGACATATAAGGTACGAGCATATTTTGTATCTTTATATACACACTACTAATCTAGTTGTACATTATGATATTTAAAAAAATTTTTGTAAACGCGCATTTACGTTTTCCCGATTTTCGGTTTTACTCAATAGTATTTTCCGTTCAGGGATTATAGTACCAACGCTAAATAGAACATCAAAAATATATAAAAGTTTTACTGCTAAAGTTGTAAAACTGTATTTCTCATAGACGTAAATAATTTAGGTGGAAAACAGCAAGGGAGTCAGTGCTGAGATGTAGTTTGGGATGGTATGTTAAGTAACAAAGAATTTGACTACTTTAAACCTGATTGTCTCTTTAAATACAGAATTTTTTGAAAAGCCATATTATTCACTCAAAAATACTGTTTGATCTGATTTTTAAACGTCTTCAAGTTGGATGAAAAACCCGGCTGTTGTCTCGTTTTTCAACTCACTTTACGATGTTGGGGAACCAAACACTCCTCGTATGTGATATATAAAGTCAAGTATGGGTATGTTAGCCACGTGATGATTTAAACGATCTTGCTTTGACAGTTGATGTCATAACAGACGTGTACGATATTGTGATTGTCTGAGAAATATTGATACTCTAGGGCCCCGAATAGAAGGAGGGTTGGAATAGAAGGGGGGTTGGGTAAATCCCTAAAAATTAATAGGAGGGGGGTTATAGTAGGAGGGGCTAGAATTTTCAGGCCATCAAAAATAGAACCCTGATTTTGATTATAATGCTTTCATAAACAAATGACTAGGTATAGGGAACAACAAAAGAAAACAAGAACAAATAAGAAAAATTGTTAAATCGCATTTTATGTCTTAGGTGTGAATTTTGTTAGTCTACTTAAAGTAGCTCTTTATTTTGGTTAATAAAAAACTCTACAGTGCAGAAAAATGAAAATTCTGCATCAATAAAAAATATAATTGAACTCTCAGACCTTGAAATTTAATAGTGGGGGTGGTGGTTTAATAAGAAAGGGGGGATTGGAAAATTTCTTGAAAATTAATAGTAGAGGGGGACTTCTATTCGGGACCCTAGAGTATTCTATCTAAATTGCCATTCAATGAAGTAACATTTTACCAATGTACAAATATCCTACACGGTTTTTGACCAACAGTGTTGGATATTTGCTCACTGTGTACATTGTTTAAAAAAAATGAAAATCGAATATTTCGCATTTACCCTCGATACTATGAAATGGAATTTTTATATTTGATGACATTCGGAAATTTTCATCATCAAAAATAAAAAAAAGGAAATGTATTATTAATTTGCCAGGTCCAGGAGTGAATTTAACTTAAAATTCTTCCTGTCACAGGATGTTTATCTGAATCTGAACATAGTTAAAGATTATTGGGAAAACTGGTTAGATTGTCTTTCACATAACTCCCAAATCGACCTTTTTGCTCTCATTGGTGTACAAGTATATGCGAGAACCCAATACATTTGAAAGAAACTAAATGAATCTTATGATTTATAGACCGGCGGAATTCCACCTTTTTTCGGTCGTGGACTACCTGCTTTATCTACATCAACCCCCTACCAAGCAGTTGCTCAATCACACGGGACTGTAGTCCCACGAGTTCCTTCAGGTGGCAGCAGTAGTGGGATTAGCAGCATTACTTTAACGGCACAAAACAACTCCAATCAACCATCATCTTTTTACTCTTCTGGTATTCATTCACTTTCGCGTGAACGAATGGAACATACGCTGTCCTTAACTACGTCTTTGCCTCGAGGCAGTTTGGAAAGTAGATTTAGAACTCCTGGAATACGAAATCTGGAAGAATACAGGAAAAAAAACGAGAGTACTGAAAACAGTAAGAATTAAACGACCATATTTATTTATTTATTTATTTACTTACTTACTTACTTTATTTATTTATTTACTTATTTATTTACTTATTTATTTATTTACTTATTTATTTATTTACTTATTTATTTATTTACTTATTTATTTATTTATATTTTGCCACGGAAATAAACTGTATATAGTTGTGTGATATATCGTAGTTCGTACACCAAGCACCGGCATTTGTGGCCGCTTAATTTCGTCGGTGTACGCGCCTAGTTTTTCTTTTGATTTTGAAATTTTGCTATCATTGTCTCTGCTTTTAAACGATTGTATAGTTTTCCACAAAGCTGGAATTGCTGGCATAGGATCATTATTTCATCAGCAAATCTGTTATTTCCAACAACACTTAAAGTTTGCCGTGGAAGTCCGTGCGGTGCACAGGTTATTTAATTCGGTCGTTAGTGGATTTAGGCCAGCTTACACGCCTTAGAACGTCGTGAAAGACATACTGGATTGACCATGTTCATGAGATTGCTAAGGAAGTTCCTAACTGGTATTTGCATGGTAAAACGATGACAGTTTCTCATGGTTGTATGCGTGCTATAATGTGCACACGAGCCATTGTAACCCTTTTATTGAATCATGTGACTCTGGATAAGCTGCTGTTCTTATAATATATTGGGTAAAATAATTCTGAATTCCAAAACTTTGTTCAAAGACTTCCACCCCACAGTTTCTCTCTAAAGTTGAAAAATACAAAAATTTCTCCAACGAAAACATATGGCAAAAAATAGAGAATAGGTTACCGGATAAATTCGTTCGTGTTCTCCACAACCCTCGTGCTAAATTTTTTAAGGGAAACAAAGTTTTACTTGCATTTGAAATTTTGTTTTTCTTCGGAAAGTTTAATGCCGGACCTATTTTTAACGTAGTAGAAAGGGTAACTCAGAAATGACCTATAAAATAGCAAAAAACTTCAAGAAAATAAAGTAACTGACCAATGATGCGGATGCAGAACTTAAAACTACAGGGGCTTTCCTTAACAGATGATCATCGTTGAATTATAAAACATCAAATGACAGCATTCTTTCCTTTACTCGTCTCGGTCCGTATCCGACTTTTTAAATTTACTCTGGGTTACAGCATACAATTTTACTCCGGCTAGATGATCATCATTGAATTTTAAAATGTCAAATGACCGTACTCTTTTCTTATCTCTTCTTGGTCCGTCCCCGACTTTTTTTAAAATTTACTCTGGCTTACGCCAGACGATTTTACTCGTAAAGAGAGATAACTTGGACCGGAAATAGTTAATGGGTTCATTTTCAAGTCAGTAAGAACTCCAATTAGGCCATCACCAATAAAAGGACTAGTTCATCTTTCTATTGTTCTAATGTCATTTTCGTTGATATTCAAATCACAGTGTCGTTTGAAGCGTCTGATGCTTTGCTGATAAGAGACCTGATTTACGTATTCCAAGGAATTGATGGCAAATTAATAAAATACGATCAAGTAGATAATGCGTTCAGAATCGACCGCAGTGTTGGTGTATCCTTTTCTACTCGTGAATTGGTCAACAAATTATGTGAGTTGGGATGGCTATTTAGTATGATACGGCGATACCTTGATGCCAGGGCAGGAGACAAGGCCTTGGGACTTGTTGGTCAGAGCTTTTGTGCTGCCCTGCAGCTGGAACTGACTGAGTATTACCGCTTGATAGCTGTCTTCGAAGCTCAGCAACAACAGTTTACAGATGCTGGTCTTGGATATGAAACTTGCAGTAACTCTTTAACGCTGCGAAGGCTTCTTGTTTGGACCTATACTCCTTTATTGAGACTAAAGACCCTGGCTGCTTTGGTAGAAATTTGTAAAGGTATGAATTCACTTTCACTTTTCTCCCTGGCACTTTTACGAAACAACATAATAATCATCGGTAATGAGAAAAGTAGTGTATAAGATTCGTAAGAGACAGGCAGACAGACAAGTAGAAACAAGAACAAGGTACTGACGTTTCGAACGCAAGTCCTGCATTTTACTGTGATAAAGAGCTTTTACTGGAAACGTAAGTACCTTGTTCTCGTTTTTTGACAGGTACTTACTTTTAAACTCCTTCGACGTCGTTCAGAACTGTCTAGAAGAAGGTTGACGAATTAGTCGATAAATATCAGAAAACTTTATTTTATGAGCATAAATCGAAAATGAGTTTGAAATGGTGACAAATCAATGATCTTTGAAGTGAAGTTCAAAGTGACCTAGATTTTAAAAACCAAGGTTGGTTAGAATTGTTATCTTCTATACGTTCATTTACGTATGATAGAAGGTCGAGGTTTAATTATAATAACTTACTATTTGTTTAATTATAATAACTTACTATAATAACTTACTTATTATGTCGTATCGTTGAAGAACGAAACGACATCATTTCCCCAAACATTTCCGACAGAAGAATGTCGAAAATTTAGGTGAACCACCACCCCACAAAATTAGGACAATGCAAAAACCAGAGGCTGCATGAACCAAACGCCATTTAACAAATTCTTTATTTAACTCCGTTTGATTGGATGTTTGTTCGCTTAAATTTTCCGCACAAATCCCGCTCGTCGCTTAGTGTGTTTTAAAACCTGTGAGAAACACTTTCCCAGAGCTTAACTCACGCTTGGTTAAAAAATGACAAAACATTACAACAGGTGAAAACCATGCAATTTACTACACGATCATCATGGTTTAATTTCCACGAAACGTTGCCTACCTTCAAGTGGTACAAACCTTCATCATAGTTCAATTTCCACGAAACATTGCGTACCTTTAAATGCTTCAAATCTTCGGAAGGCCTATCGCGGTAGTTTATCAAAAATAGAACAAATTTGAAGTTCCTTGACATTTATTGCCTCTTGTTTCACGATTTTACCATGCAACCACGCCTAGCACCTTCATAATTTTGTTTTAATTATTGCAAGTTGCTTGAAATGCCATGAGCAGAATATTACCACGTCCACCTCTATTTCTGCTGTTGTCTATGGAATTTATCTTCTACATTCCTTGAAAACAGGCAAAATTTCTAATTTTTCCTTCGGAAGTGTGCGTGTGCGAACATAGTTCCCTCACATGGAATTCACGAGCGAACACGAAAAGAGATAAGAATTTTAAAAGAACGATTCATCGCAAAGTCATACAACGATATGTTGGAAAATAAGTGTCGTGGAGATTTGTGAAATTGCAGGAGCCCTACGGCCTTTGGAACTTTCATAAACCATCCCGCGGCTTTCTTGGACATTTGATGATTAATTTTCCTCACGCAAGGGGATTACTTTTAATAATACCTCTGGTCTTTTGACTTCGATGCTCAAACTTTGCTTGAAATTATTAATTGGTATAACATTAATTATAACAAATTAGTATAATTATTTAATTATTTAATTATTTATTAATTTTATTTATTACATTAATTAGAACAAATTAGTATAACAACCTTTCAATGCTTTTAACTTCCTCTTTTACTTGAACTCTTTCTCATCTTGAAGTCACTCTGAAATCTCTCTGCTTGAAATAATTGGAAATTGAAATATTTTGATTTTTCTTAAGGAAAAAAAGGTGGTGCACTTCTCTCGGCCATTCATTCGTACATGCAACATGGCGATCCATACGTCAAGGCTCTTGTGAAACACATTTTGAACCAGGTACGTTTGAATTTATTTGTTAAACCGTAATTTCATTGTGGTTTTGACCCTGTCGCGCTGTACCTCATACCACAGTTTGCTATGCGTACACCATGAACCATGTCTGTATACATGATGACGGACGGCGTTCTTTACCAACAAAATGTTTTCTTAGGTTGCTGAGCCAGTAAAGGTTATCCTGTCAAGATGGATCTACGAAGGAGACCTAGACGACGCTTTCAACGAGGTTTGTTACGATCCGTTTTCTTAAAAGAACGACGATGTCGTTTTGTATGAATTAGCTGGGGGTTTTAATCCAGCTCAAAAACCCTCATATAGTAACTAGAGGTGGTATTTTTGTTTTTCGCAAAGAAATTTATAACGAGGTTGTGACGAGTAGTTTGCTTGTATTACCAATATCCAATCGGTATTTCATTTCGATACTGCCTGGATCAACTTGGCTTTTGGTTTCAACATGTTATACAACAGGTTACACCTTTTCCGACTGCCGTAAATGTTCGAATTAACGCCACCTCCGATAATTATGACTAGAAATACATATCGTGACAGACTCGGATGTTGACGAGGCATGACTTGTCGTTGCTGATAGTGAAGGCTCTGACATAGACATTGACCTCGAATAAGATGTTTACTTAGGATCTAAGTTTTTGAAATTCTTCTGACTTTTCCTTAAAGACTGGTATTTGTGTGTATGTTATATTGGTTTAGTGGATGGTACTGAAAAAAAAGATAAAAATTGCCGTAGCTTTTCGGGAAATGCTCATGTCTGTGTTATTGTTTAAATAAAATATTATTCTGTCTAGATAAAATGTTATTCTATAAGCACCACTCCTGATTTGGCGACCCTCTTGCATAACTGTAAAAAAACGTAGAAAAAAACAAAACAAAACCAAAAAACAAACAAGCGCCCAGTTGTTTAAATTCTACTGTTTGTTAATCGGAAAAATGTAGGGATAATTGACACAACAGAACACTAAATGTGATCTAAATCTACGAAATCGTCAATACATTACAAATAACTTACAATATTTATTTCAGAGTCATTTTCTGAATAACGTGAAGAGAAAATTTCATGGTTATACCGCACTGCAAAGGTGAACTTGAAAACTTGAGTTGATTTGAGTTGGGATATCGAGTTATACCTGAAGTCTCGGGGTTACCAGACGACTGCTCCACCAGTTGAGCCACCGGACTCAGATGGGATTACTGTACTCAATTTTTCGAGTTGACCTACGCAGTATGGGACAATCATGAAAATTTCTCTTTATTTTACTCCATGGACCATCCTGAAACAGGAGTGAAATTCAGTACAACGTAACGGATAAACGTTAAATTGTCGTTAGAAACTCGCATGAAGTTACCGTATTTATCCGAATAAGCGCCCACCTTCGAATAAGCGCCCCCCCAGTATTTTTACTGGTTTCTTAGCCAGCGGTAGACAGCTGCCTAAAGTAGAAATAAGAGATATATTTTTTTTATCTTTTCGCTAAACTCCTTTTAATTCCCTCACGGTTTTCCAGTATCATTGAAATTTTCCTTAAAGTTTGAACCGAAATGTCCATGTGTGAACAAAGCTATTCCATCCTTAGAACCTCCTCTTCAAACTTCTCGGCGATGACTCGACTGGGCGTTCTTGCACGAAATGATCCCAGGACAACAATCCCGTTTTCACGTTTTCTTGGTCCTGTCACTTAGACAAACACCTTGTTTTCTTTGTGAGCTCTGAGGAACATATAAACAAGAAAAAAAAGTTCCACGGGCACGGGCCATACCAGTTTGTTTTCATCCTCAACGTATGTTCCAATAGCATATTCATCACGGTCGTTAGCTTCTCTACGCTCGTCTTTTCTGCACGTAAGAGTTTGGCCCACAGTTGGCGATATTATTCAATGGATCCTTGACGCCTGGGCTAGTTCAGACAAAGTAACGATCATAAACGCTTTAAGGAGCTGCGCATTAACTGCTGCTGAAGATGGCTCAAAGGATGAGCAAATTTCACTGCTTCCAGGAGTGGCAGCCCTGTTATGTTGGCCTAGAAAGATTGAAATCTGTCAATGAAGCAATTTTCGCATCACGGGAGAATGACTCTTTCGCTGCCATCACTCTCTCTGACATGGAAGAGGCGGCACCAGAAAGCTCTCTCATTGACATAGAGTAAAATAATTGTTAAAAGTTGTGAGCTGTTTTAAATATCCACAAACGTTATTTTGACCTGCTGTTTAAACTTTCCATGTTTTGTTTTGTAAAAGTGAAATAAATCCTGTATACTTTGTTTAGTTATTGTCCAAAATAAAAGAATCCTCATTGAAAATGACGAAAATTAAACAAGCGCTCACATTCGAATCAGCGCCCACTCTCAAGGTTCCAAAACTAAATAGGCGCCCAGGGCGCTTATTCGAATAAATACGGTATGTTGGATGACACCAGTCAACTGTTTCCACATAACCCAATTGGTAGGCTAGTGATTGAGCTAAGTTTTTTTAGTTAATTTTCGCAGTTTCGCTTGAGGATAATCACAAGTTTTCTTTTAAAGTTTTAAATCAGTGGTTTGTAGCCTCCAGCAACACACGATTCGTTTATCAATTTTCAAAAGATGTCGCGACGTCCTGTAACCATGCATACAAGTCTAAATGTAACATGCATTGATGGGTAGATGTATACGCTTTGCGAACCAGCACTTGCAGTAGCCTGCTGTTAGTCCTGGAATGGCATTTTAAACTGCAGGTTTAAGTTCATTTGTCAAAATTGAATATTGAAATCGTGGTTGATATCTCACACTTTAATGTTGGTGCGATATCCTTCGGTTTTAAAAATCCATATTAAAGATTTCCTCCGTTTCATTTCGCCGACACCACATGAACAGATGTCGAATCACTCGAATACATTGTTAACGTAAGAGGAACATCTTAGTAGCTTGCGAGGGTGAAGTATTATCAATTTTTTTTCGGACCGAAAATAAGTATCATACAGCGTGTTTTATTATCCCAGCCGTTGTCGCTTGACTCATCAAGAGTTTTTTTACCAACATTATTTTCTCGTGGATATCATGTATCGAAATACCTACGAAACTATCGTGTTTACACCAGTCATACTTCGGTTAGCCCGAGCGGATTCGGCACTATGTTGTGTAAAAAGCCACTTACAATCAAACAAATAAGATTGAAATTCTATAGTATCAGTATTGAAATACTTACGGAACCGTTGTGTTTGCACCGATCTTAGTTTGATTAGGCGTCATTGTACCTGAGAGCCGCGTACAAATCAAACATATACTAGTGAACATTGCCATTGTACTGGTATCAGCTATAATAAACCAACCCGTTCAGTTGACAATTCGAAAGCAAACCATTGTGCCACCTCTCTTATTTTAGTTTTATTGTAACACCTCAAGAAAAACGAAAGAGAGGCTGTTATAGGTCAAGAAGTGACTCTCATAACAGCGTTATCGAAGGAACGGAAGCTTCCCATTGATATTATATAGTTCCTGACACCTCTAACGGTTTTACATGCGCTGAAGTGAATGTCTTTAACTCGCAAGTCTGCATGCTGACCATCCATTCGATTTAGACATCAATCCGTACGTATGCACGGTGCAGTTTCGAAGTTTCCAAATAGACTACTGCAATCTTGCAGTTTCGGCTTCTTGCTTAGGAAGAGTGCGAAGGACACCTACCCGCAAGTATGCATAAACTTTTAAATTAAAATACAACGAAAGGTTCACGACTCCAAGGACTAGTTTATGTTATATAAAAATTTAATCAGCATTTTGGAGAGGACTGGAAAAACGAGACGCAAGAAATTTGTGCACAGAAAACACTGGGTGCACTTTGGGGGGCGAAAACGCGGTTTTCAAATTTAGCACGACTTGCGTGAACGGGGACTGTAACACTGCATTTTCATATGTGATCAAAAACACTTGGAAATATAACCATGATTTAGTATGGGAAAAATTATTTGGAAAATATTTCTTAATATTTCAAACAAAGTACTTTGGGAGCAACTCACTATCATGGGTTGCAACGACAGATTCCCGAATAACATATTCACTGAAACCAGTTCAGTTCAGATTGCTTTAAAATCTCTTCTCAACTTGCTCTGAGAAATGGGACTGATTCACGACAAAGAATGTTTTATCCCCCATTGCCCTCTTTTTCAGAGGGGCTATTATTTCTTCAGACATTTAATCCTTATCACCTCGGTGTCGCGAATTATTTTTAGTCAATTTGCCATATTATTCATGTTTACTATCTTTAATTTGCCTCCAACAACTCAGTCAGTGAACACAGGCACACGCTGTTTGCCTATTTTTACGAAAACTTATATTTCAGCTTATCGGTGAACTTGGACCACTAAAATTAACCAAGTGATATACCCTGATATAACTATTGTTGTTTCAGGTGTGCTTAGTCAGGGAATCGTCCACTGCATTAAATACGCGACTTCAGCAACAGACCATTAGTTCATCTCTCGTTTTTGACATGTGGTTGATCATTCATACCACTTATTACAAAACGCGACCTAAACCAATTTAATTTCGCTATCTGAAAAAACCCCCCCAAAAACAAAAACAGCTTATCCTTTTTATACATATTTTGCCAGTTAACCAACTTTGGTTGATAAAAGAATCCTTCACAACGCACTTACCTTCAACCATGTGCAAGGCGATCATCTTAATTAGTGCAATTTGTGCACTCGATTGTTCCTCTTGATGTAAGTGATTCAGTCACAAACGTTTTTAGGACTTCCTGTGCCTTATGAAGGACTGTTACTTCAACCAAAGTTGGTTAACTGGCAAAATATGCATAAAAACGATAAGTTGGGTTTGTTTTTCTTTTTAAAATGGCGAAATTAAGAAGGAGCAGATTGCGTTTTGTAATACGTTGTATGTAAACCCCAAGTCAGAAACGGTAGATTAACTAAGAATGGTCTGTTGCTGAAGTCGCGTATTTAATGCAGTGGACAATTGCTTCTGACTTATGAGACTCAGTCACAAGATTTTTAGAATTTATTGCTATAATTCCGAACGAATCTTAAACTAAAATTTTGCTCTCAAAGAACAATCGCATGCATAGCCCATGCATGCAATGTTATGAGACAATCATATTGTGTAGGTTGGCCTTACTTAATTAGAGGAGACTGTATAAAATTATAAACAAATCTAGCAGAACTCAGTTTAACTCTTTCCTGTCCATAGTTTTCCCTTTCACGAGTATAATTGCTTGGTGTTAGTTGGAGTAGAATAACCGAAAACTTATGTGAACAGTGGGGATTTAAACCTAGTTTGTTAGTCTAAATCTGTTTTTATGGGTGTCAACTGGGAATACGTCTGTGTGTTTGTATTAACTTCCGCAGATGTTATCACCATTAATTTAAATCCACTGTCGTACTCAGTAGGAACAATGAAAACCGCATTTCCGAGATCTATTAACACCAAGTGAATGATGGAAATGTTGTAATTGTCTTTTGTCGCGGAGACGACGAGAAATAATTAATTAAAATTTTTTTGGAATACAGTCATGACATTTTTAATTTAGAAAAGCTTTTTATGTTCATGTTTTGTTACGCGAGGTCTGTCTGAAGGGCAAGAAAGCAACACTTACTGTTAAATATCAATGCAGAGAAATATTTTGAAACAAACAATGTCTGGTGGACCTTCTGCGTGTTTCAAGCAAGGCTTCTTTTCTAACGACGGTTTTGTCTTACACTTATAGCACAATATTAAAGTTAAGTTTAAAATTGTGCTACCTGTGAAGTGGTAGATTCTGATGAAATTTTGATCAGTGCGAGCACAATAATTTTTGAATAATGAACGGACATGGATAGGGAGAAAGCGTTGGATAACAAAGGATGATAAACTGTCAATCAGTTAAAAGAGAGGGATAACCGGACGGCAATACCAACAAAATTATTAGTTACCGTTTCCTAATTATAGCCTGGCGTTGTCTCTGCGATTTGATTGTACTTTTAAGTACTATTTAATAGACCTTTTTAGTAAGACTGGTGTCAGCATGCGCTTGGCGGTGTTTGCGAACAAAGAAAACAACATTCGATTGTTTTTGTTGTGGATATAGAAATCATTCAAGAAGTCAAGAAAGTTTTTATCGGAATTCAAGAAATTTTTAATCTGCAGTCTTTGGTTAAAGCTTAGAATACGTTTTATATTCGTGGTAGCTTGTGTCTAGTGCGTCTGTCTTTAAAAGACAAATGCGATAATTCACGTAATTAACTCTACATTTTCAGAGGTGTAACGTTCGCCAACTAAATGAAATGATTTATTGGGCAAATTAGTTTCGGTATAAACAAAAAACCAAACAATACAAGCTATCATTAATGTGAAAGGAGTTTCAACCTTAAGCATGTGGAGTTGATTAGAACCCTTATCTAGTCTCTCTAGTTTGACCTTGGAAAACAAAACAAACAAGATCGCCCAGTAGGGGGTTATTTTATCAGGAAAGTGCATCCCACATATAAAGGTTTGCTAAGAATGTCTAATTACTAACCAAAATCCGTTCTCACGATTGAGTTTTTATGGAACTTGTTTGTTTATTTAAGAAAACATGTTCATCGTCACTGAGCGCTAAAATGATTCCAGTCCAATTGTTTACCCAACCTCGTCCAAGTAAAGCCTTCTTGTAGTCATTATGAATGGTAAACCTTGGATATATATATTTAACTTAGAAAATATTCCCCAAATAGCAGAAAGTTGTTATCAGCATGTCCAATTGATCACCTCAGTATCACGTGTAATTTTTGACCTGGTAAAGGAAACAGGGTCCGGAAATGTGCCCAAATACGGTCCATGTCTTACAAATGTACGAAAGGACCAGTGGGCTTGATGGCGAATCCCCTGATTGATGATCGACTGTGATGTCCTAACAGCAGTGGTTGTCAAGGTTTTGTCCTCAAGATTCCAGAGACCCTTCAAATAAGATAAGGAGATAAAGTTTCCTGACCGTTTCGCTTTAGTTTAGTCAAAAGCAGTTGCTACTTTTGACTTTTAATTACGGCCAGTAAAATAATTTGTTCTTCACTGTGGTCTTGCAGCAACAGAAATTTATGAAAAATCCCCAAAATTTATTTTCATAATTGACTCAACACCAGCACATTTGCCTTAATTCCGTCAGCTGTTATCGCCAATTTATGTTTGTATTGTGCGACGAGATGCCGAAGGTTATTGGCTACCTACTCCCTTATCAAATATCTTGGCTTCGTTTCACGTTTTCTGCCCATGGAGTTCACAATTGTTACATCAACTCCAAAATTATCGATGAGCTTCTGTCGCTTGAGTCAGTTGACTGTTAACTTTTTGGTTCGTTTTTCTGTGCCAGGAAGGTGATGATGACACTTCTAAAGGCCTACTCCCATTAAAACTGTTCGGGATTTTCAAACTAACATCACAAGATCCAAGCAAGCATGTTTTAACTCGCATGAACATCCAGTTTAAAAAAAAAAAAATGGACAACATGTAACATGTTATCCTCATTAACATGAAAGTAGCCAAGAATGATTGTCGCTGGCGACATTTTCACAATAAGCATTGTGCCAAAGCCCAAATATATGGGTCAGTCATCACCCAGTGGATCATTTAAATGGTCGTGAAAAGCAGCCACCATCTTGGAGTTGCTTTGAAGCGTAGTTTGAAAATCGGTCGGTATTCGGGTCGATTACATGGTTGCGACCTTGCTTCATTTGTTGGCAAGGGCAGCAGGTGAACACGTAAGTGGCACGTACGTGTAAATAGTTCGTTAACCCCTTTGTGCCTGTGGAGTATAGTAAATTCAGTAAACCTACGGTTGACCGAAAAATCATTGAGCCGCTAACTACGTTTGCAAGCTCTACTCCCATGTTCAAAGCGTTAACAAAATTTCGGCCAGGCATACGGTGTAAGTTTCGTAATGGAACTAAAGCAGACCACAGGCTTTTGTTTTGCGGAATTCCAGTCCTTCAAAGCATGTCTTCATATAGGTACTGGTAGGTTGGGAACACAGCGAGGGACAGCCTTTTGGTATATGGTAAAGCCTTGTTGGCGACTTCAGATAGTCCGTGAAAGTACCGACTGCAGTCGGAAAAGCTTTTCGCTAACTTTAACGGTCAATGGATAGATAGCGGCGTTTCAGCGAACGTTACGACTGTAATGAGACGAAGCGTTACTCTTTTCTATTCTTAACTCCTCGCTATCCGTATATTATTTTACTCCTGCCAACACCTGACCAAGTCCAGTATAAATAATTGAATTAAACAAGCTCATTAAATCAATGCCAAAAGTAATCATTACACACCATGACCAGGTTTGTTGGCAAGCATAACATACGGTCACTTCGTCAGGTCGAAAGACAGATCGCTGACCAAGAAAAGTACGTAGAATTCAGCGGTACAACCCTACGAGAACCGCATTTTTTCCGAGGAACTCATTTCCTTCTGCCAGGAAATGCATTTTTAGAGTTTCCAGGCAGTTAAAGTGGCTCTAGACAGTTTATTCAAGAGTTTCAGTGTAAATTTGAGACCCCTAAACAGGAGTGTCATACATAGACAAACCGTCTGAGAATGAAAAAGCATAATGAAGTTAGGAGTTCCTATGGTTACTATCGCAACAGCGGCGATTCAAAATGGCGCCTAATTACCTTCTAATATAATTTATATGCACATTTTCAAGCTATTCTGCTCGGAAAAACTTTCTGAGTCCCTGACGGGAATCGAAACCGTAAACTTCTGATCGCCAGTGAGATGCTCTAACCATTGAGCTACATAGAGTCAGATGGTGAGTGAAGGTTACATTTATGTACTGGTTCGAATTGATGGTAGACATGTACTGCCAGTCTGCAAGTCTCGATATGTCGCCTATTTAGTACTAATCAATGAGTTATTAAATGTGGTAGCTTGGTAGATATATGTTGTTTTATATGCACGTTCTCAAGCTATTCTACTCAGGAAAACTCTCTATGTCCCTGACGGGAATTGAACCCGTAACCTTCTGATTGCCGGTGAGATGCTCTTACCATTGAGCTACATAGGGACTCACAAAGTTTTTCTGAGTAGAATAGTTTGAGAACGTGCATATAAAACATCACATCTACCAAGCTACCACATTTAATAACTCATTGATTAGTACTAAATAGGCGACATATCGAGACTTGCAGACTGGCAGTACATATGTCTACTATCAATTCGAACCAGTACATAAATGAAACCTTCACTCACCATCTGAGTCTATGTAACTCAATGGTTAGAGCATCTCACCGGCAATCAGATGGTTACTGTTTCGATTCCCGTCAGGGACTCAGAAAGTTTTTCCGAGTAGAATAGCTTGAGAACGTACATATAAAACATATATCTACCAAGCTACCAAATTTAATAATTTACTTCTAAAAAAAATTTAAATGACCTCAAATGGACGTGCTGCTTATTAACGTTTTGAAGTCATGTACACCGTGATATATTCTTGTATCTCTTTTAAATTCATCTATTTTCTGTTAAGTTTCAAGTGGTAATTTGAATTTTGGGAACACATAACGCGCTATGAGTGCTGTATTTTAACTTACTGTTGTTTTTGATAGTTTTTTGTGGCTGCTGACTATAGCGTACCAGATGAACGGTTATGGTCGGAAAAATACAGTATCAGGAAAACCATGCTGCCTTCGTTTATTTCTCTTGAGTTGGGGACTAAGGTAGGGAGTTAAAAGTACATAAAATTGGAGTTAGTACAATTTTAAGTCAATATTTTAAAGTATCCGATAATGTACATGAGAGACATGTCTTTCCAAAGAAAGAAAGCTTCTATTTTGAGAAATCAACTAGAATCTATGAATGTATCGATGCATGGGCACTTGTAGTCTGAAGATGCGTTTACATCAGATCATTGTTTAAAAGATTTCCAAAAAGATTAACCTCCAAAATTGGACAGTCTATGAAAAACCTGTTGCACAGTTAGGAAGTGAATCGACGTGCGCTATTTTGCGTATAGACTGGATAGCGAGGTCAGTCATATAGTGAATATGTATATATGTATGTGAAGACTTCCTTGCATCATAAGCCAACAAGAAAGATATTAATAAACTGAGATTACGAATTATTTACTTCCATTTTAATTGGATAACTAGCTCATTGTTGACATAGTTTGGTTTCTAAACATACCGCGTCTGAAAAAGAGTCAGGACAACAATTTTTTTTTGCTGTAGGAGTAACAAGGTGTGTTCTTTCTTCAGATTTTGAACATTGGTAAATCTATAAATTTTATTCATCAAGTTTGCCTTGACCGTATCACGCTACAAAAGCGTCAATCTGTAAAGAACGTTAACCAAGGTAAATTGAATTAACAAAATATCTTCATAATACGCATTGCTTATTTTCCGTACCTTCACTGATACACTGCAAATTCATCATCGTTTATAACTGCAGTGCATTGTTTCCCCGTCCCTTTAAGGTGCCACTTAAGTGCAAGTTTAAACAAGTAACCACAGCTTTTAGTTGTTGAAGGCTGTATTGGTGAAACTGATGTGTTACTGTGACGGGGCGACTTTATGACTGCTACCAGACATTTTTCACGATGCGTTTTATTTATTTGAGAACACTCATATAATCGCATTTTCAATTGCTTACCTTGTGTTGGCTCTTTCGAGTTTCTTGAACCACCAATACTAGATTGGTTTCTGTTTTAAATGACAAAAGAAGAATGAAATGATAAAACGTTTATATAGTGTGAAGAAAACTTTTCGTAGGGAAGTTTGTCATCAGAGTGAAGCCTAATGCAGCTGCGCTGACGAACCGCGATAGGGGGAAAAAAGCTGTCCACAGGTGCTGATTTTCCACATGCCCCAAAATGCGGAGGGCGCCTAAATTTGATAGTACGAAAATTATTATATAAATTTTAGAAAAATGTGAAAATGTCGCAAGGGCTATTATGATTTTATTTCTCTAGTTTTTTTATAACTTTTAAACAATTCAGTTATTTATGAAGTATAAAATGGTGAAGCGGGTGCCACAACCGCTGATAGTGCTCAGTATGCCGCAGCAGCTGCGTGCCTGAATTGTTCAGTTAGAAGTTCTTTGCATCGTTTAAAATTAAAATTTTTGATCTTAGGTTCAACAAAGCTTACCGATAAAGAGGATTTTGTTGGCGCAGCACTCCAGCAAACCGTTGATATTGCGTATAAGGAAACCAGCAAATACTTGCTGGAAATTCTGTTTAACAAGTATAAGTTTGTGGAACATTTAAAGGTAAACGTTATTCTAGCTTTGAATCAGATCTATGGGATCAGGAGCAAAAGTAAATATTTGGATCGAGCTGTTTATTTTTTGCAACAAATTGTGGTAAAGTAATAGAATGCTTTTTTATTAAACTAAATAAGAAAAAATAACATGAAATAATGCGGCGAAAAAAGAAAAAAGTCATTGCTCCGCATAGCATTTTACTTGTCGGCCCTGTCCATCACCATTAACGATCTACTGGATGGTCGTAACTCTTACTCTCTTGGCCGAGCGAGACCGTTATCTAGTCCAGCTAGTCGCAGATGACCTCAATAACTTGAATCGGAAAGATTCGATTGATATGACGTCTTGGTTAACGATGACTTAGAATGTTGCGAAAGGCGGTAATGCGATGTAAATAACCCTCTACGTAGCTACGGCTTTAACTGTCGTCAAATTTTGTGGATATGGTTCACTTTCTATTTGCATGATTTTCTCTTTTCTTTCTTTTTTCTTTCCTTCTCTCCTTTCTTTCTTTTCTTTTTTCTTTTCTTTCTTTTCTTTTCGTTTTTTCTTCTCTTCCTTTTCTTTCTCTCTTTCTTTCTTCCCCCCTTTCTTTTCTTTCTTTTCTTTTTTTCTTTTCTTTCTCTCTTTCTCCCTTCTTTTTTCTTTCTTTCTCTTTTTCCTTCTTTCTTTCTCTTTTTCCTTCTTTCTTTCTCTTTTTCCTTCTTTCTTTCTCTTTTTCCTTCTTTCTTTCTTCCTTCCTTCCTTTCTTTCTTTCTTTCTCTCTTTTGTTGTGCTTTAATGTCTTGTTTAAAAAGATAATTACATAAAATATGTTTAGGGCTCTAATCGAGTAACCTGAACACCTTAAACCAACTATACTAAATATATACATATTAAAAATCCTAAGTTCTAACAGATTTAAAAAGGTTCTTTATGCGGATCGAGCGAAATATAACTGCTTTTTGCATTCTTTTCAAAACACTCTGTAGTAATTTGTCCTGTTGTAATAGCTTATTTAGCAAAGTTTTTGAGCACTTTAAGTATCCTACCGATGCATCCAGCAGCACGTTAATTGGGTAGACGTCAGAGCTCTCATATCTTCTCTGGAGCTCAACACGAATTTCCTGGTATTTGTCTGTGTTTTTCCTTGTCTTTCTTCTCCATGTTGGTAATCCATGGGCAGCTACATTCAACAACTGCAACCGTCTTACGTCTATGATTGACAACTACCATATCCGGCCTATTTCCCTGTTCAACTGTCGTTGGGAGCTGAGGGCCAAAAGAGTAAATTGGAATGTCCCAGAAGACCTCCAAGTCATCAGTCTTCTCAACCGGTTTAGGTTCCACATTTGTGTTTGGGGGAGGCATCGTCTTAATAATGCCAAATTGTTGCAGTATTGTAAAATACAAACATTTAACTACATTATTATGACGATAAAGGTATTCTGTCTGGGAAAATCGTGGACAACCAGTTAGAATGTGAGACACGGTTTCAGGGTTACTTCCACAAAGACGGCAGAGATTGGTGGTGACATCTTGCCCAAGTTTTAAACTGTAGTACACCCGAGTTGGAATAAGTTGTTGAACAATTTCCTCCATATCAGTTACAATATCCGTTGAACAGCCCTTCCAGCAATTCAATCAGGGGAAACCTCTAATTTAGTCTTTCACTTCCCATCGCTTGTTAGTAATGCGACCAAGCCATGGATGATTGGTAACCGCTTTCTTAATATGCGCAATACTTGCTTCTCGGAGGAGGGGTTTAATGTTTCCCATCTCATTGACTATTTTCTCACCAGTGGTGTCAGTTGTACACTTAATAGTTCACTTATCATTACTATCCTTGCAAATATCCACCCCCAGCTCCTCTGCATACTTCTCAGCATCCTTCATCAACGATTTCTTTCCTCCACTTCTTGCTTGATCAGCTTGGGCAGCTGCTTTAACGGCTTGGTCGGTTTAGTATACAAATGGAGGGCGGTTTTGATCTTCACCTCTTTATATTCTTGTTCAACACTTTTTAATCCTCCACCACCCATTGACCGGGGGAGATACATTAAATGCACGGAAGCGTAAGGATGTCTTCCCTTATTGTTTGTTAGTATCTTGCGTACTTGTCGATCAAGTTCCTGGACTTTATACATTGTCCATTCTCTCGTTGTCATAAAGTATGATAAGGCTGACATTGCAAACGTGTTGGTAGCTTGTGTACTTTCAGAGCATCTGACAGTGGCGATGACCATATCAACCATACACGTTGCAAAAATTCTTTTCTAGCTCCTTCTCGAATCATTATTTCATGTTGCCCGAGGTGCTCATATATACCAAGTAATTTGTATGGTCGGTTCTTATCCACTGACCGGATTGTTGTTCAATCATTCAATTTGGCTACGGATTCATCATCAAGGATACGTCTTTTTACTTTCATAACTGCACATTTTTTCGTTCCCCATTCCGTGTTCAGATCTGCCATACATACTTTTGTCAACTGTAGGGCCGGATGGAGCTTCTTATCGCTTGCTGAGAACATTTTCAGATAATCGATGAACGTGGTCTGTGTAATTTTCAACTGAATGGGTTTACTTAAGACATATCCGTTCATTGTCCGTATTTTCCAAGCGAGTGGTTTCAGATATATGGTAAATAGCTTCGGACATACGGAATCGCCTTGCAACAAGGCTTTCTTGAGGATAATAGGACTCGACTCTTGCCTTCCTTCTTTGGTGATAACTGAGAGACATGTTGAACACCCAGTAATCAGTTTCATGATGGCTGAAATACATCTAGTTGGGAACTTGTGCATGTTGAGGATTCTTTTAAGAACTGAATAATTAACACTATCGTATGCTTTTGGTACATCAATCCAAGCACACGCCATATTTCGTCTACGTTCCTTCTTTCTATCGTTTCTCTAACATCAAACATCTTCCATAATTACTTTGTCAATTAACAAATTGTCCAGACACCCAGAAACTCTTCCTCTTGCTCCTCTCTGGTCTTTTTGTAGTATTCCTGTTTGCTGAAGATGGTTATCCTCATATGGTACCATAAGAGATGTCATTAATTTATATGTCGTGTTTAAACATGTTATTGGCCTTTGGTTTGCCGTATCCTATTCGCCCTCCTTCGAGATTAGTAAAGTGCGTCCTCTATTTATCCATGCTGGCAAGCTAATATCATTGTTAAGTAGTTCTATTGTTTTTAGATAGTGGCTTATGCAGTACCGTGAGCTTCTTCAACCAGCAGTTACATATACTGTCCGGGCCTGCTGCAGACCAGATTTTTTTTGTTAATGGTTTTAGTGATTTGATCTTTACTAGTCCCTTTTGTAGCATCATGTTCCCGGCCTTCACTTGCACAGCAAGCATTCATCGCACTTTCAATTTCTTTCAACCAAGCTGCATTTGGATTACACTTTCCATCCATTTCCCAGATTGGTCTCCAGAACACCTCAGCCTGGTGGAGTGAGTCAAAGCATGGTTGGACATCACTTTCATTGTTGTATTGGACCCAATCTCCTATTGTTGGTCTGAGATTTTCCGGATCTAGGGAGATACGTCGACGCAGGGTATCATGTATTTTTGTGGGTTGACTTGTGTAAGTGTTGTTCCATTTCTTAGATATTGTCTGTTTAAGTTTTCTTTTTCGTTTCCTTGCTAGTCTCTTCAGTGGCAGTTTTTGTTTTTCAATGAAAGCGTAAAGACTAGAGCAACTAATTTTGACCTTTCTTTCCTCTTTCAAATCCTTTTGATTCTTTTTCCCTTTTCTTGTAAGTTTTCCATTGCTCTGCAGTCGATGGATTTCCGCGGTTGCCATGGAAATTTCTTTTCTTATTTTCACAACTCCCATTTCGATTTTCTTTAAATGGGTATCATTGGTTGTTGTTGATTTTATCTTGGTGACCCGTTTTTCTTGGCTTTGCCCGTCTTCAAGAGCCAGGCTGCCGGAGTAGGGTATATTATACAATTATGTCGCCACAGATGTACTCTTGGGTCAGTATTGCTATTTTTTATTCATCAGTTTCTATCATCACTGTATTTTCCCACTGATTACACAAGCCATTGCTTTCAGCTTCAATATGTCTAGCGGAATTAGCATTTCTTCTTGAATATTTTCACTAAAATTTTTTGCCGAACTTTGCTGTTTTAATATTTCCTCTCGAACTAACTTGGCATCGGTTAACGTTTCCAATTTAAGCTGATTTGCCCTCACTCTCAAGTTATCTCTCTTTCCGTCTCATTCTTCCTTTCTTTCTTTTTTTTCTTTTTTTTCTCTCTTTCCCTTTCTTACTTTCTTTCTTTCTTTCTTTATTCCTTTCTTTCTTTCTTTCTTTTATTTTCTTTCTTTTCTTTCTTTCTTTCTTTCTTTTTTCTCTCTTTCTTTTTTCTCTCTTTCTTTGTTATCAATCAGTTAATTACACATATATTTGTTTGTCTTCTTCTTCGCTTGTCTATTTGTTCTTTAGTTTGTTTATTTGGTTTTTTGTTGGTTTTTACTTTGTTGAAGTATTTGTAATGTTACTTAGGCAATGAGACGGTATCTTCTTCTTGGTCAAGGGGATTTTATCAGACATTTGATGGATTTACTTGAGTGAGTTTGTATTTCTATAGTTGTATTCGTGAATGCGTATGTTTTATGTATTGTTAGTTTAATCATTAGATTAGACGTTAAACAAGTTCATTGAAGAATCTACTGAACGAATGGTTGATGAAAATTATACCGAAGTTTCATAAATTGGCAGGCAAGTGGGCATTCACAATAACTTGTCCACAATTCCGACTGTGGCGGACAGAACTGCAGTGGCGGGAATTTTGCTCTAGCTTTGGACCTTTTTAACCTTATAGTGAAATAATTTCCATGTTAAACGTACTCATATTACTTCAAGAAATCTGAATTTTTTAACCTAATTCCATAATGATGTTTATTGAAAAAGCTCATTAATTGATTAAGTAGTTTGCTGGGAGGGAGGGTACGAGGGTGCATACGTACGCATAGTACATGCATTAGTGCGCTTACACACAGACACAAGTAAGAACGTAAAGTAAGTACATCGGTAAGTATTGTAGAACTGATGTTGTTAGGAAAGTTCTCGCATCATCGCATCCTGTACGTAACACCTATCTGTATTTAATCTAGTCGGAGAAAATGTTAGATTATTTCCTATATCTTTGTCTTTGTAATTGTGTAGACCAGATCTTGCAAAGCCTGCTAGCACGTTATACACTCACAATCTCTCTGGAGTTCTTGAGGCAGCCATTAGAGCCACAAATGCTCAGTTTGAAGATCCTGATATCATAAAGAGACTTGATTGCCGTCTACTTGAGGTATTCGACAGCAGTATGAACCCGTAAATGCATGTAACGAAGGGAGGGATCTAACTTTAGCAAATTAATTATTTGTCTCTTAACACTTCGCTTTGTATTCTACGTTCCTCTTTACGACTAGGTCTTCCCCACTAATCCAACAGCCTCAACTGTGGCGTGGGGTTTTATTATTTCGTACGATGTAGCTTTTATATATCTATCTATCTATCTATCTATCTATCTATCTATCTATCTATCTATCTATCTATCTATCTGTCTGTCTGTCTGTCTGTCTGTCTATCTATCTATCTATCTATCTATATATGTTGATTACTTATTAACCTAGTGTGAGGTCTGTACGGGAAAGTATTTGCCTGAGGTTTTCGTAAAGAGCGAGCGACAAAGGAGCGAGGTCTGTGCGAAAAAACCTGAGGGCAAATGCTTTCCTGTACAGACCGAACAAACGACGTTAATAAGGAATTTATTATATGGCTTTTGGCTCCTTTCTTCATCGCTTTCAACGAAACTTTGTGTTCTTGAATTATTGGCTTAGGGTTTACTTGCTTGTTTTTACCTTTTACTTCGTGTTTTTTTGCATCTAGTTTTCTGCTCAAAATTATCGTTGAGAACATTTAACTTCTTTTTTCGTAGTTTGTTTTCATGAACCTTCTGTAAAACGTACCGGAATCTTGATTGCTTTTCTTCAAATTAACTTGGAAATTTTCCCGCCAAAACTAGCTGGTCTGTACGAAAAACTTATTGCACGGCTAGGCAGCCAATTAGTGTGCGTCATTTTGCGTACAGACCGGATAGCGAGCTTAGCCATATGATAAATCTATCTATATATATCTATATGTAATATTTATAAAATTCATTAAAAATTCATAAGGAAAAGACAAAAGAAAATCATAAGCGTGTCGGATCTGTATATGTGATAAAGATACATATGCCTTTATATGTGAAGAGGTTCAAATTTTTCGTCTTACGAAAGATAAATTTCCAAACTTTCTTCGCAAATTAGCGTATTAAGAGGTGAATATCATAAGACATTTAAAAAACTCGCGGTTCGTGCTTTATCGGGTCTAAAGCACTCGGCTATCACCTCGTGTTTTATATCCTGATAAAGCACTCCTGCTCGGTTTTTAAATATTACATCTATATCTGTCTGTCTATCTATCTATCTAATATATATATATATATATATATATATATATATATATATATATGTATATATATACATAACAGTGGTGAGAGATTGACCTTTGTTAGAGTGCTCGATACTTCGAATAGTAGAGCTGTTTATAATTTATAATTTATAAACTTAAAACTGTTTGTTGTTACTCATTTGGCTATAGAGGCGCAGAAAATTGGAATACATTACACAATAGCCTTAAAAAATCAGAAAGCGTTACCATTTTCAAATCATTGCTAAGACGTAACATGAGATAATAGAATATATATGCACACATTTATCTACATGCACCGATGCACGCGTATATATTTGTTTTTATTGTGATTTGTTTATCTATTAATTTTAGTTTTATTGTTGTAAATAGTAGTTAAGAATAGTTTGCTAAATCTTGTAAATAAGCACGGCCAGTTGGAAGATCACTCTTTTCTTTTCTTTTCTTTTCCTTTTTTATAACAGTGAAATTGTACCGTGTTAAAATATTGTAAATAATAATAATATTAACTCAGAGTTTCACGCCATTGAGAGGACGACCTTCAGGCAGTTGGAAGGTTCGGTCAAATTATTCCTTTTGTATGTCTCGCATCACGATCATTCCCATGGAATGTGCGGTGTCGTCACCACCACGTGCCTATTCCACTTTCCGATATTAGCGCCTTTGAAGTTCTTTATGGACAATTTAATGCAAAATGCCGACATCGCATCAAATTCTCCGTTCAAATTCAAACTCCAGTTATCTGAAGATCGTCGTCTCAGCGGCGTGGAACTCTGAGTAACAACAAACAGTTTTAACTCTATAAATTATAAATTATATATGAATGATATATTTATATGCATGATATGTATGTTGTGATATTCGTAAGAGATTCTGAAGGCGGAAAACATAATCTTGTGATAAAGCGCCCAGCAAAAATATATAAATATATAAATAAATAAATAGTGCCCAACAAAAAACACGAAGTGGAACCATAAAGAATGATAAAGTTTAACCTGGCCTTTCGTTCTCAACTTAACAACATCCTCAGAGAATATAATATTACATCATAAGGGTATATAATATATGTTACAAGCAGAATACTAATTAAGACGACGGACCAATCAGGAGAGGAAACTAAACATAAGTTAAAGATGACAAAGAAGCGACATGACGTAAACGATAAGGTGACGAGAAGGAATTATGAAAACAGGTAAAGAGGTGTTGAGCCGACATTGGCGTTGAGAGTCGGTTTCAGTTTGTTAATTAATAAACTCTCTCGTAGCAGAAGTTCGGATTAAGACCTACATCATTGACGAATATTATAATGAGACTCATCGAAAAAATAGTTTTTAAACAAGAGATTTTATTGCAATCCAATTCATTGATAGGTAAAGATCAGTTTGCCTATAAAGAAGGTACTAATACAACAACTGCCCTTATTAAGTGTCAGTACTATTGACTTAAATGGTTAGACAAAGATGCTGACTTTGTTCGAGTTATATCATTCGATTTTAGTAAAGCTTTTGATTCTGTCCCCCATGACATTGTGTGTGAAAAACTTAAATCGACGAGTCTTAATCTTTACATCAATAATTGGATTATTAGTTCCTTAACGAATCGAAAACAAAGAGTCGTGGTCGACGGGATTGAAACGGAATATGTTGATATTAAGAAGGTTGTACCGCAGGGTACGGTCCTCGGTCCTTTTTTATTTTCACTAATGGTCAATGATGTAAAACCCGAAGATCCGAAAAATAACATACTGGTCAGATTTGCGAACGATATGACTATTAGTGCACCTGTGAAGTCAACTTGTGATTCGGCGTCTGTTGAAGTCAGAAACATTGAGAATTGGGCGAGAAATAATAGGATGTCCCTGCCTGAACCTTTCAAAAACGTGGGAAATGCTTGTGAGTGGTGGAACTTCAAAGCCATTACCACCAGCAGTAGTAGGTATTGAACGCAAGAAATGGTTAAAACGTCTTGGTATTACCTTTCAAGATGATCCTCGTTGGGATTTACATGTCGATAATTTATTGTTAGAAGGTGGTAGTCGTATGTACATCTTGAGGGTATGCAGGTCTTATGGTTATTCTAGAGACTACCTTAGTAAATCGTTCGACTCATTTATCATCTCATTATTTCTTTATGGAATTGACGTATGGGGTTCTACCTTACAAAATAAACACTTAGAGCATATTGATAAGTTCTTCAAACGAGCCCATCGTAATGGGTATACGTTAAAAAAATTCAAAATGTCTGAGCTGATTGAAGAGAAAGGTATAATTTTATTTAATAAGATTGTAAGCGATCCAGAACGTGTTTTACAAGAACTACTTCCTGAAAAGAGACAGAGGATTTTAAGAGATTGAGAACATCCGTTTATTCTTCCAAAAGTTACAACTGAACGATTCAAACGATCTTTTTTAAATAGATGTCTTTTTAACTACTTTTATGAATAATGTTGTAAATATAATGGTTTGGTTACGATTTTAATAATAGTTCCTTCTTTACTTTTGTAATATTAATTACCAATGCTTGTAAAGTCACACGTACATTGTGCCTCCATTTGTAAAAGACTTAATAATAATAATTCAAATAATGCCGAAGAAATAATGCTGAAATCCTCAAAAGTGATGGGGCGTCCCGTAGATTAATGGTGGGACAAGATGCTGGTTGCAGGTGAATTTTTGCGTTTTTTCCCGGTAAGGGGTGAGATTGCTATATGCTCAGTAACGCGTGTGGGTAAATGTCGAATAGTTTCTACGACATACAAAGCTCCGCAGCTTTGGCACTTAAATTTGTAAACCACATGCGATCTCAAGGGAACGGGAATCTTATCTTTCAATATTTTCCTGTCACATCATGAATTCAATTGGCTAGACAATTGTCTTGCTGAATTTAAACCGCTTTTCTTTCGTTCTTGTGACCATGTTATTCCGTTTCTAAATTATTTGAATTCTAAACATTCTAGAATACAATTTACTCATGAACCCCAAAACTACAAATCCCTTTCTTTTCTTGACGTTTTAATTAACCGCTCCGGTGGTTCTTTTTCGACAGCTGTTTACCGCAAACCTGCGTTCACCGACTTACTTCTTTTGATTCCTTCATACCGTTTCCTTATAAAAAAGGTCTAATCTTTTCTCTTAATCGATGTTTTAACAATTGCTCAACGTACGCTATTTTTAATACCAAATTAATGCAATTCAAAATGCTTATCCTGAAAATCTCGTCAACAGCTGCATAGCTTCCTTTCCTGACAAGACATTTTCACACTTTACCAAACCCGTTTCAGTTCCCAAGCGAATTATTTATATTTCTTTGCCTTTTACTGGTCAACACTTTCTTTGAATTGAAATCCAAATCAAAAAACTGCTCGAATCTGCGTTTCCTTAATTAACATCCGGTTCGTGGCTCGTCCTTCACTTCACCTTTTTTTTATTTTTCCCGTTTAAAGATAAGATTCCCGTTCCTTTAAGATCGCATGTGGTTTACAAATTTAAGTGCCAAAGCTGCGGAGCTTTGTATGTCGTAGAAACTATTCGACATTTACCCACACGCGTTACTGAGCGTATGGGAATCTCACCCTTACTGGGAAAAAACGCAAAAATTCACCTACAACCATCATCTTGTCCCACCATCAATCTACGGGACACCCCATCTTTTTTGAGGATTTCAGCATTATTTCTTCGGCATTATTTGAATCCGAACTTCTGCTACGAGAGAGTTTATTAATTAACAAACTGAAACCGACTCTCAACGCCAATGTCGGCTCAACACCTCTTTACCTGTTTTCACAATTCCTTCTCGTCACCTTATCGTTTACATCATGTCGCTTCTTTGTCATCCTTAACCTATATTTAGTTTCCTCTCCTGATTGATCCGTCGTCTTAATTAGTATTCTGCTTGTAACATATATTATATACCCTTATGATGTAATATTATATTCTCTGAGGATGTTGTTAAGTTGAGAACGAAACGTCAGGTTAAACTTTATATATAGGTTAAAAGTCTAGGGAGAGGTCTTTACATTTGAATAAAAACCTCTCCCTAGGCTTTTAACTTGTTTATATGCTCATCAGACCATATTCTTTTGTTTTCCGGAGGTTCTAAAAATACATTTGAAATTTAAACTACTGGTGATGTGAATTCTTATAGCAATAAGAATTGAGGTATTGTTCTGCCTGTTTTTCAACAGGGAATTCGTCTTTTATAGTTTGAGTGCTTTGGGTGTGCACGTAAGGTGATTGAAATGATGTTCTACATTTGTGAATAGTAATGTTATTCAACGTTATTTGGCTAACGTGTTTTGCGAAAGGCGAACATGAAAATGGTCAAAGAAGTATTTTGAAATGAAAATTCGTTTGTTCAACCAAAGGTGAATAGGCGGTGGTGAAACTCGAAGAAAGTGATGACTTGGAATGTCAAACGAAGATTGCTTGCCATTATTTGGCATGAAGAGGGACGAAGACAAATTGAAGTCACAATCTTTCTTCCACATGAACATGGCAAATAAGGGCACGGAAACACGAATGGCAAGTAAAAGAGTGTTTTCAAGTAATGAAATACCAAGTGCTTTTATTAAGTTCGGATATTGTCTGAGAATTAAGCGTGTTAACCTGGTAGTGTTCGTACTGAATGACATTAGTTATGTTTTAAAGGGTTAGTTATTTTAGTGTGAGTCGGAATTCTCAAAACGTTGCTTGGGCTGAGAAACTAGGATGAAGATAATGTCCTATATTAGCCTGGTTTTATTCTTGTTAAATGATAACCTATTAGGAGGTTATTAGTTTAAAAATAATAACCTAGTAGGAGGTTATTATTTTAAAAGACAGGTCTTTACTTAAAATGATAAACCCTTAACGCTGCATTGAATAATCAAAACAACTGCCTGCATTCAAAATGAGGTGATTACCCTAAAATTAATAACCGATGTAAAACAAAAGAATATGGTCTGATGAGTTTATAATATTCTTTATAGCTCTACTTCGTGTTTTTTGCTGGAAACTGATATTTATCACAAGATTATGTTGTGATATGATATGATATAGTATGTGATGTAATGTGATTTGATGTGATGTTATGTTAACCTCGGTTTCCGTACAGGGTGTTTGTATTGAAGACGTGATAAACGATACAGAAACAAGAATGTCGTGAAAAGTTCGTGTTAATGTTGTGGTGTATTGTTTTCAAGGTTTCCCCTGGAGACTGTGGTTGGGATGTTTTCAGTTTGTGTTACAAGGTGGATGGCCCAATTGGAACAGTAAGTAGACAGCAGTTTATCACCATAATCCCTGAATATGAATACCTTTTGAACTTTGTTAACCAAAGTAACAATGCTATTTTTAAATAAAAAAGGTATAGTCATTTAAACATGATAATACCTTTAAGTTGAGAACTCATTTCCCTCCACTCATTTCAGGGAAGCAAAAGTTAATCCACGCATACCTGGGCTCTTGACGTTGGTAGAATAAACCATCCAAAAATAACCGATCCATTCTTACTCTGTGTGCACGCGATATAGCTTCTCTAAATTTACCAAAAAATTTCTTTTGCATAGGTTAGTTTACTAATACCGTGTTCCTTGTGTTCCATGGGTAGATCTTATCCACTCAGGGGGCAAAATGATGCTTTAGTGCGTAATTTGAAATTGTAATTTTGCTCTTTCGCTCCATGAGAGGACTGGATCTTCTTGCAATTGGCAAAGCTTTTATTCGCACGCGCAAGAACAAAGTTCGTTAGGCTGACTCTGGTACATATAAGAGAATAAATGAGTGTGGGTCTATTTTTAAATAAGCTGCACAATTTGCAACGTGTTCATCTAAAATCTCATTGTGCACGGTCTACTTGTTTGTTCTATTTATTCTATCGCAGACACTTCTTCTTTAGCCGTTTTCCGAGGAAAAAATTAAATGCGGTGGAAAAAAACTGCCGATTTACACTGTATCTTGGAAAATTAACCTGCATTGCAAGCTTTCTAGGTGGAGGAAGAGAGACATGTAAAAAGCTACAGAGGTCAGGGGAAAACCCGAAACTTAGAATCGAAAATATTGATGTTTTAAGCTTCAGCCTTTCTTCAGAATGAAAAAATGATAAAAACTAGGTGATGTTTTTATAAGTAAAAAGGTGGGTTGATGCAAAAGTGACCTGCAAGTTGAAAAATCAATAACAAATACAGCAACGAGATGTAAATGATGGAAAATCATTTGGTATCTAAACCTCGACCAGTAAAGCGAAGATGGAAGGAACCGACTGAGAATCAGAGGGAATAGTAATGCGTACAGGTTCACATAAAGGAAAACACAAGGGAATAAAGAATACGAGCCAATGTTTTTATCGACGTACGCAAGAGAAAATCTCGAACTTGGGGGCATGCCGGCACTGGTAGCCTCTATCTTCCTTAGGTTTGAGAGCCTACAATGCTGCCTTCACCAAACATATGTCTTTTCCCATATGCCTCCGAAAAAATTAGCCCTCCTAAAAGTTATAATACTTTGGCTTTTAGACGCAACAATCCTTTCAGTAAAAAGCCCCAACCTACATATCAGCTGATGGGCTTATGTCCTGGATTGTTTTCTCGTTGGCCTGTCGACAGATTTCAGATGTCATATTCCATTCAATAATAAGCCCTCAAACACAGACCCTCTCTCAAAACTTAACTGTAATGAGTTCCTTTGGACAAATATAACTCTCGAGCATATTTTCGGAGTTTTACGGGGTAGTATTTAGAAACACTTTCAGCACGGAAAACTCAATTTGACATTTTCTACGTTTCATATTTCCCGTCCGTTCTTTATGTGCGCAGAAACCTATTTATTTACTAATGTAAACTTGCGGTTTAATGGATTATAAAACTCCATTCTGCTGGCCTCTTGATCGTGATTATGTCACTAGCGATGTTCACGACTAAATGTCCTCTCAAAGCAAAAGGTTTCAAGGTGAACTGTATATTAACATAATTGCACCTTAGACACTTAAGTGAAAAACACAGATATATATCATTCACATATTGTGTGTTTGCTTGATAATTGTCTTCAAGGTGTTTACACCAGAATGTACCCAAATGTACTTAAGGATATTTAACTTCTTGTGGCGGGCGAAGCGAATGGAGTATATACTGACTGCAATTTGGAAAGCACAGATGTCCAATTCGAGGTTGCTGAAATCACTGCCAGGTTAGTTAGGTATAAACGAAGCCCGTGCTTTAAATTCATGTACGTACATGTGCACTTGCACATTCAAGGCTGATTTCCAAAGATGCGTTTTATCAATGTACTTTCATGCATGGATTCTCAGCACATGTAGACGAACGGATTAAAGTGTCGTGAACGTCACCGGTGTAAACTTATACCAATAAAACGCAGCATTAGAAATCAGCTTTCATTTTAGATGCGGTCATAGACATATGTAGATACAAGTAGAATTCATCCATCCCATCCGTCCTTTACACGGGTGCACGCATACCAACCTTCCTACCTAATTACTTACCTACATACCTACCTACGATGAGATACATACAAACACACACACACACATACACACATACATACATACACACATACACACATACACACATACACACATACACACATACATACATACACACATACACACTGTACATACACACTGTACATACACATTGTACATACATACATACATACATACATACATACATACATACATACATACATACATACATACACACACTGTACATACATACACACACTGTACATACATACACACACTGTACATACATACACTGTACATACATGCACTGTACATACATGTACTGTACATACATGCACTGTACATACATACATACATACATACATACATACATACATACATACATACATACATACATACATACATACATACAATGTACATACATACCTACATGCATACCTACATGCATACGTACATACATGCATGCATTCATACACACATGCATACATACGTACATACATCCACATAACGTACATAACATACATAAGTATGCACAATGTGCACAACATACACTACTTGGGACAGTGATCAGTTCCCAGACTGCTATAGTTTGGACCAGCTTAAAAACTTAAACTAGTGTAAAAATGAACTAAGGTTTTAAAATTGGAATGTATTTTTTAAAAATGTAGCCATTCAACTTCATTGAGTCTAAAAATAAAATTATTTGTTTTCATATTTACCCAGAATGTCTTGTTAGCCTTACTTTTACTCTGTAAGACTGAAGAACCAGATTTAGGTTGGACGGCAGGAATACTGTGGATTGTTACAATGCCATCATCTGTACGTTAATTTAACGCTCAGAAGATTTATGGATTAGAAAAATATTACTTCGGTATTTTCATGGTTGTGCAGTTAAAGCGTCTCTGGTTAAAAATATGCTTTTAAATATGAAAAATCCATGTCCCAACATTTCAGTTGTGCCCAATACCTACTTTAGGGAAAGTGAGAGAACCTCCAAGAAGCAAATTGTTTGGGAGGTATTCGCTAAAATACGCAAAATTCAGATGTTGAATTGAAATTATTATCTTTTAAAATGAAATGCAAACAACTGTGCACTAAAAGTGAATCATCGTAGCAATTTAATGGGTTGGGACACGTGTTTATTTCCTGAACTTCTGAAACTTCACGTTGATACCATTAGTCATCTTAACATAACAAAACCGAATCCTCACTGGAGATTTTGTAGTATTCAACAACACTTTTCACTCGAAGTGGATTTTTTGGTTTGTATCTGTTCAACAGATTTACGATAAAAAGGTAAGAAAATCAGAGTTAGCAAATCCATTGTGAACAATTTGTATAATTTGCCTTTCACAATTCTGTCGCCTTCACCCAGAGAAGGTTGTTGGTACAAACGGAACGTATTTTTAATATAAGTATACCGTTTGCTGTTCACTATCAGGAAATATTCCATCATTAACGCCAACCTAAAACTTATTAACGCGAAAATGCACTCATTTTATTGAATCGACATTCATTTAGGCTTTTGTCATGTTCAATAAAAATTTTTGCATAAAAAGTAGCATTCATTAGCACCGATAAGCAACCAACACAACATTTACATGAGAAAATGTTTCCTTTCGTCTTTTCATCAATATGTCTATTATTGAAACCTTTTACTTTCCTTTTTTCATCCGAGATTCTTGTCGCCTTCGTTTCATCAAATACCACATTATTGCACGAACGTTGTTCGTGTCGGCCATCTTTGTACTAAACAAACGGACTTACATGAAAACTCGTAAAATGTGCTTCAACCGCTGACAAAGCATGCCGTAGTCATTAAAAAGTAGAGGTGCCTTTTCGCGTTGTTTGGGGTGCCTACGAGAGAAAACTTAATTTGTAAAAACGGTCGTGTAAACGGTACATGGCGGGCCCAAAGTCTAGGCACCCGCGCCAAATTTTAAGGGTGCCGTGCCCAAAACGCTTGTGTAAACTGACCTTTGATCTCCGTATTCTGAGTTCTTCAATCAGCGAACTGTCACCTACCATGTCCAAAGAGACAGAGCTGTAGAGACAATTTCCAGAGTGTTCGGACTTACGAAAGGAAGTGCATGAAAATAAATTAATGATACGAATCCGAAGTAAAATAATGGGAGCTTTCACCCTAGGAAAACAATATTGAACTCAATAGCCTAGAAGTGAGCACACGGTTCACTGATTTGACCAATACGTGAGACAAAGCGCACATCTCAACAGATGGGTTCAGCTTTCAAACCATTAATATTCATTTCGAATCAGTTACACTGAATAATAAATGATTTACATATAGGGACTGTTAGGGAATGTTGGTCAGTAAATTTTACAAAGTTTCTACAAATCATAAAATTGATTCTTCCTATCGTTTTCTGCTATTAGTGAAATCTCACTCAAGACCAAGTTTAACAGTTTGAAGAGAGTAAGTGAAGACCAGCAACTTTACTCACCTGAGAGCAATACACTGCTTGTTCTGATAGTTCCTTGCGCATGAAGGGATGTAAGTCTCCGCTCCAAAATTTTTGTGGAGGTGCCCCTCATTCACTAGACGTTTGAGATCAGGCGTTGAGCGAGTGCGACTGCTTATTGTCGACGACAAACTGTCATACAAAAGCTGCAAAGACTTCTCGTTGTTCCTCTTCAACGCAGATAGACATTGTTCAAATAAGCCCGAATAAGACATATTTGAAGACAGTGAAACCATTTTTCTAACGAAAGGAGTTTATTCAACTTTCCTCATGTTGTTAACACCAACGTAGCACAGCACATGCAAATCAGCATTTTAGGCAAAATCGATGCTCAAGCTAATCATGTTACAGAGTTTCGATCATATGACTGATGTAGTTCGGCAAGTTAGGCAAAAAACTACCAAGTAAATATCGCTGCACCAATGGTAACTTCTGTAAGAAGAACCAACTAATTAGTGTAGCCAATCAGAGACCCTCAGACAAATCTCAGTTTAGGCAAAACTTTGGCAAACCAATCACCGCCCATGATATGGGCATTCGAAGCAATTCAGCCAATCACAAGGACTGATGCAAACACCAACTTAGGCAAAATAATTGGCATGTGGGCAATCTAACACCAATGCTGGCCTGATAGCCTGAGAGAGGAGGAGCCGATGAAATATCATTGAAATTTAATTCGATGTTTGTTAGTCTTAACGCAAATGACTTGCTAGTACAATGCATGCAAATACGTCTTGGCTAGACATCGGAATAGCAGATATGGACATTTTGACGACGACGAGTCGAACATGCCATTTTGCGAATCAGAATTGCTTTGATCGGTCGTAAGTCACCTTAGGCAGCTGCCTTATTTGCCTAACTCTAAATCCGCCCCTGATGCAGTCACAGTACTGCCGTGTGTTGTAAGCTTTGATTGCAAAATATGTTTTGTCTAAGATGTAAAAGTTGATGTGTGTTAGATAAGTGCTGCGAACTAAAGTTGGTTAACATCTTGAAATTATTCTTGTCAGGAAAAGTGTGGTATGATGAGAAAATTATCTAATATCTGTTAAGTGAAGGTGCGGGCGAAACCACGTTTAAAGGAGAAGGGAATAAAACTATCAAAATTTATAAACAAACCGATGAAGGTGGGCTTCCGATAAACAGAGGTTTGAAAGCTCTGTATGCGACCAATTAAGACGTTCAAGAAAGTTAGAATAGAACTATTCTCTATCACACTACAAAACATGTTTCAGTGTTGTGAGTTAAGATGGTCTCGAAAGGGCTCAGCCGAACACATAGAACGTGGTCGGCTGAGCGAAAAATGACAAAACAGTCATGGACATATTGGCGAAATAGAAAAGGTTCGAACAGTCTAACCGAATTCAGTTTATGTACGAACTATTACAGATTTATTCCCTTATCTTTTATACATGTCCGAATTCCATAAAACCTTAACTCGACGTAGCAACAGACCGGAGAAATATATTGCGTAATTGAAATTTTATTCTCCCTAATTTAAAGTAGAATGGTGTTAATGGTCGTCTGTTGGCGCTATAGAATGCCCTTTGATGCACAGTTGTGTATCTCCGCTAATGAATGTCACCTTCTATGCAAAAATTTTAATTGAACGTGACAAAAGCATTGATGAATTTCGATTCATAAGAATGAATGCATTTTCGCGTTTATGAGTTTGAGGATGGCGTTAATGATAGTATATTTTCTGGTAATGAACAGGAAAAGGTGTAAAGCTTTCATACAGTATTGCCGCGTGTGTAAGCTCGGATCGCGAAATGCTTTTAGTCTAAGACGTGAAAGTTGTTTTGTAGTACAAGTGCTGTGAACTAAAGTTGGTGAATAGCTTGAAATATACATGTTAGGAAAAATGTGATATGAAGAGCAAGTTTTAAAATAACCATTTAGTTGGGTGAAGACGAGACCACGTTTAAAAAATAGGGAATCAAACTGTCAAAATTGGTTAATAAACTGGTGAACGTAGGCTTCCGTCAAACAGAGGTTAATAGCCGTTTGTGCAATCAATTAAGACGTACGTTCAAGAAAGGAAAAATGGAACTACTTACAAACTGTAATACTTGATATTTCGATGAGTAAACATATAGTCCTGACAAGGGCTCAGCAGAGCAGAACGTAGTCAGTGGAGCAAGAAATAGCAAAACAGTCCCCGACATATTGGTGAAATAGAAGAGGTTTGAACTGTCCAACCGAATTCAGTTTACAAATTTTGATAGTCTTATTCCCTGATCTTTTACACATGGCAGGATTCTGCATAACCTAAAATCGAGTTTGGAATAGACTGGACAAATGACTTTTGCGTAATTGAAATTTTATTCTCCCCTTTTGGATAGTAGAATGGTGTTAATGGTCGTCAGCTGGCGCTATTCAATCCCCTTTGATGCAAGTGGTTGCTTATTGATGCTAATGAATGTTACTTATGTAAAAAAATTTAATTGAACATGATAAAGGCGTAAATGAATGTCGATTCAATAAAATGGATGTATTTTTGCGTTAATGAGTTTGAAATTGGCGCTAATAATAGTATTTTTTCTGGTAACGAACAACAAATGGTGTATTTCAAAAACTAATTAATAAGTAATAAGGAAAACACAAAGGAAAATCATAACGGTGTCGTGTCTTTATATGTGATAGACACATGTGACTTTATGTGTGAAGAAGTTCATTTTTTGGCTTTGAAACCATAAACTTCCAAACTTTCTTTACGAATTAGCGTATTAAGAGCTTCATTTTATAAAACATTTTAAAAACCCACTATACCTGCTTTATCAGATCTAAAACTCTTGGCTATTGCGTCGTGTTTTAAATTCGATAAACCATACCAGCTGGTTTTTTATATATTGCATAATTAACCAGAAAGACGTTTCCACTGTACAAATATGTAGGTTCTTTGTTTAATAAGGTAAACCAGATGCAGGAAGCCCTTACTTCGTTATTAAGAACACCATTCCCAATATGCTTAACGTAATCAATTCCATTCTTACAATATAAACTCGGTCATTAGTTGATCGAAAAATGTTACCCAAATTTTTTTTCATAAATGTGTTTCTTTCTTTATTAAAGAACTTTCGGATGTTTTGCATCGTTGTTATACCATGAACTCGGAAATGGTTCATTTTATCAGCCAGATGCAGTATTATGTCACATTTGAGGTGATATGAATGACATTTTGAATAGGTGTTTTTATATAGACCTGTCTTGGCTAAGTATTGTACTTGATTTAGTGCGGTGGGTTGGTGCATTATCATTTTTTTTTCATCGGACAGCTTTTTAACCACTGCAATTTGGTTTCTTTTCTTGTAAATAGATTTTAGAATGTTGTTGGGCGGAGCTACTGAAAAACGTTCACGAGTCAACTAATTTAGATGACATCATTGCTGCACACGAAGCTTTTCTTGATTACATTTTATCTAGTTGCCTTCTCGATAATCAATCTAAAGTAAGAGGGCCTATTCTGCTTTATTTTCTTATTTTTTCCCTCCGGTTATTGCTGTGGGTATCATGTATGGAATACTGTTGTCAATGCTGCTTTTGTTTGATGGTTGTGCTACAATAGTGTCAAAGTACATCGAAGTTTGGAATTGTCTTACTGATGAACCATTTTTGCTAACTTGTTTTAATTACGTTTAGGATATGCTTGATCAGCTTAGGGCCATTTTTGACCAAATCATCAAGTTCCAGGCTACACAGGATGAGTTATTTTCCAGATCCATGTACGAGTTGGAGATCAGAAAGAGGGCGACACAAACAGTAAAGCAAAACACAGACGAGGTTCGTGATTAATTCTGGTAAACGGGTTATAAGGGGCACAGTGGCGTAGCTAAGGAGGGGGCGGTAGGGGGCAGGAGGGGACGATTGGGGAATCGTCTCCAAAGCCATCCTGGAGAAAATGTTAAATCTGTAGAGAAATGTATGGGGGGAGGGGTTATGCTCATGTGGCATGGTCAGCTGAATTAACGTGCTGGCCAGTTGTTAACTTAACCATTGTTAACTTATAAACAAATTTGGACGAAATGACAAAGTTATCAATTTCATCCTTGTTTAAAGATTGTCGAAAACGAGTGGATGATAAACTGCGTATGATTAAGTGATTAATTTCCAGGGGTCAAATGTATTTCAGTTAGAACTGCCGCCATCCCACCCCCCCAAAGGTCGGACTCTGGCTACGCCACTGAAGCGGCATGAGTGGCAAAAGCAAGAAGGGTTTGAACAAATTTACTGCACATCTTTTTCAGACTTAAGTTTGTAGACATTGTTTACAAGGTTTCATAGTTTGAAGCGCCTATGAAGGAAAAATTTGTTTTTCTTGGTAGAAGGAACTCGTGAAAGGGTAAAGAAGCACCTTCTGTTGTTTGGTTTTTTCATTTTTTTCTTCGTTCTTGAGATATTTGGATATGAATGAATTGACCTGAGACCTCATTTTGTTGACACAGTACTTTGACTACCGTAAATATTCGATTTGGATGCTACTTCGGTCCTTCCGAATAAGCGCTTCCATAAATGAATTGGAATAGGCGATGAGCACCCCTGTGGCTTGTTTAAGTTTTAATGGCATATGTATACACATGTATACACATCTTAAAGTACTTGGATATTAACGAGGCATCATCAGACATTGTTCACGGTGAAGGGACTGACATAGACATTGAAGTCGAATAAGATAATTGTTTTATTTTCCTTCTAATGTTATTTTCAGGATAAAATGTTATTATTTTAAAGCGCCCCCAGTCTAAATTAATACCTCCTCCCAATTTAGCGCTCCCCCTTACAAGCGTGAAATAAAATAAGCGTCCCGGGCTCTAACTCGAGCACTTACGGTAATTACAAAATGAATTGTCTCTGAGACTATTGAATCAAATTGCTTTGGCTCAGTTAATAGAATTGAACAGTTCCACTTCATTTATAAGTATTGTTGTCATAGTGATGTATTTGTTCTCAGACCCATTTCTCGTTAAAACAGAATTGTTTATACTCTGCCATGATAAAGGAAGGATATATGTCTTTTACATTAAATCTAAAATTCTGAAGGCAGCATGTCTTACTCTTTTATTGAACAAAGAAAATACGGCCGTGAACTGGCTATGAACGAAGAATTACATTTCTGTGACTCGAGAGGCCGGGAAGCTGAGACATTAATGTGATACAAATATCTTAGCGAAGATCTGTCTAGTTTCAGCAGAGACGCATTTTATTTCTCAATAAGTCAAAATGTTGTATTAACAAAATTACGTCACAGATTGTCCTATTTAAATGTTGAAAAAAAAATTATCTCATGGACGAAGTATGGAAATATGTATGGAAAACCTTTTTCCATTGGTAATGTAATATGATACTGTCAGATTGACGTCATATATGTTTTAAAAGCCTATATGTTTCACCATTAATAACGTTAATTATCTTATATTTTGGAAAGTCTTATGATCTGCCCACCTGTGAAAAACTATGTATGCGATTATTTAGTAATCAAATTTGAACTTTATTCTCTGAAGACATTCCGGGAAAACGGGACGTATCTGGAAAATATGAAAAATTAAACAGCGACGTGTCGAAAAATTACTTAGAATAAATCTAGAATAAATTTTAACGAAGTTATCACAATTTTTGTCAATTGTTTAAAATACATTTAAAATACATTGGAGTACACCTTTCATATATATATATATATTATTATTAAAGTGCATGTGCTAAAAATATGGGCGAGTAAGTAAGACAATATATATATGAAAGGCAGCTAAAGAGCGCCCGTTTCAGTGAAAAGAACCGAGCCAATGTACTGAGCGAATAATTGAAAATTCTTTATTAAAAGACCTTCATTAAGAAATATGTCTTGCCATTAAAAATTATTTCATGTGCTTTGATTTCGGCTGGGCCTAGATAGGCATGTTCTCTTTCTTTTCCGACTTTGTCTATTAGTACTCAATCATATTTAGTGGTGCATTATACTCATTTTCAAAATAACCGCCCTTTTTATCAAAGAGGACAATTATTTCTGGACCTCTTCCTAATTCGCAAGGATTTATTTAAAGAACTGATGGCTTCCACGCTCGGCACATAAGTGCATAGTTAATTTTAATTAAAACGGGATCATAGATGTCACTGATCTAGCAATAATTTACTAGTGGTCAATGTATACTGCTGTAAAGAAGGTCCTTGAAAACTAATTTATCTTCTCTACAACTAGTAAATGACCTGTATGCATGCGCTTTAATCCCTCGTCTTTGGTTGATTTATCCACGTGGTTGTAATAAACGGATCGCAATGTTTCAGGGTCGATGGGGTTTAACCTCGGCGGAGGAAGAGGACGAAGAGTGGAGACAAGAAGATTTTAAGACAGAATTTTTACCCGTTCAGCGAGCTCAGTTACAAATTGTCGCTCAGTCTTACGAGGTATGAACAATAATGACATGAAGAATCTCGGGAGTCAATAGTAATGTTGGCTTGTGGTGTTGTTGGTCAGTATGTTGACGATGGTTTTAAAATGTTGCTCCTGTTGTTCTGGCGACTATGAATTCATGAAATGACCCGCATTTGATGAAAATGTACCCAAAATTTACGATTTCGAATCAGAAAGAGTCGCTTTTTCATTGTTATGAAAACGAAGCCAGCAGAAGAAGAACTGAAGAAAACCAGATCCATATGGGTTCGTAACTTAAATAGATCGCACCTTCGTACTGAGGAATTTTATAACTTTGTCAAAGCATTGACTTTGCACGATGTCAAATTCGGTAGAACTGCAGTTTAGCGGACACCATTATGATAGTGGCAGTAATACAGGCTCACTAACCCTAATACAAATCCTAATCCTAGCCGGTCAGCGACAAACTGATGTACGCTAAACTACAGTCTAGCCTTAGATACTATTAGTGTATTAGCATGTCGCAACATCAGTTCCACGACATCTTAAATCTTATGAAAAATGATGTAGAAACAGTTTACACACTTTAGGCGGTCCATAAGCCTGGCAAGAAGACTGGGAGTTCACTGTATGAATTAACTTAACTGTTAGTCATGAATTTTTACGTTTCTAGTAAAGAACTTAACTAACAAATTATAAAAATGTGCTTTATCCTTCAAAGTTTTCTTGGTGAATATTTAATATCTCTTCAATAATTATAAAACCCCTCGTGTATAATTGAAATCGCTAGCTTTCGACATGTTAACTCTGGGGGTCGTGAGACTTCAATGAGCTCCTACCAACCATATCCTTCTGAGCTCTTGTAGGTGAGGTCATATAGTTACCGTGTCAGGTAGTAATTCAAACAGTCGGAAGAGTCTTGATAAACCGAGAGTTCTTGTCTTTTGCAATAAGCCACAACTAATCACATTTGACTGAGTGATCCTGTGGCCATCCTATGTTTTGCAACGGGTGATTTTTCAAGCAGTTCTTTCGAGGTGCACGAGGATGAATCGTTTCTATTATCGTGGGAAAATATTACTTTGAATATCTTTCGTCGGCAATGATACACTTTCAAGTCCTTATAATCCAGATCCCACATGTAGGCCTTGAGGTAACGTTTTCATCTTTGGTGATTTTCACATTCTTGTTGCAGAAATTTCGTCTAATTCAAAGAAAGTGTTTTGGGATCTACGTCAAACATCGCATGGGAAAAGTGCTTTTTCGCGTGCGCGTTACATGTCACAATTTGTTGAACACTCAACTAGCCGTGATACTGTTTTCGGCAACATTTTCCCCATTTTCAATTTACCCGGACCTAAAAGGGTTAACCAAAAGTGGAGAGAAGCTGTTCGTCTTATGAGATGCAGGACCTACATACGGCAAGCAAAAGTGACAGTTGCTTCTTCATCATTTTGGTATTTATACTGATGCACCTAGAAACTAGAACTGCTGTCGTAGTCGTAGTTTAAACGGCGCCAACCAACAACACCAGCTCATTATGGTCTGCTGATGCCCCATTTTAACAGGTCGAAAAAGGCACAATTGCGATAATATACGTGGTGTCCTACAAATCATTCCTTTTTTTTATTTTCTTATGTGAACAAAGCTGTTCCATAACTCACGCAAGTTCTTATCTTTTGTAGAATCTCGTTGAACAGTTCTTGGTAAAATTGACAACACATTCGGACGTCAACTTGAGGTTCTTAAGTTTTCGTTTGGACTTCAATGAACATTACAAGAAAAAGGAACCTCGTTTGCGTAGCTCACTTTCTGTAAAGTATACTCGCCGAAGAGCGGCACCAGGTCGAATTAAGACAGATTCAACGTAATAATTGATAGTTTGACCGACATAAAAGTTTAGTTTTTCCCTAGCATTCTGTGGTAGTTTGTTTATTAAATTTACGTCATGAAATGTGTTTCACGTGTTTTACTTGGTGTCCCCCAACTTATCCAAGCCATTTTCTTTTCGTGAATTTCGAAATTTTTAAAATATATTTACTTAGATTATTCATCTTGCGGAGGTAATTTATTGGAAAGTCTAAATTATCTTAATTTGATATGATATAACAGAAACGGGAACTTTAAGTTTTTTAAGGTAAAGGTAGTCTGGGACAAAACGATAACCATGACAACTACGTAACGTTCACATAGATATCTATTTTTTATTATCTTACGTGTGCCAAGATTCAATGATTTTTACCACTTCCAGAGATTTACCTTATTTGCAAATTATAACTTTTTTGTATTATTGATAGATATGAAGTTTGCATGTTTTATTTCTGGGATGAGATGACATTTGAGATTGAGAGCGCCATTTTTTCTCGTTTCATAGGTGTTTGTAAGTCAGATCAGAACTGGGAGACGATCTTTTCGTGATAACAACTTTAAACTCTGTCTAAATATTATGTGGGTCTCCAGTTTTCTATTTTATTCGGGAGTTTATTCCATAAAGACGCAGTACGGATTTCTCTTTGGAGATCACTAATTTGTATATCTGTTTCGCGATTGCTCAATATAACATTTATGTTATTAATGATAATAACATATATGAAAGGGAGGCTAATGATGATTAATAAATTTTAGTCGCTGTTCCCCAGCCGGCTTTCCTAATAACTTCATGTGCTGATTGGTCAAATTTGGCACACTCCTCTTTTCTGCTCTCTTCTGTTGTGAAAGGAGCATCTCTTTTTATGCTTTTGGTCGGCAGTTTTTGGTTGACAGTGAGTGACATTAGAAGTTGACCAATCAGATAAATTCTGACCAAGTCTCTCGCTCTGCCCGGCGAAGGCGTTGTTTGGAATGTAACATAATTAAGAAAGATGTTTGAAAAAGATTTTCCAGTACCAAATGTATATAGTTCTTTGTAAAACTATAATGGTAAACTCAGGATATACTAATTCTGATCTCAGTTATGGTATTTCACAGTTTCACATATTTCGAGTTAAAATCTAATCTGAATTGGATTACATCATATCTGGAATTCAGCAAGGTATTCAATCAATATAGGCGGGACCAATACAAACCAGAGCAAGAATTTAACAATACCAACTTGTACCTTGACCTTACATTCGATAATATAAACAGAAACCTTTTTAAGCCAGATCGGTAACTGACATTTTTGAGAGGACTAATTATGGTGCTGGTTACAAAAATAAGATAACAACTTCACATGTCTAAAACTAGACAAAACTTAAACAAACACTGCAACTTTTGTGATACAATCGTCTACCTATTCATAGCAGCTATTTTCACAATAGATTACGTTGACGTTTTATAGATTTCATTTAATTCATAATAAATTGCAGACCACCAAGTTAGTTGATGGAATGTGTGTTTTATAACACTTCCCTTAGGAACACTTCTTATACCAAACATTATCTCCTTTCCGATATTCGACCAGCAACTGCTTTCTGCTGTATTTGAAAACTTATCGAGAAATTTTAAACTCGTCTTCGTTCAGCAAATTTTCCGTTGAAATCTTTTGAAGTGCCTGTTAATACTTGGTTGAAAAGCCGTTAAAGTTGCGGATTTATACCATGGTTTATACGCTTAGCCATTTTTCGTTTTTACTTCTTTGATAATAAACATAAGCCGAAGGTTTAACCGCGGAAAAGCTACGTTTTTTACTTCTCTCTGCTCATTCTTCTTTCCACAAAGTTTTACTAGGTACGATTGTATATTTTTGTTTTATATTTACTGGTTTGTGGTCTGCAATAAAAGTGCAGAACTCGTTCATGTTTTCTTTGTCGATTTCGTAATTCGTTTCATCTTCGTCATAAAAGTCTTATATCTCTGGATGAATAGTAGACTTTTGTAACCAATTTTGAGATAACGTAGAATTCTTCAATTTATTAATGACAAAGTGACAAAAAAGTTTTCAATCATGAGCAGTCCGTAATGCTTGCTGTACGATCTGTAACCTGCTGTGAGAATGGTCTGTTTTTAAAACGGATTGTCTGACAAAGTAGTGAAAAATCTTACTTTAAGGCCGATTGAGAAGTGCAAGTGGAAAACAAGACCAAATACTACAAGAAAGCACCTGATATAGAGAATAAATCTGTTAAGCCTGGTTTACACTAAGCAAAATAACGAGATAATGGGGTTACGCAAAAGTAAAAGGCACTCAGTTTCTATCGATATGTGGATAGTGTAAACTGATCTTTTTGTGTTGTAATGTTGATGTCCATACGTCGTTATGTCACTGGTGATAAATATGACGATTAGCAATTTATGTATAAAAAAACTTCCAATTCTCCTTGTTATTTTGTGGCCGAATCGAATTTATTTATTTTTTTTATTGTATCCACTTACCCATTTATAAGACGGACGATTTGCTTATCAAAGGTTAAATTTTAGAGTTGTTGACAATTTTGAAAAATTATCGACCTTACTCGAGGGGTGAGTGATGGTTTGTTGCGTACACGTATTTCCAGTTGATATGTACTTGGTGTTCCTTATTTTTTTTTTTTTTTTAAATTAGAAGGAAAATAAGGAGTGACGCGGGGAATATTACAGTGGAATATATGGGGGAATATGAATTCATTGTTATCCCATTGTTTTCCTTCATTGTTCATGGCCCCGCATTTCCCGTTTACTGATAGAAAGTGCCAATAGCCTTTTAGGCAATTAATTAACAGTGACTATTGAATATATTTGCCCCAAAAGAACAAAAGAAACGGAGCCATGTGGAATATAAAGGATTATTTACATGTGCAATTTTGTGCCTTGCGATTGACATCTTGGAGTAAGTGCTTAACTAATAAGAGTGTCGAGGACAAACTGCAGCGAATCATAAGTGGATATCTTGCTTCATAGACTGTCGCTAGTTTATTACATACACCAGGGTGACAATTACAACGAGCAAAATGGCACGTGTAAACGGCCCTTAAGAGAACATAACAGTGTTATCGTGGAGATCGTGGAACGTTAGTCGTGCAAGTACGTTTGGAGTCTACTTTCAAGACTGATTCTCATAATCATAACGATAGTGGGACTATGGCACTATCTTTACGATTATATGAGAACCAGGCTTTAGCGTTAATAAGTGCCATGATCACGTCTTTCATTGATGCAGCCATTTATACAGCCGGCCACAAATATTTGTTACCCGTAGGGTTGCAAACACTAATTTTAATAAGATCTGTCGCACTTTTAGTTAGTTCCTTCTGGTGGAGGGTTTCGGTGAGGCAAAGATTTCTGCATTTACCCAACAGCGGTTATCACGGTACAATTTTCGGGTTTGGTGTACTTATCCATAATGGTTGTTATTGAAGTGCGACCCTCGGGCGTTTGTCTAGGAGGGTGTCGTTGAGAAATTGAGGGAACCATTTGAAAGAATCATCCTATTTCCTGCCTTAGGAGTAGCCTGGTTTTCGGGGAGCTACAGCTACTTGAGGATCACCATTTATTTCCAACCCATATAATCGTTTAGTTTTGCGATTGCGTGTTGAGTTCTTTTTTTGGCGTTAAGAGGGTTGTGCTGCCGTCATTAACGTCCGTAATTTCTTGGCCGGTAAGACTGTTGCAAACTAAGTTGGTATGGTCATAGGCAGCAGTGCTGGTCGTACTCATTTTATTTTAAAGGTAGAAGAGTCCTATGAGACAGATCACAGAAGGTAACGGTTTGACGAGGCTGGTAATTGTCTTCTTCCGTTATGTTGACCAGAACGCGTGCCATGCACGGCTCAAAAAAATCAAGTGCATGCCTTTCATTAAACATCTGAGAGAATCCAGTCTCTTCATTTCTCTATTCACTCTTAGCTACGATTTGTCGGGCTAAAAGCCAAGACATTATGAACCTATGTGAAAAATTAACATCCAGTATCCTTGTATCACGCACATTGGCGGTCCAGTCATTCGCCACCGACGTGAACTATTCTGGAAACGAACTTTCATTGAATTGAAACTGAAGTAAGTCACTGATGTCACTAAATTGAGTCAAATGTTCGGTTCGAACAGAGAATATACAAACGTTCGTGCATGTGACAGCACTCTACGTTTCTGTAAATTGGTCGCTATAGGTCGGTAAAATGGGGAAAAATTATTCTATAGGTCCACACAACATGCTACGTAAGTCAGTAATAGAACCTTGGTTGCTTGTTAGATGAAACTACAGGTGGCGACACTCTACACGGTCACGCTTTGCCATAGGTCAGATGGTTATGTATTCAATCACCGTCTGGGACTCAGAAACGCTTTCCAGAGAATTTAAGCTTGATGAACGTTTGTGTATCGTCCTTTCTAACTCCATGCATGTACGTGCATGATATTAATGCACTAAATCATGACAAAATTCATAACTTTCTGGATTACTACAGTGACCGACAGGAATGACTAAACGTAGCAATTGATAAGAACACATATTATTTAATATCAAAATTATCTTTAATCGTCCTATTATTACATTCTCAGTGTAAAGTTACATTCTATTCGTAATAGTCTACTCAAAGGCATTGGAGCGAATCAGTCACAGAATCATAAGAAATTTGCGCTAGAAATCACTACTTTTAATAAATGTAAATTTAGTATCGAAAAGAAACTAACAAACGACAGGAAAGAACTATCCATAGCTCTTCTGTTACAATTCCTTAATTTCAGTAATATGCAGTTTCGATTTCTATGTTCATCTTTCATGAAACGAAAACAAGAAAAACTCTCACTATCGCAGCCTAAATTTGAATGAGCCATGGCTACAAACTAAAAAACGTTCATAAAAATATGGTTTTGACGTTAACAAAGGATTATGCCTATATTTTATCTATTGCGAAGTAAATGCAGCAAATCTTGATCCGACCATAATGTAAGTTCTCTTAAACTGCGGAAGAGGGTAGAAAAGTTAACATGAACATTTACCTCCCTATTTTTATTTCTATAGGTCTGTCCATCTAACCGCGTGGGAAAAGTGATGCACCAGACAAAAATAAAACAAATGATATTCCAATTATTTTACTTCATTTAAGTAAACTAAAACACGGATTACACGTATTTGTCTGTGCAGACGATACGTTGCTTAAAGACCTCCTACGGCGGGTGCAACCGGTGTTTTCATACAAACTCTGCACTTGCTTATACGACTTCGCAGCTGATTAGCTTTCAGAGTTTCCGATTGCTGAGTTTTGAATTGATTTTGACTGTTAACTGTGGTCAACCAATAGGAGTAGATGTTCGCGTAGAAATGACACGTTCCTCGACCATGACATTCAATGAAAGGATTAGCACGGAAATCTTTCAAACAGGAGCCTGGAGATGAAAGTTGCTGACCACCACCTTCTGATCCAGAGCTTATATGCTAAAAAAGCGCACATGGTAATAGTAAAGTATAATTATTGATAAACTGTATGAACAACAGAAAATAATTAATAAGTAAGATAAATAAATACTAGAAATAAGTATAGTTACTGAGCCCAAATTCATTATTGGATGTATTGTACAGATAAATTGCCAGATTAATAAGGTTGTAAAGGATTTCATAAATGTTTAGATCTCTCTTACTTCAGCAGTTACTCTATGAATCTAGCTACCCCAAGTAATAAATTAATTTTCATATTTAAGTTTTGAATCCAACTTATGAGTCATATTAAGTCCTTGTCAAGCAGATGTCCAACAAATCGGTATTGCGGAATCCATGAGACATGATGAAAACCATCTTACAAGTAAGTTTATTTGACGCATTTATTACTCATCTACTTGGTGCGATCCATTAATGATTTCATCCGAATAAGGTGATCATCCTAGAACCAGTGGAATGAAAGGGCCCTTGAGGGCGACTCAGGGATGAAAAGCAGACGACAGATAAAATTTACCAGCAAGTAAGACAGTGTTCTAGCGAGAACTTTCTTTCGTAGCGGTTGAATTTGTGGCACGGTAGTTGGATCAGTGGAGAGTGTAAGAGGCCATTACCAGCAGTAGAAACAAAGTTTTTTACAACTAATACGAAAGACGAGAGGATACAAATGATTTGAATGCGCATTTTATTGGACGATGAGCCAAATCATCGCGAGACAGGTTGCCCGAGGGATCATGTAATACTATGTTACTGGTAAAAATGCGCAACAGTCGAAGTTCTAGTGGACGTAAGATTAGATTCTAACGACAAATTTCAATGTAACGTACCCAAAGCAGTTATACTTCCCACAAAGTTAATGCCATAGGTATGTTTGGAAAGTGCACGAGCGCACACAGACTCACAAATGTTACTACACAGTATCCATTAGTCAATAATTGGCACGGTCCTTTTTGTTTACGGCAAAATTATAATAGGCAATTACAAAATAGTCAAAAGGATCGTGGATAGTCTTCATATTTTGGAACGTTAAATTGCTCTGAGACAGCTCAATCTGTAGCTCTTTATTCTATGCTTCGTTGACTACCATTCTAAAGCGTTATGGTTTGTTTGCATGTATCTTTTATTATTTCACTAAACCACCCACATCTTTTGTCTCTTGATTTTCTTAACTCCCAACACAACAACATTGATTTTTCTTTTGAGGTCCTATCAGAAAACGCTCTTCCTTGTCTAAATGCCAGAATTACGCGTTCAAATGGATCATTTACCGCCTCTGTTTACTATAAACCGACTTTCACCTTCCTTTTCCACTAACATTCATCGCTTCATTCACTTACAAAAAAAGGTTTTAATTTTCATTACTATATCTCTTTTACAATATTTGCTCTTCTTGTGAAAACTTTCATTTGGAACTTAAAATATTTAACCCTTCCCTAACCCTATTCAAGAGGTTTCCCCTTGACGAGTAAAATCGTCTTGCGTTAGCCAGAGTAAAATACCAAAACTCGGGTATGGACCCGAAAGAGTTAAGACAGCTTTTATTCGTAATGACTGTTCCACACATTTGTCGCAAGTGCGTTTGTCTGTTCCATTATGTTTATTCTAATGTTACCTGTGTCTTAGCTTCTTTTATATCACCTCGTCACTCATTGACTACCTGTCATATGATACTTAACTAGCTTTACATTCACTGGATATAATTTTCTGTTATAATTGTTTTATTTCACATTTAATGGGTTTATTCCATGCTTAGTGCCGGACACTTGTATTAAAATTCTCA